>CM042016.1:85225881-85640881 GCA_023525715.1 Cichorium intybus | reverse complement strand
CAACGAGCGTGTGAGCTCAGTGACGTTTTCGATAATGTGCTTCCAGAAACGATTTGCGAGTTTGTTTGTGTTCATCCCAGAAACAAAATTGGTTTGTTTGTGTTCATTCATCTCCTTTTAAAAGTGTCAAATGTTTTTGCTCTCTATCACAGATTTGTAAACCCCAATTCAGTTTGAGTTTCTTCGATCCTTCATGCTTGCTCAACGAATTTGTGTTGGGTTGATGATGGTTGATGTTGGTTTGTTTGTGTTCATTCATCTCCTTTTAAAAGTGTCAAATGTTTTTGCTCTCTATCACAGATTTGTAAAACCCAATTCAGTTTGAGTTTCTTCGATCCTTCATGCTTGCTCAACGAATTTGTGTTGGGTTGATGATGGTTGATGTTTGTCTAGTTTTTCACATTTCGTATTTTGCTTTCAATTTGGTGGTGGTGATAGTATTGGTGGTTTGGTGATGGTTGTAGGTGGTTAGTGATGAATTGGTGACGATGATGATGGTAATTAATGATAATTGAGATTGGTGGTGGTGGTGGTATATGGTGGTGATAATGTTATGGTGGTATAAGGTGGTTTGTAGTGGTGGTATAAGGTGGTTTGTAGTGGTTTAATAATAATTATGAAAAACAAGAAAATTTAAATAAAAAAAGAGAAAACAAGAGCAATTTAGTCATTTCATCTGCACCGAACAAAATAAACTTGACGGTAACCCCAACAGGGACCAAGGGTGCAATAAATTGAAACCATAAGGACCAAAACAATAAAAAATACAAAACTTGGATTAAAAGTGAAAAATCATGCAAACTATAGGACCAAAACTGTAATTTACTCTTAAATTAAAGACAATAAAATATAAAATTGAGGAATGCAATCCATTCTACTGTTCCTAAATTAGGCAGTATGCCCTCTCTCTTCCTCTCACTTTTTGTCTGTTACATCAGCATCCAGTCAGTATTTCTCTCTCCTTGCTTTACCCCCGGTAATGTTCACCTCACACTACCTCTCACTTTTTAATTTTAAAAAGAAATTAAAAATAGAATTAAAACACAATAAATAAATTCATAAACTAAATTAAAATTAAACTAAATTAAACATAAATTTAAAATTACAACTAAAAATAAAAAACGACAAGTTACGTTAAACTAAAAATAAAAAACGACAATAAACTAAAATAAAAAACTAAAAAACTACATCCCGTATTTTTTGACGATGTCGTTTTTCAACTTTAACGCCAACTCGAGAGCGGCCCCGATGAGATGCTCGGTGGGTTGCATCAAGACTAGCATGTCGAGCGCCCGGTCCTTGTTCTCGCGGGACGTTTTTCTCGCCAATCGTTCTTCCTCGGTGGATTTGACGTGGCCCGAAATGGTCGACAAAAGTAGATCGAATTTTTCGTTAACGTCATCCATTTTGCCGTCGTTCACCGAACTCGAAGACGCGGCGGCCTTTCCTTTCGCTTTCTCCCGATTTCGGCTCATCGGTCTTTCAAAATCATCGGGAATTTCGTTGACGTCGGCCCCGATATGTGCATCCAAATACGTCGTGTATTGCGTCTCGGATGTTTTTGACCGTTTTGACCCATGTGTCGGTGCCTACCCCGTTCCACCTCGGGTATTGGCGGACCACATCCCAAAAAGCCATAACGGTTTATCCTTGTTGTCGTGTTGGTAAACCGCAATAGCTTTTTTGAGGATGTCTTGATCGCTCTCGCCGGATTCCCGTTACCCCATAAAGTTAACGAACAACCCGTTAAACTTATTCGTGTACCCGTTAACGACTCGAAATTTAGTCGTAAACGTATCTTTGGAACGATAAAATTCACGTCCCAAATTTTTGTGAAAAACTACGCGAATAGTCTCCCAAAAATGTGCTTTTGATTGAGTGTTTCCGGCTTCGCAATCCTCGGAAACGGCAACCCAAGCACGCGCTAGCATAACCTCTTCATCTTCGGTCCACGCTTGAGCGGGAGCGGGACCGGTGGGTTTCTTTCGGCTTTTTCGTTGAAGCGGGATTTATTCGGGCTCCGATTCTTCTAAATCCTCCGGTTGTGTCTCCGGCACCGCATCGTCACTCGAATCGGAAGTGTCAATATGTTGTGGTTGTGGCTCCGTAAAAGCCGCAGAAGGTCCCCCGGTAGGTGTCCCGAAAAACGGGTTGAAGGGCGATTGCGGGTATTGGAATTGAGGGGGCATCGATTGGTATTGGAATTGAGGTTGGGAAAAAAACGCTCGCTCCATTTGCGAAATGTACGGAGCGGGTTCCGGTGATGATTGCGGGAAAATGTTCTTCGCGGTTTTTGACTTTCGTTGGGATGCTTGTTTGGGAGCCATTGGAATTTTTTTGGAGAATGTTTGGAGAGTTTGAATGTGTAATAAAAGAGTATAAAATGTTGAATGTGTGTGTGTGTTTATATATAAAGTTTTTTAATTTTTTTTTAATAATTAACGGCTATATAGCCGTTGCCAACGGTCACACATTCAAACGTCGCACGACGTCGAAGCCTCGCGCGGGTGCAAGGTGCGACGGGCTCGCAAGGGGGGGCGGTATTCACCGCACCCGTCGGGCTGCTCGGGCTACGGCTCGCAGTGGCATACCGGAAGGCCTTAGGATACAAAAAAAAAAAAAAAAAGACAAATTACACGAACTTTCTATTCCCATATATGCAACTTCATTGATTAATCACTTTTAAGAAATGGTGATGAATGTCAGTCAACAAATATAAATGTTAATGGAAATGTTTAAGGGTTTCGAGGTTGAAAAATCAAAGAATGCTTCGTCAAAATCTCCATCACAGCTTCACTATACGCAGCCTCTTCTTTATCTTCAGAAGAATCTTCACTGATCATACGACTACCATCTCCACTCTGGAAAACATTCACATTCATCGCCATGACAACTACAGTTATCCCCTTCATCACGTACCCTGAAACCGGCAACTCCAAAACAGGGATGTAACACTCGCGAACGGTATCAGGAACCTCTATACGATCCATCTCTGATTTCACAGTTTCAAAGGCTGATGATGATACCCATTCCTTCACCTCACCAAGCTTTCCCCCATTCAGGAACAGCCTCCCACTTCTCCTTGAATCAGTAATGGAAACCTCTTCTAACAATGGTAGATCTTTAACCATGTACATCAACATCCGATGCCTCAGAATCACCTCCTTCAGACAGTCATACGCAGTGCGAACTGTTAGAAAAGGTACAGGGAAGAACTTAGAGAAGTAAGGATCTCTTTCATATATTTCACAGGAACACAAATGTTGCTTATAAACGATTACAAAGAAATATAAAAATACCCCTAGTGACATTAGTGGGAGCTCCATTACTGAAAACATGTTTCAGTGGGAATAATTTTTCTTATTAAACAAACTTTCTTTTAACACTCCCCCTCACGTTGAATAATGGGATTTCCAAAATTCAACTTGATCAAACAATTTTTTAGGATTTTTCCGTTGACAGCTTTTGTCAGAATGTCAGCTACTTGGTCTTCTGATCGAACAAAAGGTAATTCAATGATTTTGCCTTCCAGTTTTTCCTTGATGAAATGTCTGTCAACTTCTACGTGTTTCGTTCGGTCATGTTGTACAGGATTTTCTGATATTTGAATAGCAGCTTTATTATCACACATAATTTTACTTGTGTCTTTTTGGAGAAAACCTATTTCAGTTAATAGTTTCCGTATCCATAGAACCTCGGCAACTCCTCGTGCTATTCCTCTGAACTCTGCTTCGGCGCTAGATAAAGAAACTACCTTTTGTTTTTTACTTTTCCATGTAACCAGATTTCCTCCAACTAAGGTAAAGTATCCAGATGTTGACCTTCGATTTCCTTTGTCTCCTGCCCAGTCAGCATCAGTGTAGAGTTGGGTTTTTAGATGCCCGTTTGTTTTAAACAAAACTCCATGGTTGGCTGTTCCTTTGAGATATCTGAGAATTCTCCAGACTGCCTCCATATGAGAAACCTGGGGTTGATGCATGAATTGGCTAACTACCCCTACAGCATATGATATATCAGGTCGAGTATGTGAGAGATATATCAATTTTCCCACAATTCGTTGATATCTTTCCTTATCTGCTGATTTTGCCTTATTTTCTATACATAGCTTTTGATTTATCATCATGGGAGTCTCTGCTGGTTTGCAATCAATCATTCCAGTTTCTGCTAATAGATCTAAAACATATTTATTCTGGCAGATAAAAATCCCTTGTTTTGATCTTAATACTTTAATTCCAAGAAAGTATTTTAGTCTCCCTAGGTCTTTCATTTCGAACTCTTGAAACAAATTCTTCCTCAGTTTTGCCATTTCCTCCTTATCATTCCCTGTAATTATCATATCATCAACATATATAATTAAACAGGTTATATGGTTATTTCTTCGTTTAAGAAACAAAGTATGATCAGAGTTACTTTGTTTAAAACCATATTTTTTCATAGCTAGAGTGAATCTTCCAAACCAAGCTCTGGGGGATTGTTTTAACCCGTAGAGAGATTTTTTAAGGCGGCAGACTTCTCCTGGTTTAAAGTTCTTCGTGAAACCAGGGGGGGCTTCCATATAAACTTCTTCTTTTAGTTCACCATGTAAAAAGGCATTTTTTACATCAAACTGGTGTAATGGCCATCCTTCGTTTGCAGCAATGGAAAAAAGAACCCTAATTGTATCAATTTTTGCAACCGGAGAGAAAGTTTCAGCGTAGTCAATACCATAGGTTTGAGTGTAACCTTTGGCTACCAATCTTGCTTTATATCTCTCAATAGTACCATCGGGCTTATGTTTTACTGTAAAGACCCATCTACATCCTACCGGCCTTTTTCCAACTGGAATAACACATTTTTCCCATGTGTCATTTTTGAATAGTGCCTTCATTTCATTTTCCATTGCATCTTTCCAGTTCTTCATCTTCAAGGCTTGATCTATGCTAGTTGGAGTTTCTTCAGAGTATAATGAGGCAACAAAGGACCTTGCTTCTTGAGTTAAGTTTCCTTTTGCTATATTAGCCATAGGATATCTAGAACCTCGAGGTTCTCTTTCTGGAGAGTATCTTTTTGGAGGAATCCCTCGGTTACTTCTTGGTGGTAACACATATCTCTCTGTTGATTGTTCATGTGCTGGTTCTTCTTGTTCTGTGTCAGTTTCATGATCAACGGTAATATCTGGAGAACCAGGAATATTTGGAGATTGAGTATTACTTACCTTGGATGTCAGGTTTGGAGATTGATCAGGGATGGCACTAGAGTTAGGATTGTTTGCTTCTGTGGATTGTGTGGATTGTGTGGAGATTTCTTCTTGGGTGGACTTTTCTTGAGTTTGAGTGATTTCTTGATTATTTTGAGTGTTGTGATTTTCTTCTGATGTTATCTGAACATACTCTAACCAACTTAGTGCGTCTGTATTTTCTTTCTCCCCCTGACCACTATGTTGGGAGGTATAGTAGTATTCCGTTTCAAGAAAGTCACAGTTCATGGTAGTGAATATATGACGGGTTCGTGGGTTATAACATCTGTATCCCTTTTGGTTCACTCCATATCCGACAAATACACATTTCTCAGCACATGGGTCAAGTTTATTTCGTTGAGACTTAGGTATATGGACAAAAACGGTACATCCAAAAATCCTTGGTTCAAGTATAAGAAAGGAGGGAATTTTCACAAATTCGGATAAGGTTTGTATTGGGGTTTTGAGTTTGAGAATCTTTGTTGGTAATCGGTTTATGAGATAGGTTGCTGTGGCAAGGGCTTCAGGCCAAAAAGATTTTGGAACTTTTGATTCGATTAAAAGAGCCCTAGTTATTTCTAATAAAAAACGGTTTTTTCGTTCAGCGACACCATTTTGTTCGGGAGTATGTGGACATGTGGTTTGATGGATTATACCTTTTGACTCACAGAATTGTTTTATGGCGGTGTTAACAAATTCCCCTCCATTATCTGACCGAAGAATTTGGATATTTTTTTGAAATTGGGTTTGGATCATGGTATAAAACATAGTGAATTTGTCGAAAACTTCTGACTTATTTTTTAAGAAATAAATCCAGGTCATACGAGTGCAATCATCCACAAATGATACAAAAAACGAAGATTTTGTCCTCCAGATATTGGAGAGGGACGCCATACATCGGAATGAATCAACGAGAAAGGAACATCAACTCTCGTGTTATTTGGTTTAAAGGTTTGTCTATGACTTTTAGCTAACACGCATGTTTCACAAAGTGAGGTATTTTTTGAGGAAAACAACTTAGGAAAAAGAGTGTGTAAATAACCCGTAGAAGGATGACCCAATCTTCTATGTCATATCCATGCTTCTCTTTCTGTTGTTCCATGAGCTAACATTGCAGTTCCATTTTGGGTCACTTCATCCACATAGTACAATCCTTGTCTCTCAGTGCCATGCCCAATGATCGCCCTCGTCCTGATATCCTGTAAGATACAAAAGGTTGGTTGCATTAGAACTGAACAGTTTAGTTCTTTTGTAACGTGGCTTATTGATAAAAGGTTTTGTGACAAAGAGGGAACATAAAGACAATTAGATAGTTTCAGAGTAGGAGAGATCTCGATCATTCCTCCTTTTTTAACTTCCATTTTTCCACCATCTGCTGTTTGTATATATGTTCTTCGAGGTTCAGACAATGAAATAAGATCAGATAGTTCATGAGTCATAGTGTCTGTAGCTCCACTGTCAAGTATCCACGTTTTATCTTGTTTATTATCATAAGAAAAAACCACGTTTGCATTTCCTCCAATTTGTGGGTTTTTCCTGCAATTTTTAAAACTTGTTTCCAAAAAAGGAACTATAGAGTAAATCTTGGAGTTTATTTTTGTCACTTCTATTTCTCCAGGGTCAAAAACGAAATTCTTGCAAATTGGATTTGGTTTTGGGTTAAAAATCGGGAACCTGTAATTCCCTTCATCTAATTCTTCCTCCCCTTCTTCACCATTTTGTCTTGCTGTTACACCACCAAAAGACCCACCGCGGCCGAAGCTCCTGCCGCCGGAATCGGTTTCACGGAACGGAGCATGAGGGGTTCCCGTGGAGGTTGTTCGAAGGTGGCGGTTCTCGATGTACTGCTCATCGAGTTTTCTTTGGAGTTGGATTCGGTTTTTTGTGGCGATTTTGGACTCGGAGTAAGCATCGGTCGGACGCCCGGCGGTTCTCCCCGATCCAGATCTGTCGGCGTGATCGAACCAGGTAGAGGAGTGAGCGGCGGCGGCGTGCCCAGCGTGAGAGGCGGCGGCGGCGCTGCTGTTGTTGTAGTTGTCTGCGGCGGTGGCGGTTCTCCCCGATCCAGATCCGTCGGTTTTTTCGTAGCCGGAGTGAGTATCGGTCGGACTCCCGTAATTCCGGTAAACACTACCAGTTGAAGTTGCTGCGGTTTGTTGCTGTTGTCGCCCGGCGTGTTCACATTTCAGGTGGGTTTTTTCTTCTTCGTTGGTTGGTTCGTTTTGTTGAAAAATCTGATCGACAGTTTTGTAGCTTATCTTTTCTGCTACTGTAAGTAGCCGAATAATTGATTGCAAAGTGTCGGATAATTTAGGATTTTTTGGTTGATAATTTTTGAGAAAATTAGCTAGTTGTAAAGCTAATTTTGAATTCAACGTATCGGTTTCTGACATGGGTAATTGATTTCTTTGTGGGATAGGTTGTAGATGATGAGCTAGTTGATGATTTCTGGCTCTGATACCATGTTAGAAAAGGTACAGGGAAGAACTTAGAGAAGTAAGGATCTCTTTCAACTCGCACGATCAATTAAGTCCATCTCTTCTTCCTCGCCATGTTCATAAACATGAGATCCATCTGAATCTGAAATTGAATTCGGCGATAGAAACATAAACGATTCTATTCTACTACCGTACACAGCCTTCCACTTGAACGAACACCGATCATCGATTCCGATGTGACTGGAAGTCGGAAGCTCGATACATAACGACTTAACTCCTCTAAAGTTGCTTAAAAACGTAACCGCAGATCGAAAGGACTTGCCGGAAAATGAGGAACGGATAGGCGGAAGCGGCTTACTTGAGGCGAAGATGATAGCGTCGAGGAAGCAAAGGGTTATAGAAAAGGCATCATCTATCAATCGCCGGAAAATCTCAACGGGAAATCCGCCGCCGTCGATATCACCGGAGGTGTTCATATGGTTTATCCGAGGCTTTATGAGAAGAGGAGTGAAGGAAATAGCATCGACTTGAAGTACAATCGAGGAGAAACGTTTGGAAACGAGATGGCAAAAACATAGGGTTTTCACATCGACTAATTTGTTTAAAATTTGGAGGTAATTTCATCTGGTAAGCGACTGAATGAAGAAGAATCATCTGCCTCTCTTTTGCGGGATTTCACAATGTTCTTCATCTTTTTCACAACAAAAATCGATGGTTTGGTTGATGGGGGTTTTAGATCGATAGTTTGGTTTATATATTGGATTGAATCGAGTTATAGATAAGTATTAGATTGAGATTATAGTTATCGACTTCTGCCATCACTCTAATTTTTAATGAAAGTTTATTATTCGAGATTATTATGGTTAAATATTTTGGTTTCCCAAAAAAATATATATATTTTAGAATTAACTCATACTATATATATGTACCAGGCATGTATAATGGCCGTGCTAATGGATCTTAGAGTACAATTCATCAACCATCTATTTTGTAAAAATTTTCCTTCATTGGGATAAAATCCAAAAGACAAGATAAGGTGTGATTTCGATTTTTATTGGACTACATTAGATGGTGATAAAATTTAAGCTAAGTTTGCATCAAAAAAGGCCTCATAGTAGATATAGAAAATCAAAGCCACAATTGGTTAATCATGAAAAATGACATACATAAAAGAATCGAATCTAAAAGATGTTTTAAGTTTTAATTACAAAAGCACTACCAAATATATCAAGCATCTAATGGAAAGTTTGACTGGAAAAAGCAACTAAACAAGTTATAAAGGAAAGTTTTTACCATATGACCAATTTCTATCAGATAGGTGGCCTTTAAGGAAGTTGATGACTCTAATCAAACTATTATAGTTGACTTTTACTCAAAAAAGCAACTAAACAATGTCAATCATCAAGATGTTTTATCTCAAAACAAAAGGCATCTGTAGAGAAGTTGGAGGCTTCTAATTACCCTGTGTTCTTTTTGGAAATTGGCTATTAGGTTATAAGTTTCTTTTAGAAGTTCATTTTTTTGTGCAATAAATTAAAATTTCAAAATTGGGCAATAGGTATAAAAAAGAAGGAGATTTGATAGTCATATACTACTACATAGAGAAGAAATTAGTTTTGAATTTCTTTGTATTAATACCTTCGATGATGAAGAGAAAAGGGATGTCTTGATATTGAAGTTGATAGAGATGAGAATTCTCTTTAACAAATAGCTAAAGCAGAAATAGAATAAAAGGGGTGACGTGCAATTTTAATTTTTGGTTGATATTTTGAGCAAGTCGTTTCTAAATCCAACACAACCAATTACAAATTCGGAGAAAGAATACATATTGGTGCAATGCATTGTGTGTGAAAACTGAGAAATTAAATGATTTCGATGAAAAATATGAGATTGAAAGAAGGATTTGGATTGCAGTTCGTACCAACGGATTAGAGCAACAAAATAACCAAAATTTGTAAAGTTACTTTAATAAGAAAGCAATAAGTGGAACTACTTTAAAGATTATCTATGAAATAATAATTTTTCTACAAAGTTGATATATAAATTTATAACTACTTTAAACAATAAACATGAGGAGTATGACTTCACAAAATTTCAAAGGCTGTTTTCAAAGTTGACATGGATAAAAAAAATTGTTTTCAATTGTGGCTAGCTACTGCCATGAATATTTAACATTTGTGTGCCAAGATTTTCTAAAATGGCATGTAACAAATTTCCTATATATAGGATAGAAAACCATCTCAAAACACACACCTCAAATTACATCTTCATCTTTCTCTCATATTCATACAAATATATATTTGATATATTTGTTTTCTTTCCTCTATCTCTGTAAACACTGAATATTATAGTGAATTGGTTCTCGGCTTCCTCCGCCCGTGGTTTTTCCCAATTTGGGTTTCCACGTAAATATCTTGTGTTCTTTCTTTTTACCGTTTGATCTATTCTTGGTTGATTATTCAATAGTTTTATATTCCGTTGAATCATTATCGTGATATTTGGGTTTTATACTTCGATCTTGAAGTTAATCGATTATTTATTGAAGTCGATATTGTCTACAATTGGTATCAGAGCAATCCAGGTTTTCCGATAACGATTCGTAAAAACTATTTTCAACCATTACATCGATGAAGTATGATATCCCTTGACTTGACAGAAACACAAGATTCCCTCTTTGGCAAGTAAAGATGAGAGATGTGTTGATCCAGATGGATCTTCACAGAGCACTGTTAGGAATGGAGAGAATGTCGGCAACTTGGTCGACTGAGGAAAAGGAAATGAAGGATTTGAAGGCGTCGTCGCAAATCCGTCTGCATCTATCCAATGACGTTCTCCAAGATGTACTAAAGTGACATCTGCGGCGGCTCTCTGGCTAAAGCTCGAACAGCTACTAATGACGAAAAGCTTGCCAAACAAGCTACACCTGAAGCAACGACTCTTCAACCTCAAGATGGGTGAGGGAAGTTCTTTATCTGATCACCTCTCTACTTTTAAAGAGCTTGTAGGAAATCTGGAAAATATGGACGTCAAATATGAAGATGAAGATTTGGCGCTATTTTTATTATCATCACTCCCAGATTCCTATGATCACTTTCGTGATACCATTATCTATAATCGAGACACTCTTGTCTTGGATGAGATAATGACCGCTCTTGATTCAAAAGAAAAGATGAAGCAGATTATTAGTGGCAGCAGCAACGATTCAAAAGCCGAAGGTCTCAACATTAGAGGGAGAACCAACGAGAGAGGTAATTCTTCACAAAACCGATCTAGATCTAAGTCCAAAGGCAAGCGCAAGTATTGTAATTATTGTCATAAAAAGGGACATCTGATCGATGAATGTTACAAGTTGAAAAACAAGGAGAAGGAGAAGGCAACCATGATTGGTAAACCAGCAGGTACTACCGTAGAAGCTGATGTAGCCGAAACCGGTTCCGATGGCGAGCTTCTATCCGTTTCGGACTTCGGTTTAATTACCATGAGCGAATGGGTTCTTGATTCAGCATGTACTTTTCATATGAGCTCCAACCGGAGTATTTTTCATACATATGAAAATGTTAACCAAGGACATGTCTTGATGGGCAACGATACTTCGTGCCGTATTATTGGACATGGTACAGTCAGGTTCCGCATGTTCGATGGTGTTGTTCGAACAATTGAAGATGTGAAGCATGTCTCCGGTCTTAGGCGAAATTTACTATCTCTCGGTACTTTTGAGAAAAAAGGTTACGAGTTTTTCGGCAAACACGGGAAGGTCTATATTTTGAAAGACGGTTCGACTGTCATCCGAGGAGTTCGGAGATCCGCGAACCTTTACATTATGGACGGACAAGTTATTTCTGGGGAAGCCTAGGTTAGTTCTAAATCCCTCTCCAATGTTGATCATTCTCGCCTATGGCATCTCAGGCTCGGTCATATGTCATACCACGGTATGAGTGAACTAAGCCGAAGGGGGTTACTTGGGGAGCATAAATCAACTGAGCTTGAATTCTGTGAAGATTGTGTGTTCGGAAAGCAGAAGCGAGTAAGTTTTATCAGTGGCAAACATACGACAAAAGGACCACTCGACTACATACACTCGGATTTATGGGGACCAGCAAAGGTTACATCGAAAGGTGGAGCCTCTTATATGCTCACTATTATTGACGACTTCTCCAGGAAGGTATGGTCGTTCTTCTTAAAGACAAAGGGAGAAGTATTTTCAACCTTTAGGGATTGGAAAGTGTTAGTTGAAAAACAATCCGGTTTTGAAGTAAAATACCTTCGCACCGATAACGGACTGGAATTCTGCTCAGAAGAATTCAACTCCTATTGCCGTAAGGAAGGGATTACACGTCACCGCACCGTAGTCCACACACCACAGCAGAACGGCGTTGCGGAAAGAATGAACTGCACCATCATGGAGAAGGTCCGATGCATGCTCTCTCACTCGAAGCTACCAAAGTCTTTTTGGGCCGAAGCAGCTTCCACCGCATGCTATATTATCAACCGCTCCCCCTCACGTACTATTGGAAAGAAGACTCCGTTTGAGCTATGGTCTGGTAAGCCTGCTGACTACACAAAATTAATACCGTTTGGATGTCCAATATATGCACGGGTTGATAATGGCAAATTAGAACCCAGAGCCATTAAATGCATTTTTATTGGTACAAGACAGGAGTGAAAGGTTTCAAATTGTGGAGCCCAGAGCTTATGAAGGTCATTACATCAAGAGATGTGACCTTTGATGAAAAAGCTATGCTCCATTCAACAACCAACGTTCAGACCAAAGAAGATGAAAAATTGGGAGAAAAAGACAAAGCACAATTGGAGGTGGAGCTATCTTTTAACTCTTCCACCGATATGACTCATGAGGTTCCTGCAGTGTCTCAACCTTCAAGCAGTAAACATACTACTCTCCATGAGACCATTCCAACTCCATCTCAACCTCCGAGCCCATCCATTGCAAGGGATAGACCACGCAGACAGATTGTACCTCCAAATAGGTATGCTCAAGTAAATTATGTCGCATATGCTCTTACCATTGCAAGTGAAGTAGAATCTGTTTTGGAACCTATAAGCTACAACGAAGCCATACATTCTAAAAACTCGAGTGAGTGGATGGTTGTCATGCACAATGAGATGGAATCTCTTCAGAAAAATGGCACATGGGATCTCGTTGTGGCTCCAAAGGGTAAGAAGACAGTTAAATGTAAATGGGTTTACAAGTTGAAGGAGGCTATTCATCCCGGTGACAATCCGAGGTACAAAGCTCGTTTAGTAGCCAAGGGCTACAGTCAAATCCCAGGTATTGATTATACCGACATTTTCTCTCCGGTTGTGAAACACACGTCAATACGTGTCTTGTTGGGATTAGTTGCCTCTCGTGACTATGAGTTAGAGCAACTTGATGTTACTACAACATTCTTAAATGTTGTGCTTGAGGAAGAGATATATATGCAACAACCTGAAGGTTTTGTAGCTCCTGGCAAGGAAAGCTACGTGTGCAAATTAAAGAAATCTCTTTATGGCCTCAAGCAATCTCCTCGACAATGGTATAAAAGGTTTGATTCATTTATGACCAGTCACAAGCTGAAAAGGTGCACCTACGACAGCCGCGTTTACTACAAGAAGTGTGACGATGGCTCAATGGTCTATCTACTTTCATACGTGGATGACATGTTAATTGCAGCAAAGAATATAAAGGAGATTCAAAAGATAAAAGACCAGTTGAATGCTGAGTTCGATATGAAGGACTTGGGTGCTGCCAAGAAAATTCTAGGAATGGAAATAGTGCGAGACCGCAGTGCAAGAACTCTATACCTTTCTCAACAAAGCTACATTGAGAAGCGTTTCAATATGCATGATGCAAAAGAAGTCAGCACTCCTTTCGCAGCCCACTTCAAGCTATCATCCGCCTTAAGTCCTACCACCGAAGAAGATATAACATACATGGCAAAGGTACCATACTCCAACGCTGTAGGATCTCTTATGTATGCTATGATTTGTACACGTCCAAATTTGTCATATGCGGTAAGCATGGTGAGCAGATACATGGCGAATCCAGGAAAAGAGCATTGAGCTGCTGTTAAATGGATTTTTCGGTACTTGTGAGGTACTTCCTCTTTATGTCTGTGGTTTGGCAAAACCGATAGTGGAGTACTTGGTTATGTGGATTCCGATTATGCAAAGGACTTGGATAAAAGACGATCGATTACAGGGTACGTGTTTACTTTGGGTGATTACGCAATTAGCTGGAAAGCGCAGTTACAGTCCACCGTAGCATTATCCACCACCGAAGTCGAATACATGGCTACTACGGAAGCAGTGAAAGAACCCCTCTGGTTGAAACGGTTGATAGGTGAGCTTTCAAACAAGTTATCCGTTAAAACTGTTTTTTGTGACAATCAAAGTGCAATATTTCTGACGAAGGATCAAATGTTCCATGATCGAACGAAACATATTGATGTTCGTTATCACTTCATCAGAGATGTTATTGCTAAAGGCGATATTACGGTAAACAAGATCAGCACCAATGATAATCCCGCTGATATGTTCACTAAAAGTCTTCCAATAGCCAAGTTCAAAACATGTTTGGATTTGATGGGTGTTTCTGATCGCATTTGAGCCTGATAGGCTCGTGGTGGAGGAAGTATACTTATTTTTCGAAATCAATTTTTTCTCATATGGTGTTTGCAGAATCTTATAGAGATTTGGAGTATGATGAGCTGTTGATAAACTGTTTTGCATGATCATTGTGCAAGTTAAAGTTTTTCATTCTGTCTCATTTTGAAGTCAAGGTGGAGATTGTGGAGTATGACTTCACAAAATTTCAAAGGCTGCTTTCAAAGTTGGCATGGATAAAAAAATTGTTTTCAATTGTGGCTAGCTACTGCCATGAATATTTAACATTTGTGTGCCAAGATTTTCTAAAATGGCATGTAACAAATTTCCTATATATAGGATAGAAAACCATCTCAAAACACACACCTCAAATTACATCTTCATCTTTCTCTCATATTCATACAAATATATATTTGATATATTTGTTTTCTTTCCTCTATCTCTGTAAACACTGAATATTATAGTGAATTGGTTCTCGGCTTCCTCCGCCCGTGGTTTTTCCCAATTTGGGTTTCCACGTAAATATCTTGTGTTCTTTCTTTTTACCGTTCGATCTATTCTTGGTTGATTATTCAATAGTTTTATATTCCGTTGAATCATTATCGTGATATTTGGGTTTTATACTTCGATCTTGAAGTTAATCGATTATTTATTGAAGTCGATTCTGTCTACAAAACATGTATTACAATCAGAATACTCAATAGCTGTTACCCACGACTTGCGCTTGAATAAAGTTAAATATAATTCTCAATTTAGTGTTACTTTTGCTATTGTGATTATTAACTCATTTAAATAGTACTTATTTTACGTTATTTAAAATAACAATCATTCTTTAAAGTAGTTGTAAGACCGGTATCCTGATTATAAAATATACTTAAAATAAGAGTGTTAGGAATTATATGATGTTGGTAGTTATAAAGCTAAGAAAAACTTTAGTTACAATTTCATTTAAAAATCAGCATTTTGTGTCGTTTTTAGAAAAATCATAATTAATTCTAGGAAACTCGTTTGGACCTCAAACCAATGCACAAAGTTTACAAATTGAGTCTAGTATAATTACCAAAAATAATAGTAAGCTTGAAAATGACATTATCTATGGTAAAAAATGCAATCTTTACTGATTAGTTCGGAATTGACAGATTAGATAGTCTGTTTTCAAAAATTCATAATAAATCATAGAAAAATCATATAAATACGTAAAATACATCCTTGGAAAGGTATTGAGATAAATTTCTGGAATATCAAATAAAAACATGAATTTCATGGGTTTAAAGTCGGCTAAACCAGTCTTGAACAGACTGATTCTAGAAGGTATTAATTTCAACAAAGTTATATTATTAAAATCTTTTGTCAAAAGTGTCATGCCATTTTTTATTCAAGAATTCAAGTATAAATACCCCTTAAAACATCTCATAAACCACACAACTAAATCTCAATCCAATATATAGAGGTTTCTATTTTAGGTGAAGATTTGTTTTTCAAAGTTGGTGAGTCAAAAGTTGTGGCTCATTGCATGTGAAAAGTTTGAAAGTCAAAGAAAAGAAGGCTGGCTATGCACTAGAATTTGATCTCCTCGATTAAATATGTATATTATATACATTTCCAACATGTATATATAGAGGATCAATTAAAGGATTATAGCTGCACAATGCACCACAACTCAATACCTATAAGAATTGAGTGTATCTCTTGTAATCTCATTGTTAAATAAAATCTAGTTGTAGCCCGTGGACGTAGGATTTGCACCGAATCCGAACCACGTAAAAATCCTTGTGTTCTTCTTGCTTTATTTTCGTGAGTTTGTGTGTGTGTGATAGTGTGTTTCCGCTGCGTGTACCCGGTCAGGTTCCTAACAACTGGTATCAGAGCTTTGGGTTTTTGGAGGAGGTCTCGGTTTTAGAAATTAGAGTATGCTCTGTGGTTGCAGTTTTGTCTGATCTTCCACATCAGAAACTAATTTCTATTAATCGTATTAAAAGTGTCTTGGTACTTTGAAGGGTACTGTTCTGTCACACAAAAGTATTATAAAAGATTTGTCTCTTGTTTGTCGTAATGGCTGAAGACAAGGTTGTAATCGAGAAGTTCAACGGTTCTGACTTTAGCTGGTGGAAAATGCAATTAGAAGCATTGCTATGTCAGAAAGATTTGGACGTGGTACTTGGAGACAAACCGGAGAAAATGGAAAAAGCTGCTGAAGATGCGTGGAACTCAAAGGACAAGAAAGCTAAGGCGGTTATTACATTGTCGTTGGAAAGGAGTGTCGCTTTCAACATCATGAAGGAAACCACGGCACGTGGTATGATGGATGCTCTGACGAACATGTATGAGAAACCGTCGGCGGCTAACAAGGTGTTCTTGATGAGGGAGCTGTTCACTACAAGGATGAATGAGGAAGGCTCAGTTACTGTTCACATTAACAATCTAAATTCAATTCTGTCCAGATTGTCATCTGTGGGAATTAAATTTGATAATGAGACTCAAGCTTCACTGCTACTAGCTTCACTACCTGATAGCTGGTCTGGAACAGTAACCGCTGTTACAAGTTCAGTAGGGACCAGTGGTATGACGTTTGAAGGGGTTCGAGATTTGGTTCTAGGCGAGGATACCAGACGCAAGAATCAAGGTGGCTCGTCTTCTTCTAAGTTATTAAATATCGGAAGAGGTAGAGGGAATAACAGAAATAGTGGGAGCAGTGGGAGTCGGGGAAGAAGTTCATCTAGAACTTGGAAGAATGTGAAGTGCTGGAACTGCTAGGAGGTGGGACATGTTAAGAGTCAATGTCCAAAGAAAGAATTGAACAGTGCTGGTGCTGAGAGTGTGTCTGAGGATGATGCACTGATACTAAGTATGGAAAGTTCTGTAGACTCTTGGGTCATTGATTCAGGGGCTTCGTTTCACGCCATGGACAACGGAGAAACGATGGTGAATCTAAAAGAATGAGATTTTGGGAAGGTACGGTTAGCAAATGACGAGATGCTTCAAGTAACGGGCATGGGAGATATTGATCTGGTTACTTCATTGGGAACTACATGGAACCTGAAGAATGTCAGGGTGATTCCGGAGCTGAAGAATAAATTGATTTCTGTTGGTCAGCTGGATAAACAAGGACTGGAAGTAAGGTTTGGTGGTGGTAAATGGAGGGTGGTCAATGGTAATTCGGTGATTGCTCAAGGTATGAAGCGTGGGTCATTGTATATGGTTGAGGTACCTGCTGAGGGAAGTATGACCGTCCCCGTTAAGCATGAAAAAATCTGGTTCGCTAAATCTAGTGCTAAGAGAGTTCATTTTGCAAACATGAATTCTGGAGCCAAGGGGATGTTAGCTGAACGAGTCGGAAAGTCTAAACCATTCAGGGGATTTTGTGACAGTGGGAGCACAGGGTGTGTTCCGGGTACAGTTACAAAGAGCCGTTGGGTTTTGAAGACTAAGACTGAAAAATTCTCTCCTGTTGGAAGTTTGCAAAGTTTGGAGAGTGTTAGTGGTCCTCGGTGTATCTCTGGATCCGGTGGAGTGTCCAAGCCGGTTGAGACAGGGGATGAGTCGGTGGCGGTATTGACCACGACTGAGTCGGTAGCGGGATTGGCTACGACTGAGTTGGAGCTTGTGGGAGCTTCAACTGGCCCTTCTAGTACTTGATAATGAGGGGTGGCTGCAACTAGGAAATTGACTAAGTTTAGCTTGTTCTTGGGAACTGGAAGCTTGGAAGACTTGTTATGTTAGGAGATTAAATGAGAGATGTTAAAAATCTTCAAGTGGGAGATTTTTAGGTGAAGATTTGTTTTTCAAAGTTGGTGAGTCAAAAGTTGTGGCTCATTGCATGTGAAAAGTTTGAAAGTCAAAGAAAAGAAGGCTGGCTATGCACTAGAATTTGATCTCCTCGATTAAATATGTATATTATATACATTTCCAACATGTATATATAGAGGATCAATTAAAGGATTATAGCTGCACAATGCACCACAACTCAATACCTATAAGAATTGAGTGTATCTCTTGTAATCTCATTGTTAAATAAAATCTAGTTGTAGCCCGTGGACGTAGGATTTGCACCGAATCCGAACCACGTAAAAATCCTTGTGTTCTTCTTGCTTTATTTTCGTGAGTTTGTGTGTGTGTGATAGTGTGTTTCCGCTGCGTGTACCCGGTCCGGTTCCTAACATTCTAAGCACTAGAGTGTAAGCAAGTGAGCGGAAGGAAGCTCAAAAGCCTAACGAAGGAGTTATAGATCTCGACGACTGGTCATAAGGTAACTACAAACCTTTCTATAGCTTAATTAGGTATTGTAAAATAGTTTTTGTTAAGAAGTAGAATATTTAATAAGTATAACATATGTTATATTATACTCATTTCTAACAATAGTAAACAAAAACCTTAAAATGTCGTTATTATAACAATTCGTAATTTTCGAAAATAATACCGATTGATTTACTTACGAGGACGATGACTAGGCCGATTACTTGGGATCTGGTTGTTGGATTTTCCGAAAGGCTAAAATGCTGAAAGGATCCTGCCACCCCATCTAATCTTCTACCTGGCCGTTCTTTACTTGATAAATCATGGAGTATCATATTGGAATTATTGAAGGGTTTAATGATGCGACTATAATATAGTTAAGGATTAAGAAATGATAGATTTATTATTATGTTAACAGTTAAAGTTGAAGGAAATACAAAGCCGAGAAAGATAAACGATATAGTCAACTATAATCAGGTGAGTCTTCTCACTATACTATAGGTGATATTGCATGTGTAGGAAGGAAGATATGTTAGACTAAGGTGATCTTACCTGTTATGATAATTGTATGAATTATTGCTATGATAATGATTGTTTGTGGACGGAACGGGATAGCCCGCGAGCCAATAGGCAGAACGGGAATAGCCTGCGAGTCATTAGACGGAACGGGAATAGCCTGCGAGTCATTAGACGGAACGGGAAAAGCCTGCGAGCGATAAGACAGAACGGGAACTGCCCGTGAGGCTTCAGCGGAACAGGGATAGCCCGCGAGTCTCACAGACATATGAATGGTTATGATGTGTTGTATGTTATATGTGATGGATCGTATGGTATTTTGAGGAACTCACTAAGCTCTGTGCTTACCCTTTCCCTATATAAACTACTGTTTCAGGTACATCAGGTACCATGGATGGCAAGGCGTGACGTGTATACACTGTGCTGCTTCATTGGAGGACTGTTTTTGAAAGGATGTTCCGTTATGTTGTGATTTCATTAACTTTTGTTAATCCTGGGATGTTTTCATTAAACTTATAAGTTATGGAATTTTGTCAAAATTAATTAAGTGGCTTTTCTTATATTAAAGTGTTCGTTTAAATTTTTTTTAATTTTACCCTAAAATTTTGGGATGTTACAAGTTGGTATCAGAGCACAGCTTGAGAGAATCAGGCTCACTTAGTGAGTTCTGGACTCAAGTTGAGGCTTAAGAGTTTTCTTAAAACATTTTTACGAAAGAAGGATGTTTTATGAAGGGTGAACTGAAGACACAGTGTGTACCGCCAGCCGACGCCAGTATGAGAAAAGGGTTAAGTATTTAATATTGTGGATGTTAAAAAACATATGGTATATGTTTGCTGAAATGCCTGGTAGAGATCACACATTGTTGTATTATTATCTGCTATTTGCTAATAGACCTGTATGCTAGTGCCGATAGGTTGCTTAGAGATTTCCACTAAGTTGTATACAATATGGACTGAATAGTCATAGAATGTGTGAGTTGACCTTATTGCATGTTCCTTGTTTGGTTGTTGCCTTAGGGAAGATTCTCTTATTTGAAAGACTGTTTAGTTCGATATTGTATACAACTACGTTCGCGAAACAACCTGTCATCACTGGAGGAAGTTCTGTCTTAGTTAGAATAGCAGGGTGGGGGTGGGATTCCAAGTATTCCTAGATGGGTTGACATATGCCTTGTAAGGGCATATGTGTTAAAATTATCGGTGAGAAGCGAATTGGATATTTCGAGACGGGTATTGGAACGAACATGGATAGGTGTGGAAGGTAGTAGTAGAGCTCCTACTATCGAAAGCACAGGATCCACGTTCGAGTCGGGAGTTCGTCACGAAGGATCCAAGGAGCTGAGTATGTGAGTGTCTAGCATAATTAACTTAAATGCTAGTGTAATGTGGTAAACTTTTATCCATTCAATTTTTGAATGTTGATTGTGAGGTTCAGTAGGAACAATTAAGATGCGATCATACCAGTTTGGTTGGACCGATCATGCTTAAGTTGATTACTGAGCTTAAAGACTGTTGAAAGGGAGAATGCCAAAATGCTATTGTGATAGCTATTTTTCATGCAACTAATGGGCACACAAGTCAGACAGGGACTAGAGGATGCAAGGGTGAGTTTTCCAACTCACGGTCAAAGAGGTGCAAGCGGCGCCTGAGATGATGGCGGGTATTTTTGAGTCAACTCTGTACATGCCTAGTGTTGTGTAATAATGGGGCTACCTTCCCTTGTATTGATCTTGCTTGAGTGATTGATCAGGTCGTGTGGGTTGAGAGTTTGCATCACTTACTCGTGATTGAGGTAACTGACGAAAGAGGTGTTGACTAGGGTCGCAAGCGGATGAGTAACATATGGTGGTTGATGTAAACATCTTTACATTATCGAAACATGTTTATTGAGATAGTGTTTGCCCCGATGCAATTTGTTGGCTGAGCAGAGTGGGCTTGTTTTTCGTTCGAGAGTAAGGGCTCGTAAAAAAAAAGTTATAAATCGAATAAACAGACTTGGACTTTAGTCCAAGTGGGAGAGGAATACAAAATTAAGGGAACAACATGAATATTATATTGAATCGATGAAATTATTAAAATTATAGTAACACGTCAATATATTTAATTCATAACTACAACTTTATATTAATACATTAAGAAAAGTTTACAGAACTACTAACCTAAACCAGAGAATCAGAAAGAAGCGAGAAAAGATCTTCTACACTCCAATCTTTGTCATCATTAGGTTGACTTGTACCTTCTCGAGGATTTGGAAGTGGTATGCTTTCAGTTATTGGAGGAGGAGTTCCAAGGTATGGGGTCTCGATAGGGTTGGAACCTGTAACCCCATGATTAGGGGCTAAATATTGACTCATTTGGGGTGTGTGTAAGTAGGGCAGTGATGAGGAAGGGCTCTAATTCGGAACCAGTTGGGGGTAGCTATAAGAAGGAGGAAACCAGGCTAGGTCACCTACAAAGCCTAAAAAATTCTCCTCACTTGAAGACTCGAGTAAACCAGGGTTAATACTACTCATACCAAAATTAGATGGCAGAGATTGCTGCTGTGTATGAGTTCTTGATGAAGTTTCCCCCTTTTCCTGAATTTTTCTTTTCCTAAATACAACCTTATGAGCAGCTTGTATTAGCTTCTTTGTGCCGTCTGTTAGACCCGATTGTGACCCTTCAATTATCGCTTCTTTTTCTTTTTTTAGGTTGGGTATTAAATCTCCCGATAATTCTGTTGCCTCAATAAATTCATTACCAAATTCCTGTGGCACAAATAACTTTAGTAATTTCAACCTTATAATATAAAGGAATTAAAAAAATATAGTTCTTTACCTCAGCACGATCAATAAGGGTTTGCAAACTCGTAAGTTGTCGTTGGGGCCAATGATTGATACCTAATTCTCTACAGCGTTTTTTTAATTGTGTCGTTCCAATGTTGAGTTCCTTTCGCAGCTTTCTCAATTGGTTCGTTAAAGTGTTCAGCTATTATTTCCCTACTTAATAAATGTCTGAAACCTCTTCCACTGCCACCTGCTATGTTTTCTGAACTAGAAGGTTCAAATCCAATTGTATTGTTATCATTCTGGATCATTTGAACATGATCCTGATTTTTTGACCCAAAGATGGACATTGATTCATCAAAATTAGTGGCCTCTATCGGTAATAATTGTTGGTTTTCAACTAAAATCTCAGGATTCTGAAATCCTTCTAGATTCCTTTGAATCAACCGAAGATGATCTTGATATTGAAAACCAACCCCAAACTCGGGATTCAATTCAATATTTATGTTATGAGTCCTCTGTAATTGATTCTCATCCTGAATACCAGCCATGAATTCTTGATTCATGGGGACAAACTCACTGCTTGTTGGGTGCACGTCCATGAATGGATTGTACTCAGTTAGACCATCCACAAATGGGTCTACAAATAACACATGTCAAATGATAAAACAAAATAGAATACTTATAAATGGATCATTCAAAAGAATTTAACCTGGTAGAAGGCATGGAGTCTGATCAAATGCAAAGTCAGATGCATGCACCGGATCATCTGAGTTAATGTTCAACTCGGGAAAAATTTCCGGCTCATCGTGGAGATGCTCTATTGGTAGTATATCTGGAAGACTGTACCATAATTCAAAATCAAACAAAACATTAGAAAGGTAATCGAAGTATGGATGATAGATGTCTATAATGTTAGAGTCACCGAACTCTATTAAGAATTCTTGGTTTGAAGTACCCTCTCCTTGCGGAAAACCAGGTCCAGGGTTCGACAGATCTCCCATTGAAGATATGTTTTCCATGACTCGGCTTTAAATATGAGTTTGTTTACGAACAAACTAGTGATAAAAGAGGATGAGACTGAAAATGAATGATACTACATACCTGTATATATAGTATCTTGCAGCTGGAACCGAAAGGACACACGGAACTGAAAGGACACCTCACGTTTTAATTACCGAAATTCAAACTAACTACAGTAGATGCGACTTTCCACTACCCCAAGTGACATTTTTTCAAAATTCTCTGCTTGACTCTGGTGAGAACGAGATAATAAAGAGACTTTTGAAATAAAACAAAATTTTATGTCTCCATATAATGGAAATAGTTTAAAGAGTGTTCAGTACTCCAAAAAAAAAACTTACAAAAGATGATGTAAATTTTATATTTCGGTGGAACACAAAAATTTGGAGATTCTACAAAAATAGACTTATTTAGCCAAAAAGTATTTAAAAGAAATGTTGAATTGAGGCAAATGTGTGTTGAAATATGACGAATTCATATAAATACGAAATAGTGTTAAAAATTAGGTGTTGCAAGTTAACTAGGTATATAGGTAGATTAGAAAGTACTAAATATGTACTGTAGATAGTAGCCGGTCAAGTCGATGTGTGGGACTGTGAGAAACAGTTAGAGTTTTTTTGTACATCTAGAGTAATTAGAAGAAAAGAAGTATGGAGTGAATGAGAATAATAAGACCTTAAGAATTATTACAGAGGTATGTGAATGTTGAAAGGGAAAGATAATTAAATCTTGTAAAGGTTCAGCAATAAGACGAGGAGGATTTTTGAAGGACATAGGGACTCGATGGGAAATACATAGAGGAGTTCGAGAATTCGGATTTCGGGACGAAATCCAAATAAGTGGGGGAGACTTGTAAGACCCGTATCCTGATTATAAAATATACTTAAAATAAGAGTGTTAGGAATTATATGATGTTGGTAGTTATAAAGCTAAGAAAAACTTTAGTTACAATTTCATATGAAAATCAGCATTTTGTGTCGTTTTTAGAAAAATCATAATTAATTCTAGGAAACTCGTTTGGACCTCAAACCAATGCACAAAGTTTACAAATTGAGTCTAGTAGAATTACCAAAAATAATAGTAAGCTTGAAAATGACATTATCTATGGTAAAAAATGCAATCTTTACTGATTAGTTCGGAATTGACAGATTAGATAGTCTGTTTTCAAAAATTCATAATAAATCATAGAAAAATCATATAAATACGTAAAATACATCACTGGAAAGGTATTGAGATAAATTTCTGGAATATAAAATAAAAACGTGAATTTCATGGGTTTAAAGTCGGCTAAACCAGTCTTGAACAGACTGATTCTAGAAGGTATTAATTTCAACAAAGTTATATTATTAAAATCTTTTGTCAAAAGTGTCATGCCATTTTTTATTCAAGAATTCAAGTATAAATACCCCTTAAAACATCTCATAAACCACACAACTAAATCTCAATCCAATATATAGAGGTTTCTAAGCACTAGAGTGTAAGCAAGTGAGCGGAAGGAAGCTCAAAAGCCTAACGAAGGAGTTATAGATCTCGACGACTGGTCATAAGGTAACTACAAACCTTTCTATAGCTTAATTAGGTATTGTAAAATAGTTTTTGTTAAGAAGTAGAATATTTAATAAGTATAACATATGTTATATTATACTCATTTCTAACAATAGTAAACAAAAACCTTAAAATGTCGTTATTATAACAATTCGTAATTTTCGAAAATAATACCGATTGATTTACTTACGAGGACGGTGACTAGGCCGATTACTTGGGATCTGGTTGTTGGATTTTCCGAAAGGCTAAAATGCTGAAAGGATCCTGCCACCCCATCTAATCTTCTACCTGGCCGTTCTTTACTTGATAAATCATGGAGTATCATATTGGAATTATTGAAGGGTTTAATGATGCGACTATAATATAGTTAAGGATTAAGAAATGATAGATTTCTTATTATGTTAACAGTTAAAGTTGAAGGAAATACAAAGCCGAGAAAGATAAACGATATAGTCAACTATAATCAGGTGAGTCTTCTCACTATACTATAGGTGATATTGCATGTGTAGGAAGGAAGATATGTTAGACTAAGGTGATCTTACCTGTTATGATAATTGTATGAATTATTGCTATGATAATGATTGTTTGTGGACGGAACGGGATAGCCCGCGAGCCAATAGGCAGAACGGGAATAGCCTGCGAGTCATTAGACGGAACGGGAATAGCCTGCGAGTCATTAGACGGAACGGGAAAAGCCTGCGAGCGATAAGACAGAACGGGAACTGCCCGTGAGTCTTCAGCGGAACAGGGATAGCCCGCGAGTCTCACAGACATATGAATGGTTATGATGTGTTGTATGTTATATGTGATAGATCGTATGGTATTTTGAGGAACTCACTAAGCTCCGTGCTTACCCTTTCCCTATATAAACTACTGTTTCAGGTACATCAGGTACCATGGATGGCAAGGCGTGACGTGTATACACTGTGCTGCTTCATTGGAGGACTGTTTTTGAAAGGATGTTCCGTTATGTTGTGATTTCATTAACTTTTGTTAATCCTGGGATGTTTTCATTAAACTTATAAGTTATGGAATTTTGTCAAAATTAATTAAGTGGCTTTTCTTATATTAAAGTGTTCGTTTAAATTTTTTTTAATTTTACCCTAAAAGTTTGGGATGTTACAGTAGTGTAATATAATTTTTAATTTTATGTTACTATATATTATTATTATCGTCAATTAAGTTTAAAATTAGTTATTATTATTAAGATGGTGTTGAAGTCTTTTAAAACCACTTGTTATTATTAAAAATTTATAAAATTTTAAAGTCTAGGTAAAAAGTTTTGTTTTATTTGTAATTATATTATATTAATAAAATGAAATTTGAATCATTACTAAAATAACAATTAAAAAGCTGTGTGTGTTTCAAATCAATATGGTGTATATGTTTAATAAATTGTTAGTTACATCCACAACGATAAAACTCAATCAAACAATCATATATGATATTTCAAATTAATACTATACATCATCAATAAATTGTTAGTTAAATTATTGAATTTTTATTAATATTATAAGCCTTCAAATTCCAAATAAGAGTTATTTAGCATTAAAATAATACAATGAAGAGGGTTTTTTTCTACTTATGGTGTTTAATTGATACTTATGGTACTTACTTAAAGATGATTAAAATATTTAAATTGTATTGGTAAATTAAATAAATAATATGATCATCTAATGTATAGTATTATATTATATTTGTAAATTTACATTGGAACATTTCTAACGCCAATAAAACTATTAATATGTTAGTTTTATCGAATGAATGTGTGAGAAGTTATTTAACAATAACGAATTTGTAGGTGTTTAATGTATTTCATTGTAGGAAATGTGTTTATATTTTATTCATTAGTATATAATAAATCAACAATTTAAAAAAAATATCATATCAATTTAAAAAAAAACATAAGAACTAATAGATTATATAAAAACCTACAAACTCACTATTATAAACTTGGTTATAATATTTATAAATGTACATGTATTTCTTTATTTATTTATATTAACGTATCCATGAAGACTTTTCATTCTTACGAATCAAAATACTTGAGAAACACAAATGAGTTTTTCTCTAATTATTACAATTTCACAATTGTAGGTTATTATACATATACATTCATTGTTTTATATTGTTGCACTATGTTTTTAAGCTTAAGCTCGTGTAACATATATACATATAATATGTATTTATTATCAACAAATACTTAGAATGTAATAGAAAAAACACAAACTAATATATATATATATATATATATATATATATATATATATATATATATATATATATATATATATATATATATATATATATATATATATATATATATATATATATATATGAGTAAACTATTCATCAATAAAATAATTATATTTTTCTAATTATATTAGTTACAAACCTGACAACGAAATCCAATCAAACAATTGTTAGAATAGTGTCCAATGTCATAACCAAATTAGTAATAACATTTCGTTAATAGCAGAGTCCTTTTTGGGTTGCCTTCAGTAGTCCAAATGGAATTAAGGTTAATGGAGAGAAAGAGAAAAAAAAATAGTTTATTAATTTATTATGTGATGGTAAATTAATTAGAAACTAGTTTGGAATTAATTAGAATTAATTAAAATTAATTGGAATTAATTTGAATTAATTTGAGATTAATTAAAAGTGCAGTGGCTGAATTGTAATTGTTTAATAGTTGAGCAATGGATATATTTGGGCAATATATGTTGGTGAAATTTTAGGGGATACAATCCCTTAAAATCGTCAATATTATAAATATATATATAATAGTTATATATGACAGGTAAAAGGGTTTTCAATTTAAAGATAAAAGGTTTATCCGGTTTGAATTCAAATAAAGTTTATCTCTAAGGTTTATCCGTAATCACCATTGAGGCTATATAAACCCTCCCGTGGCACCTCATATGATGTGCCAACTTCAGTAGACAGTTCTTTGGAGTTTTTCTCTTCTCTCTCAATCAGAATTTATAATCATTCTCTAAGGTTTTATAACGAGCTTTTCTAAATAACCTAATAACCTAATTGTTTGGACTTATTGGGTGTGATCCATTAGAGGTATTCTCTTTTGGATACTACATTCCTTAGCATTTGGGGATTTCGATTTTCTCAAAAGGGTTCTTCAAGCAAATCAGTTTTACTAAAGGTTAGTACACTTATACATTATTGTAATTATAAATATGCAATAAGTAATTTCCCTATAGGTTTTAGTAAATGTTACTTGCCTTAGAATGTTTGTATGTTTCCGCTGCCATGTTTGCCTGTTCTAGGGTTGTAGAAAACATATTAGTGGTATCAGAGGCTATGCTTAGTTGATATTTGCACTGCATGCTTATTTTTCTGGTATATGTTTTTTCGAAAATTGCTCATAGGGTTATATAAATCGAAATTTTGGTGAATTTATATTTTTAAATTGTTTTAAAATATTTTAATTATCTCCAAACGGATTTATTTATTTTAACCTTATTCGATTTTTGAATTTATTTCTTTTAAGGAAATTTATAATTTAATTGTTTAATTATTTTGAATTTATTTAGGATAATTAAATTAAATTAATCATTATCATATGTCCTCACATGATTTGAATATTTAATTGATAATTAATTATTATCATTTGATTATGCATGGATAATTATGATTAATTAGTTAATTCAGTTTTGATGCTAAATGTGTGCCTTTATTGTTTGATGTTAATTATTAACATGTGTCCTCACATGATTATGATAGTTAAATGGTGATTTAAATATCATCATTTGAACACATAAGTTAATTGAATTAATATGATCAAACAATTAGTAAATTTTAAACCTTATACATGGATGCTTCTGCAAAAACAGCACACTCCCCATTACAGTCAACCTGAAGCTTCTCATCACCATCGTCATCTTCTTCATGAGCAAGATGTAGGTGTTTCGATTTTCCTACTAATGGATAGTAATCAACAAGAACCCTAGAGAAAGAGGATTTGAGGATATCAATGGTTACACTGTTTTGTAAAAGAAAAATATATTTTATTGAGAATCTAAAGAACTAACTTTTAATCATCAATATTGGCGAGATCAAGAATGTGATTTGGGGTGGGGTTGATAGGTTTGATCAAGCTTGGTTGCTTCTGTTCATAGCAGCAATATAGCAGCAATCTGGGAGTTCTTTATCCCATGATAGATCCATGCTTGCTGCACTGAAGTCCTAATATCACTTACAGAGAGAGGTTTTAATTTTTGAGCGAATTACATTTATGGTCCTTAAGGGTATTTTGTCATTTGCAATTATTTAACAAAGCTAAACAAACGGTAACGATCTGAGGGACCAAAAATGCAATAAAAAGCCTACCATAGGAACCGTGTAAGTGAAAAGACGAAAGTTGGACCCACACCGAAAAATGTTTCAAACACAGGGACCAAAACTGTAATTTACTCTATATAGTATTATTAGTCATGGGCATGGGCAGCATGGCCTTGAAGAGTGTTGACGGTACTCGGTAACAACCAATATTGATTACGATGAAGGATGAAAAGTGAAAAGAACTTCGAATTAGAGACCAAGAGTGCAACAAATAAAACTTTTGGACTAAAGGTGTTATTTTGAGAAAAACTTCTGGACCAAACATGTTGGACGATTTACGATTAGGGCTTCAAGAGTCGATGAACCAAACGATCAATCTTTGGCCTGAAAAATGAAGACGATCGTGAAATCCCGCGAAGAAGATGCAGATGATTCTACTCCATTGAGTAGTTTACCAGACGAAATCATTCTCCAGATTTTCAACAAACTAATCGATTTAAAAACCCTATGCTTTTGCTATCTCGTTTCCAGACGTTTCTCCTCGATTGTACTTCAAGTCGATGCCGTTTCCTTCACTGCTCCTCTCTTGAACTCTCCCACTTCCGATAAAACCACCTCCGGTGACATCGACGGCGACGGATTTCCTAGAAAGCTATTCCGGCTCTTGATTAATGGTGTCGTACTCAAACCCCTTTACCTCCTCCGACGTATGATCGTCCCCCCAAGTAAGCCCCTTCCGCCTATAATTTCTTCATTTTACGGCCAGTCCTTTCGATCTTCCCTTACGTTTTTGAGCAAGTTTAAACGAGTTAAGTCTTTACGCATCGAGCTTCCATGTTCCAGTCACAGGGGTATCGATAATAGTTGTTTGTTCAAGTGGAAGGTCAAGTTCGGTAACAGAATCGAATCATTTTACTTTCTCTCGCCGAATTCAATCTCCGAGACAGATGAATTTCATGTTAATGTAAATGGCGATGAAGAAGACATGTACTTAAGCAACGATATGTTTAGGGAGAAAGTTCACCTCGCGTTTCAATGTATGAAGGATGTGATTCTGAGGCATAGGATGTTGTTATACATCGTTAAGGATCTACCATTGTTGGAAGAGATTTCCATTACTGATTCAGCGAGAAGAGGGAGGCTGCTTCTTAGTGGGGGAAAACTTGCTGATGTGAAGAATGAATGGGTATCATCGGCTTTAGAAACTGTTAAATCAGAGATGAATCGTATAGAGGTTCCTGCTAGAGTGAGTCAGTGTTACATCCCTGTTTTGAACATGCCGATTTCAGGGTACGTGATGAAAGGGGTTACTCTTGTTGTAATGGAGATGAATGGTGTACAGGGTGGAAATGATGGTCTTATGAACAGTGAAGATAAAGAAGAGGCTGCATATACTGAAGCTTTAATGGAGATTTTGGAGAAACATAATGACAAGATGAAGGTGCTGTTGTAGTATGTATGTGAATCAGGTGCATGCTCTGAACCTTGAAAGTTGAAACCCTTACCCTAATCTGATATTTTCTCTTATTTGCATATTATTAGTGTTATTGTTATATTCTTAGCGTTCCAAGTTGAAAATGGATTGTTTTTGTTTAGTAATGTCTAATTTTCTTTAAATTTTTATTAATATGTACTAATAGTTAATAATCTGGGAATAGGAATAGAAAGCAGCATAACCATAGATGAAATCAGTGTATGCTATTTGTCTCCTTCATCGCCATTTTATAGTGGGGTGGGAAAGATTTTAGGTTCATATATGTGTATATAATTTTAGAATTGAGGTTATGATTTGGGGAATTGAGTGTAGGTGTCATTTTGATTTGGGATATTATTGTTATTTTCATGTATGTTTATACGAAGATGAGGATGAATATCAACTTGCTGATTGAATAATAGCAAGGTTCTAAAAGGTGTGATGTAAGGCACCGATTTTGTATTAATGTATATATATATATATATATATATATATATATATATATATATATATATATATATATATATATATATATATATATATATATATATATATAGATTTATATCAAACATATCGGGTTTGGGTTTTTAGAAGTGTTTTATCAACAACTAATAGCAAAAAGTTAACAAAAACTCAAAGGTTTTATGCTGAATTGCAAAACAAAAAAGAAAAAACAGGATTCAGACAGAAAAAACTAGCGTCATAACGCGTTATGGCACCCCATGGCTCGCTTTGGCACACGTCATGCTTAACAGCATCGTCATGAGAGATTTGGGTACGGCGGAGTCGTGTCTCATGCCATGGTGTGCCTTTTAGACCACTGAATGATAGTGATAAAAGAAATTATGTTGTAATTAATAAATAATGAAATAAAATAAATCAAAGTAAAAAACAAATTGAAAGTTTGATATAGGCGTCCGGGAGGATAGAATATGCCAATTTAGCTTGTGCACCTAAATCCGAAATGGATAGAATTTCAGATTTTAAAGAAATTCGGTTTCGTTTGTGAGCCTGTAAGGCGCTATCTCATGTGATCTCTTACTTTTTTCTTATTTTTTTCTGTTATAACAGCATCTATTCTGCACCTCTCATTTCTCTCATCAACCCTGGAAATGGGCGTCATTCACTATCTCTCACTTCCTCTCATTTTTAATATTAAAAATAATTAATTTAAAAAACAAACAAAATAAATTTAAATTAAAGCTTTTATCAATACTAATATTTTTTTAAAATTTAAAAACGATAAAAATTAGTTAAAACTTAAAATAAAAATAAAACTAAACATAAAATCACTTAAAACTACATTAAAAAAAACTAATACACTAAATTTGATTATTTTATAGTATATTTCCTTCATCCTCAGCGTCATCTCCAGGGCTGGTCCCAACAGATGACTTGTCAGTTGCATCAAAAAATTTATGTCGGTCGCCCGTTGTTTTTCCTTGTGGACTTTCTCCATATTGAGTGTCCGTTCTTGTTGAAATCGCACATGAGATGTAATAGCGCGAATAAATTCTATCAAGTTTTTCGTTCATTTCATCCATTCGTTCATTATGAACCGAGGTTGAAGATGTCGCTTTTCTTTTGGTTTTGCTCGATCGTGTCTCATCAGCTTTTCAAACTCGTCATTCTCTTGGTTGAGGTCAATACCGACATGTGCATCAAAAAACGTCATGTAATGGGTCTCCGACGTTTTGGATTGTTTCGATCCATGTTCCGCTCCTGTGACCCCTTCCATCTCGGATACGCTCGTACAACTTCCAAAAACCCACAAATTTAAACGGTTTTCCGTTATTCTCCGAACGATAAACCTCAAACGATTGTTGGAATATGTCTTCGTCGCTTTCACCACTTTTGTAACGTCCCAAATTCTTGAATAAAGTTTTCGCTTTTGAAAGCAGGTTAAATATATAAAAACGGATTGAAATAAAGACCATTCGTTCCAAATTCAGTAAGTAAAACATTTTAACTCATAGTTATCAAAACGAGTATAAAACAATAACCAGTAGAAGACTTGAACACGAAAATGTCGAATGCGATACGTGCTCCAATCCTTTATTTGAAAAGTACCTGAAAAACATTTAGTTTAAAAGAGTAAGCACAAAGCTTAGTGAGTTTACCAAAATACCACACGATCCATCACATAAACACACAAAAGTCATCCATCTACAGATTACGGCCTTCGATCACGGTTCTAACAATTGGGCTCACGGCTCACCCGCTCCGCCTTCATCTGTGCATCTCAACCTCCGGTTACGGTCTGGATAGTTGGGCATGCGGCTGTCCCGCTCCGCCTTCATCCTTGAACTTTAGCCTTTGGTCACGATCCGAACAGCTGGGCTCGCGGCTCACGTGCTCCACCTCCATACCCAAGTCGCGAGAACGGATCAAGCGACTAACAAGCAACACATAATAGCACAAAATCCTAAATACACAGTTTGATTTAACGGGTCTATAATCACGGCTACACAATCATGTAATTTAGATTATACCTAACTAAGCACACACTCCTATTCCTAGTAGATTACGGCTACCTACGCATGTACATCACCCATGGTATAGTGAGAAGACTCACATGATCCGCAAAACTGATAAGCACACCCACGCACGTCCTCGGGAACGGCAACACAAATCTCATAAATAACATTAGGCAAAACCCAACAACTCAAACCCCAAACAAGGTTAATCCCTAAATCAGCACCCCGAAACCTTCCAAGTTTGACCAAAAGAAAACAGTCAAAGTCAAAGGTCAAGGCTTAGCGCTGTTGTTTCCTCAAGATAGCGCTGCTAAGCCCAATCTAGAACGAGCTCTCGCGATAGTTAGCGTCGCTAACTCCATATGTTAGTGGCGCTAACTCTAAATCCTTCAAAATCTTCATTAAACACTTAATCCTTTCAGACAGAGGTCAAGCCTTTCCAGAATACTTCCATTAGGTCTGAAACTTTATAAAAATCTAAACATTCTTGACATGCATGCCCTATGCATGTCAAATCTCACATTTAGATCACAAAGGGGATTAGAATCAACAACCAAAGCTTGCAAACAAGGAAGTATTCCAACTTTCTGGTCCAGGGACTCAGGGACTCAAATGAACAACATTTAGGAGGACTAGAAGCTTGACGTATCCTCTACTCCAAGATCAATCATTAAAAGGAACCAAAACACCAAAAATCTACCTTAACTAAAGAAGTGACCCATTCTAAAGAACAAACCAGGAGAGAAGCACTTACAAAGGTTCAACAACAAGTCTTGAATCAAATTCTACAATTGATGACGACACTCTTGCTCCACTTCTTCCTTCATTCTTCACCAAGAATTCCCTCCAAAGGTCCTTCAAGCCAAAAGTCACCTCTCAAGGTGTCTAGGGTTGATACAAAGGTTCTAAAGGTGAGGGAAATGAGGAATGGCGACTGCTAGGGTATTAGTGCTACAAATAAAATGACATTCAATGACATAGAATAAATGTGACTAAAAAACGGAAAAGTGCCACTAAAGGCCTACTAAGGAATCCGTGGCACAAAAAAGTGACATTAAAAGGGCTGTCACACCCCTAAACCACGATGGCGGAATCGTCGGAGGGCGGAACGAATCATAGTATCACAACTATTGCATACATTGAAATATAAGTAGATAAACAACCATCATACATTATAACTGGAAAGTTACATTGTTCAACAATATGTTTTTAGACCAATTACATCATGATATCAAATTAATCAAAAGAGACGTTTTCGCGTCCCATCCAGAGGTTAATCATACCTGACTAATTGTTACCTGAGAATACAAGTAATTTTGCAAGTGTCAACATTACGTTGGTGAGTTCATAAGATTTTTGTAGTGAGAAACATAGTGATTCCTTTATAAAAGCTCGTTGTGTAATAGTAAAAATGTTCGTAGCATAATAGCGAAAATGTTCGTAGTATAATAGTGAAAAGCTCGTAGCGTAATAGTGAAAACATTCGTAGTGTAATAGTGGAAAGCTCGTAGCGTAATAGTGAAAACGTTCGTAGTGTAATAGTGAAAAGTTCGTAGCATAATAGTGAAAACGTTCGTAGAGTAATAGTGAAAAGCTCATAGTATAATAGTGAAAAACCATACTCATCTGTATCTTGTTGGAATGTAGTTTTGAATTTCATAAAACTCGTATGTATAAGTAAAATAGTACTTATATTTGTATCCTACGAAATGTGGTTTTAATTTCCATAAAACTCGTATGTATAAGTAAAACTATACTTATAATTTGTAAGAGCAACATGTAGTTTTATATTTACATAAAACCAATTGAAGATGTTTTTCCCCAAACTCAGGACGTTCGTTGTTGTTCATGTGAGTTATTATAACCTTGCTATGACCTAATGACCTGGCACGACGTTCTTCAGGCGTCGTAATAGTAAAAGACATTTGTCACCCTTGACCCGTCGGTCGTAGTTGTAACGAACAACCATAGGTGGGGATTGTCAATCCCATATAGATCTATATACAACTATCCCGCTCATACATGATTTAGGTTATAATCCAGGAATTTAATGTGTATTTTCCCTTAGTACTGTGAAGCAATGTCTCACATAACTACCCAACATGATGTCATATCCTTGTTTGTATTGTATGAAAACCCCTTGGTATTCGTATTTATCAAATTGTCCATGATAATTATAGTGTAATAGTGTACTGAAAACCCTTTTTGTATATGTAATTATCAAAATATCCATGATAATCATACTGTGTAATAGTGTACTGAAAAACCCTTTTTGTATTTGTAATTATCAAAATATCCATGATAATCATAGTGTGTAATAGTGTACTGAAAACCCTTTTTGTATTTGTAATTATCAAAATATCCATGATAATCATAGTGTGTAATAATTATATTTTTATATAATTATCTTTAGTATATCTGCATTTTCTTGTCGTTCGTTCCATAAATTATACTCTTTATAATTTATATATTTATCTTTAATGTATATGTCGTTTCTTGTTGTTCGTTCCTTAAATTATACCCTTTTTTTTCATACATGTTTCCTATCGTTTTGGTATATTTAGATCTAAAAGATGTCAATGAGTTGAAATGTACGATTTCTTACATCTAACATACTATATATATATATATATATATATATATATATATATATATATATATATATATATATATATATATATATATATATATATATATATATATATATATATATATATATATGTCAAAGATAGTTTTAAAGTTCATGTAATATATCATGGTAGAAAGTTTATTTTAGTCATTTTATTTAAGTGATTGCAACACTTTTTAAATCTCATCATTTTATAGGAAATAATAGTGATTTTTTTAAATGGTCATCCTTGTACTTATTACTAAAAATATAGTTCCGTTCGTTTTAAATACCCACTTCTTTATAAAACAACATTTCCAAAACTTATTATGACGTTATAAGTCCAAAAGTCCTTATTACGTCGTAATAACATTCTTTTTACCAAATAATAGTTTTGACGCAAAGATAGTGGCATCATATTTACTTAGAACATTTTAGTAAAGTGTATTTTCACATCTTTTGTCAAATATTCATATAAAGTATCATATTTATGACCATTTTGTCAACTACATAAACGATAAAGTTTTGTTGGTGACAAATGTGTATATACGTCTAGATGGTTATTTCCTTAAACTAAATGTGTGTTATAGTTTACTATAATCCATTTTGTTTGTGCCAATCACTTTATAATAAGATGACAAAACCATGAACACATAATATTTCAAGAACATAACATATATCATATTATTTGTCAAAAACATATCATAAACTTTACAAAAATATATCATATTCATGGTTAAACTTGTATTCTTCTCCTAAAACTTGGATAAAAGTGAAAATGAGGGGTATGAACTCACCTTGAGTGTTTGATCTAGAGAACTTGGTGAAAGAAGTGAAGATTCAAGCCTTGGAGCTTGGGGGACCTTTGGACAAAGCTAAGATCCAATGGATTTTCGTGAATGTTAGTGTGTGTGTAAAAGAGATGAAAGTGGTATTAGAAGTCTTAGATTCAGTAGATGAGTATGAATATCTTACCAAATTTTTCTTGAAAAGCCTTTGAAAGACTTGGAAATTGTCTTGGAAATGGAAGAATTTTGAGTGTATGAGTGTATGTGACTTGGAGAGAATGATGCAAAGATGAAAATGCCTCATGGGGGTCGAGATTTATAGGAGATTGGAAGAGGTTGGGAGATCTTTGCATGGGAAATCACAAGTTTTCACAATCTCCTTTTAAGATTCATTTTGTACAAAATATATATAAATAATAGATTTCTTGTACAAAATATATATAAATACAAGATTGTATCTTGTTGAAAAGATGTGTGATGGTCTTAGGGTGGCATGGCTGCCAATGGGGGGTAGGGTGGTTGGTTTTATAAAATATAGCAATCTACTTATATAAACAAGTGATTTTTTATAAACTCGTAAAATGTTTCAGCGAAATTTTATGAGTTTTTGAATAAACGATGTTCCAAATAAATATTATATATAAAAACATTGTTAAACATTTATTTAGATGGTGTCATAACTCGTTTGACGATGAAATACGAGTTTAAGCGCGGTATTCGTTCGGTTACGCGATTTTTAGCGTTTTACCGACAATTAACTTTGGCTTTGGAAATAAATATTAAGTAACATTACTTTTCATAATATATGATTTATTATCTCGTATTTGATGTTTAGAATACCACGTTTTGCATTTTAAACCTAAACCCTGTGTACATTTACCGTTCACATCGATTTAACTTGTTGTAACTTTTGCGTACGAATTCCATTTTCGACGTTCTATATATCCACAAGTTCGTATTCATGAATACATCGTTTTATAAGTATTATTTATACCAAAATAATATTTGTGTGTTTATCGAAATTCTATGTTGCCGTAATTCGTCATACGCATTTATAGTGTTTATTCAATAGTTGTTTTCAACTAGTGCATGTAGTATTATAATATTCAAGTATAATACAAAGATTATGAAGTTTACACCTCAACATGTTAATCTAATGTGCGCTCTAGTTGACTTCTCATGATTATTGTTGACTTATGTTGACTGATTTTTTTACGGTTGTCACATCATCCCCCGTTAAAGGGAATTTCGTCCCGAAATTTAGTTTTAGGCATTGGTTACGGGGGTCTCCAGGGATAAATGGAGGTACTTCTGTTTCATTTGATCCTCGCGTTCCGAGGTAAACTCGGTTCCCGCTTAGCGTTCCAGCGGACCTTTACTATCGGAATGCGACTTTGTTTTGTTCTCTTACTTCCCTATCCATGATCTCCACTGGTTCCTCTATAATGTGCAAGCTTTCGTTGACTTCGATCTTGTCTAGAGGAATGACCAAGGTTTCATCAGATAGACATTTCTTGAGATTCGACACGTGAAAGGTGTTGTGCACTTTGCTTAGTTTCGGGGTAACTGAAGCTTGTAGGCTATAGGACCAAATTCTGGCTAGAATTTCGAAAGGTCCTATATGCCTTGGGTTAAGCTTCCCCTTTTACCGAAACATATCATTCCCTTCCAAGGAGAGACCTTTAACATGACTCGGTCACCCACTTGGAATTCTAGAGGCTTGCGTCTTTTGTCTGTGTGGCTCTTCTGCCAATCACGAGGCACTTTCAATCGTTCCCATTTCCACTCAGGTATTACCGGTTGTTGCAACAGTCCTGAGGGCTTCTAGTATTCCACCTTAACCTTTGTACAGGTTAAAAATTTGCTTACGAAGGTGGCGATTTCTTCTTTCATGTTCGGCCACCGCTACAACATCTTCAAGTCAAGGTACACCATGTCCGACCTAGGATGAATGGAATATCTTGTCTTGTGAGCCTTTTCCAGGACCAACTCTATGAAGCCACCGAACTTTGGTGTCTAGATTCAGTCCATGAAGCATCGTGTCCCGTCCTCCCTGAGTTCAAATTTTTTTTCATTCCTGAAGAGCTTCACTGGTGACGTTCTCTGGTTTCAGGGCCTCAAGTTGAGCATCCCTGATTTGGGTAGGAAGGTGCGAGTGTATGGTAATCGATAGTGACTTTACTCGACGTCCTGAGTATTCTTTCTGGTTGAGGATGTGCTGGAGACTCTTGTGGTCTGTGAAAATCATACACCTTGTTCCGTAGAGGTGATGTCTCCATATCTTTAGCGCGAATACCACGGCTCCCAACTCAAGGTCGTGAGTGATGTAGTTGACCTCGTGAGGCTTGAGTTGTCTAAAAGCATAAGCAATGTCTTTCTCTCTTTGTATAAGCACGCATCCCAAACCTTGTTTTGATGCGTTATAATACACAACAAAATCATCCATGCCTTCTGGAAGAGATAGGATTGGCGTGCTGCACAACATTTGCTTTAGTGTTTGAAAGGTAACCTCTTGTTTGTCTTCCCATTCGAAACTGACACCTTTCTATGTCAATGCTGTGAGGGGTTTCACTATCTTGGAGAAATTCTTGATGAATCTTCGATAGTAACCAGCAGGACCCAAAAAAAATTAACGTATCTCCATTGGGGTTCTTGGTATCTCCCAGTTTTCTATTGCTTTGATCTTGGATGGATCGACATGAATCCCCTCTTGGCTAACCACATGGCCCAAGAAGTCTACTTTTCATATCTAAAATTCGTATTTTGAGAATTTGGCATACAATTTCTCTTTTCTGAGTAGTTCCAAGATCAAACGCAGGTGTTGACTGTGTTCTTCTTCGCTTCGTGAATGTACCAATATATCATCGATAAATACAATCACGAATTTGTCTAAGAACGGTCTGCATACTCGATTCATAAGATCCATGAATACTACGGGGGCTTTGGTTAATCTGAATGGCATCACGACAAATTCGTAATGATTATAACGTGTTCTTAACGCTGTCTTCGGAATGTCATCTTCTTGAGCTCTAAGTTGATGATTCCCAGACCTTAAATCGATTTTTGAAAAGTAACAGATCCTTGTAATTGATCGAATATGTTATCAATTCTTGGAAGTGGGTATCTGTACTTAACAGTCAACTTGTTCAATTCTCTATAGTCAATACACATTCTAAAGGATCCATCCTTCTTTCCGCGAATAAAACCGGTGCTCCCCAAGGGGAGAAGCTCGGTCTAATGAATCCTTTTTCTAGTTGTTCGTGTAGTTGACTAGATAGCTCCTGCATCTCTGCTGGGGCCAGTCTGTATGGAGACTTTGCTACTAGGGGCCGCTCCCCGGATCAAGTCGATTCTGAACTCGACCTGTCGTGTTGGTGGTATTCCTGGAAGATCTTTTGGAACACATCAGGAAAGTCACGGACTTCTGGTATGTCAGTGATTTCTTTCATTTCCTTCTTCTATCCATGACGTGGGCTATGAAAGCATAGGAATCCCACCCTACTACTCTACTATGACGGAATTTCCTCCAATGCTGACGAGTTGTTTCGCAGTTGCACAGTCATATACAGTGTAGAATTAAATAATCATTCGAATAATAGATCCTACCCTAAGGCAACAACCAAACAAGGAACATGCAATAAGGCTAAATCAGGTATTCTCAGACTATTCAATTTCCTAATGTATACAACTTTAATGGTACTCATACACACGATGAGGGTTTCGTTATTCTGTAAGTTTTTTTATAGGTACATACTACGGAGAGGCAGCGAAGTTTTGGTGTGTCTCTAGACGTAAAGACTATTCAAGTGCCGTATACCAAACAATTTACGAAATGATCGAGGATTTATGGAGCTAAGATTACTGTTGCAGGTACTCTCACCACAACGGAACCATATTCGAAGAATACGTTTAGGGGGGGTCATTGTCTCTAGTGAAGACGGTGAAAGTTCATGATGAAATAAACCACATGACCTAGGTGATGTCCGAAGGGTTTAGAATGATAAGTAACTTCACTGTTATCAAAATGTGTCATAACTCCAGGTGAGTGAAGGTACTCTTGTGGTAACCACACGAAGTAGTAAGACAAAGAAAAAGTTCGTTATGATAAATTGTCAATGAGGGAACTCATATAGGACTATTTTGATTATTATTTTGATAAATTATCCGACTGTTTAAGTCAATCCAATTGCAAAAAGCAAGGAGTTGGAAAAATATGAGTTTTAGGTGTTAAGAACTCATTGGAAATCGTAAGGCAGAATGCTACCTTAAAGAAAGATGTGAAAGTATTGATCATTGAAAATGGGCACATTCTCAATTTAGTGATTCTAGGAGAACAATTCTTTGGAGGATAGAGAATCGCACATCAAAAACTTTCTCTCCTCAAAATAGGGGACATGACAAATTGTTTGTACAACGTTTCATAGTGTGAATGCAGTTCCATACCTTCTATAGAGTCAACGGTTATGTTATAGGTTTGACGTGTGGCGTAAGGGGATGTAATCCTTGATGACAATAAAGATGCTAGCAATGCTAGAAGGACTCAACGGATATATGGAACAATATGGGTCGAAGGAGAGGTCGGAGTTATAGGAAATTTTCGTGTGTCGACGAAGTGAGAAGTTAAACCGGGAATGAAAAGCGTAAGGTCGGATATTGTTCCAAAAACATGTGAATAATCTGGAAAGCGTAAGATGATGGTACACTTGAGAATATCACTCGTGTTTCTGAGGACCTTGAACAAAACTTGGAGATTTTGACATAAGGGGACACGGTTTTGTGCATTGAATTACGATACACGAAATAAAGATGGCCATGTATGCATCCCCAAAGAGAAGGTTTAAAATCAAGAGATATCCTAGCTTAAGTCTTAAGCTCAAGAGAGAAACGATCCTAAGGCTAAAATCGTAGCACAAAAGGAAGGTCTTATGTATCGGTCAACTATGAATTAAATTCTATGTCTCCTCATGAGTCATATCGGGAATACTCACCAATGGTTTTCAAGTCATGACTACTCATGGCGATTCAACTGTCCCTTAATGTGTAGCTCTTGTTGTCGCCCTTGCCGGCATCGTAACCCTTTTCTTAGTCGTAACTCAGGTATGCAGACGATAAAGAGGTATTGGGATAATATATATACTAGTGTCGACTTAGGATTGTCAATAATGGCTCTTAATAATACTAATACTCATCAAAGTATTTATGTTAAACATTGACGTGGTTACTAATTACTGTGTGATTCCCGAGTTTTTACTCAGTTGTCCATTATGCCCACACTTAGTTATATGTCGGTCAAACCATAGTTAAACGTAGTTGATCAGGCTACGTCTTCCCATGATTTGATAACATATTATACTAAGTCTAATCATATTTTTCAACTTAAACTCTAACGTTATAGTATTGTGATACTATCTCTGTTTGTATATGTATACTTTTATACGAATATCATTATATTCTAAAAGTATTATCGTATGTTTAAAAATTTTTAGTAGAGGTATAAGTCCCCGTATCTATAGTTGTATTTCTTACATGGAAGAATATACTTAGTTCGCTATAGACAATTGCTCTGATACCAATCTGTCACACCCCCAAACCACGATGGCGGAATCGTCGGAGGGCGGAACGAATCATAGTATCACAACTATTGCATACATTGAAATATAAGTAGATAAACAACCATCATACATTATAACTGGAAAGTTACATTGTTCAACAATATGTTTTTAGACCAATTACATCATGATATCAAATTAATCAAAAGAGACGTCTTCGCGTCCCATCCAGAGATTAATCATACCTGACTAATTGTTACCTGAGAATACAAGTAATTTTGAAAGTGTCAACATTACGTTGGTGAGTTCATAAGATTTTTGTAGTGAGAAACATAGTGATTCCTTTATAAAAGCTCGTTGTGTAATAGTGAAAACGTTCGTAGCGTAATAGCGAAAATGTTCGTAGTGTAATAGTGAAAAGCTCGTAGCGTAATAGTGAAAACGTTCGTAGTGTAATAGTGGAAAGCTCGTAGCGTAATAGTGAAAACGTTCGTAGTGTAATAGTGAAAAGCTCGTAGCATAATAGTGAAAACGTTCGTAGAGTAATAGTGAAAAGCTCGTAGTGTAATAGTGAAAAACCATACTCATTTGTATCTTGTTGGAATGTAGTTTTGAATTTCATAAAACTCGTATGTATAAGTAAAATAGTACTTATATTTGTATCCTACAAAATGTGGTTTTAATTTCCATAAAACCCGTATGTATAAGTAAAACTATACTTATAATTTGTAAGAGCAACATGTAGTTTATATTTACATAAAACCAATTGAAGATGTTTTTCCCCAAACTCAGGACGTTCGTTGTTGTTCATGTGAGTTATTATAACCTTGCTATGACCTAATGACCTGGCACGACGTTCTTCAGGCGTCGTAATAGTGAAAGACATTTGTCACCCTTGACCCGTCGGTCTTAGTTGTAGCGAACAACCATAGGTGGGGATTGTCAATCCCATATAGATCTATATACAACTATCCCGCTCATACATGATTTATGTTATAATCCAGGAATTTAATGTGTACTTTCCCTTAGTATTGTGAAGCAATGTCTCACATAACTACCCAACATGATGTCATATCCTTGTTTGTATTGTATGAAAACCCCTTGGTATTCGTATTTATCAAATTGTCCATGATAATTATAGTGTAATAGTGTACTGAAAACCCTTTTTGTATATGTAATTATCAAAATATCCATGATAATCTTAGTGTGTAATAGTGTAATGAAAAACCCTTTTTGTATTTGTAATTATCAAAATATCCATGATAATCATAGTGTGTAATAGTGTACTGAAAACCCTTTTTGTATTTGTAATTATGAAAATATCCATGATAATCATAGTGTGTAATAATTATATTTTTATATAATTATTTTTAGTATATCTGCATTTTCTTGTCGTTCGTTCCATAAATTATACCCTTTATAATTTATATATTTATATTTAATGTATATGTCGTTTCTTGTTGTTCGTTCCTTAAATTATACCCTTTATAATTTGCATACATGTTTCCTGTCGTTTTGATATATTTAGATCTAAAAAATGTCAATGAGTTGAAATGTACGATTTCTTACATCTAACATACTATATATATATATATATATATATATATATATATATATATATATATATATATATATATATATATATATATATATATATATAAATATCAAAGATAGTTTTAAAGTTCATGTAATATATCATGGTAGAAAGTTTATTTTAGTCATTTTATTTAAGTGATGGCAACACTTTTTAAATCTCATCATTTTATAGGAAATAATAGTGATTTTTCTAAATGGTCATCCTTGTACTCATTACTAAAATATAGTTCCGTTCGTTTTAAATACCCACTTCTTTATAAAACAACATTTCCAAAACTTATTATGACGTTATAAGTCCAAAAGTCTTTATTACGTCGTAATAACATTCTTTTTACCAAATAATAGTTTTGACGCAAAGATAGTGGCATCATGTTTACTTAGAACATTTTACTAAAGTGTATTTTCACATCTTTTGTCAAATATTCATATAAAGTATCATATTTATGACCATTTTGTCAACTACATAAACTATAAAGTTTTGTTGGTGACAAATGTGTATATACGTCTAGATGGTTATTTCCTTAAACTAAATGTGTGTTATAGTTTACTATAATCCATTTTGTTTGTGCCAATCACTTTATAATAAGATAACTAAACCATGAACACATAATATTTCAAGAACATAACATATATCATATTATTTGTCAAGAACATATCATAAACTTTACAAAAATATATCATATTCATGGTTAAACTTGTATTCTTCCCCTAAAACTTGTATAAAAGTGAAAATGAGGGGTATGAACTCACCTTGAGTGTTTGATATAGAGAACATGGTGAAAGAAGTAAAGATTCATGCCTTGGAGCTTGGGGGACCTTTGGACAAAGCTAAGATCCAATGGATTTTCGTGAATGTTAGTGTGTGTGTAAAAGAGATGAAAGTGGTATTAGAAGTCTTAGATTCAGTAGATGAGTATGAATATCTTACCAAATTTTTCTTGAAAAGCCTTTGAAAGACTTGGAAATTGTCTTGGAAATGGAAGAATTTTGAGTGTATGAGTGTATGTGACTTGGAGAGAATGATGCAAAGATGAAAATGCCTCATGGGGGTCGAGATTTATAGGAGATTGGAAGAGGTTGGGAGATCTTTGCATGGGAAATCACAAGTTTTCACAATCTCCTTTTAAGATTCATTTTGTACAAAATATATATAAATAATAGATTTCTTGTACAAAATATATATAAATACAAGATTGTATCTTGTTGAAAAGATGTGTGATGGTCTTAGGGTGGCATGGCTGCCAATGGGGGGTAGGGTGGTTGGTTTTATAAAATATAGCAATCTACTTATATAAACAAGTGATTTTTTATAAACTCGTAAAACGTTTCAGCGAAATTTTATGAGTTTTTGAATAAACGATGTTCCAAATAAATATTATATATAAAAACATTGTTAAACATTTATTTAGATGGTGTCGTAACTCGTTTGACGATGAAATACGAGTTTAAGCGCGGTATTCGTTCGGTTACGCGATTTTTAGCGTTTTACCGACAATTAACTTTGGCTTTGGAAATAAATATTAAGTAACATTACGTTTCATAATATATGATTTATTATCTCGTATTTGATGTTTAGAATACCACGTTTTGCATTTTAAACCTAAACCTGTGTACATTTACCGTTCACAGCGATTTAACTTGTTGTAACTTTTGCGTACGAATTCCGTTTTCGACGTTCTATATATCCACAAGTTCGTATTCATGAATACATCGTTTTATAAGTATTATTTATACCAAAATAATATTTGTGTGTTTATCGAAATTCTATGTTGCCGTAATTCGTCATACGCATTTATAGTGTTTATTCAATAGCTGTTTTCAACTAGTGCATGTAGTATTATAATATTCAAGTATAATACAAAGATTATGAAGTTTACACCTCAACATGTTAATCTAATGTGCGCTCTAGTTGATTTCTCATGATTATTGTTGACTTATGTTGACTGATTTTTTTACGGTTGTCACAAGGGCTGTCACTAAAGGCCTTTTGTGGCACTTTTTTTGATGTACCGCAGCAGCCTTATTGAGTTCTAGTGGTACTTTTTTATTATGTCATTATATCACTTGTAGGTTTTAGTGGCACTATTTTTATATCACTGTTTAATTGTTAACATAAATATTATTTCACTACTACAAAAGCAACTATATTCTATCAATTACAGTAATATATTACACATGTTATACGTTACTCTATTAATGCACCCAATTGGGAAAGGCCCATTGGAGTGACCTAAGCTGGAAAGGCTCGTTAAGTTGTGTTCTATGTGGGAAAGGCCCGATAGATCACAGTTAGTTGGGAAAGGCCCGCTAACTTATGTTGGTCCTCATATTTACACCCAAGCGGGAAAGGCCCGAAGGGTTGAGCAAACAAACGAGAGGGTCCAAGTACTTATCTTACTAGACCCCAAGGATGCAAGTAAGTCGATCATATGTACGTAGGAATGGTTGCTTGAATGGCATAATAGTATATGAAATGAATTTAAAGAGATAAGATACATAAATATGGGTTTTCCATGTCAAGTAAAACTTCCCCAAATAATGGATTTAAAAGCATTTAATGTGGGTTTTAAATAACGGTTAGGAATAATGTTTTGGATGCTATATATTTGAATTAGTAACGTTCAAAGGGGTTCCTTGAACCTAGTTTTTGAAAGTTGGTCTCAAACTATTGTTGGAAATGACTAACTAGATTGAACGGTTTTAAATAAGTAAATTGAATTAAGTAATTGAATACAATGTTTCAAAATGATTATATTGATGTGGTAATGGTAAAGATGATTTTTCAAGAAGTATTATGAGATAAGTATTTGAGGTAACTAGTTTTTTTTACAATTACTAAATAAGGGGTTATGAAAAGATAGAACTGCAACAAGTGTAAAGAATGTTTTATGATGTTTTCGATCAAAGTATTTGAAATGTTAATTTCATATGTATATGAAGGTACATTTGTTCAATGGTCTTTTGGAATGACAATGGTATTTTGATTAAACTATTTGAATATACCTTTTTGCAAAAATGACAACAGAAAACGTTTTGAGGAATTAAAGAAATTGCTTTGTGTCGAAAACCTATGTAACTCACGAGACGAAAGTCTTATGTATTTATTTTTTATGTAACTGACATGTATCCACGTACCGAGTTGGATTAGAAGGACATGGACTTAGTGTGATCAATTGAAGTATGTAGAAGACTTAGAATGTGATTGATAGAAGTGGAAAGTGCATTGTAAATATGCATGATAAATTATCTAAGAATTGCATTAAATGTTCTCTATGGTTGTGATTATCAGTTGTGACGCCCAAACAAAGTATATCTCATGTTGATGACAAAGGTTTTAATTGTGACCAAAGTTTTTATAAACGCTAAAAAAGTTTATTTGTGATAACCGGAAATACTTGGAAAATATTTTTAAAAGGAATGTATGATGTAGGGTGTTACAATTGATATTCAATAATATTTTACTACAATTTTCTAACTTTATTAATTGTTGTAGTTGTTTATTGATCTTAGGAGAAGGTTTAAGAGTTGTAATATAAAAAGAGTAATTTAATAAATTAATGAATTTAGTTACATATGTCTTTTCAGTTGTAGTTGGTTAAAGTATTTGTATGAAGTTGAAAAGTTACAATATGAAAAAGAATATTTCATTATAATTAACAAACTTATTTTTATCAATAAGTCAAAAAATATTTGCACAACACAACTTCTAAATAGATTATGAGCTCACTTTCTTATTTTTACCATTATCTAATGAAATTTGGTTATTGTTTATATATTGTGATATCAAATTAACAAAAAAAAAATTATTCATTTTTTGATTCTTTTAAAATGAATGGCATGAATAAAATAAGTCATTAGCGGTACGTCAAAATCTTTTTATTTCTTATATAAAACTATTATTCGATAGTTAAATAACTTATATATTTTTTAGCAGAAAGCATGATTATTATTTTAATCATATAAATTTATTCCTACGCAATGCGAGGGAATTCGTCTAGTGTGCATATATATATATATATATATATATATATATATATATATATATATATATATATATACATATATATATATATATATATATATATATATATATATATATAAGCGATCGGGTGAGGACTCTTCTTAAAATGAGGACTCGTGAGGACACTTTAAAAAAATAAAAAATAATAAAACAAAAATATAAATAGTAAAATGGATCATAGTACTATATTGGAGAAAAAAAATTCGAAAAAAAACTTTTGGATCATTATTTTTTTTATAATGAAACAATAATCCACAAAATAAAATTTTGTGTGGATCATTATATTTCTCAATGATCTAAATTTTTTTTTCCAATTTTTTTTGGATCATGATATAGTACTATTCTCAATTTTATGATTTATGTTTTTTATATTTTTTTCAATTTTTTAAGGTGTCCTTACGAGTCCTCACCGAAAAAAGAGTCCTCACCGGAACGGGACCCTATATATATATATATATATATATATATATATATATATATATATATATATATATATATATATATATATATATATATATATATATATCGAATGCCCGCGCTTTGTGCAAGAAACGATACGTAGTTAAAATATTAATATATATATATATATATATATATATATATATATATATATATATATATATATATATATATATATATATATATATTGTAAAAAATAATTAATTTATTGTCATTAACTATGAAATAATTATTTTTATACTAAAGTTAAAGATTGATGTAAAATGTTGATATTATTTTTAACCATAAGATAAAAAAGACATTTATTAGAAAGTTGAAAATAAATAATTTCAAAGCAGTTATACTAATACAATCCAATTAACGAAATAATATTCAGATTATTATGTTTCAAAATAAATATTTAATTTATTTTGCGTCAAAATTATGTATCTATCAACAATAACTATAAAGAAAATATAAATATAAACACAAATATATTATATCTTTAGCGAATCTCATCTCCGACATTAGTATATCATTTTTATTCTTAAGATTGATTGTTTTCCATATCGTACACAACTGCATTTGAATAACTCACTCATCTTTCAATGGATTAACCTCTCTTATCTTAGTATATGTCATCACAATAGTGAAATCCTTAGTTGAAATGAAGTATTTTCATGTAGTTTTATTAAACCACATATTTAATGAAAAGAAACTAATTCCAGTGAATATTTATTTTAATATCAAAACTATGTAACTTCTAACTAATCGTATACAATTCAAATGATATTTTTAACTTAAGATGGTTAGATGATTTTTATGATACTTAAAACATTGAAAAATAAAAAATATCGTATATTTTTTCAACTTCAACCAAATTGGTTTTTGAATGTTGATACACAAATTATTAATTTTAAAATAGGATTTTTTTGCAATAAATTTAACTAAAAATCTTTCAATTGATGAATTAAATATCATGATTTAAAAAGGTTTTTGAATTGTGTAGTTAAAGAGAAAACATGTTTCTTATAACAAAACATTAATGAAATGTTATTTAAAAAATGACTATATACTAAAGTTTTTGAAAGCACTAATTAGTTTAAATACAAATAAATAATATTCATATTGATAAAAACCTATATTCTTATAAAAATAGTTATGACTCAGTTATGACCCAAACCCAGAGCCAGCTAATGTTAAATTATTATAAAGCTTCAGACCGATATATATCGGTTCAACTAATTCTACACATTACATATACAATACAATTAAAAACATACTTTTATTGGCAACACTTAAACAACTAAATACAAATATTTATCTAAAATAAAATACTTTAATTAATGTGATAATATCATTATAATATCTAACTTTGTCATAATATTTATGATTACAAACTAATGATAATGTTTGTATTGATTTGATAAGCATACTAAAATCATGTTTTTACGTACATTTAATTTAAAAAAAATTACATATACAATAAAATTAAAATAATGTTTCATCGTCAATTTTAAAAAATTAGAAACTAATATTTATTTAAAATGAATTATCATTGTGTTAATATCATTATAATATACGAATTTATCGTATCATTTATGATTATGAACTAATGCTGATATTATTATTGAAAAGAGTTTGAAAAGTTATAAGAGTTTTAAATAAATATGATTGAAGGAAAATACATCTACTAATAATTATAATATATAGGTAATTGTAAAATGCACTTACATATTAGCAAACTCCGTTTGTTAAAGATAATTATAATATAATTCACAAAGTATTTTGTAAACACTATTCAATTTGATCAAATTTAAGTATTAATTATATATAATTTACTAAGTATTTTGTAAAAACCATTTATTTCGATCAAATTTAAGTATCAATTGTTTTTTATTAGGAATGCAAGAACAAAACTTCATGATAGTTTTTATTAAGTATATACATAGTTTAGGTGATTGTAAAATATAGTTATGATAAAACAGTTATAAAGCATTATAAAAAGGAATTTGAAAAGTCATATGAAATATGAAAAGCATTGAAGTTTCAAATGAATATGGTGCTTGGAAAATGGTCAATGCTTTGTGTGACAACATTCCTGCTGTTTATATTTTTATGGTCAATAAACACCCTTCTCAATCGCTCATGCTTTAAAAATGGTCAATGCATATGATAAACACAAAATTACCATGAAGTGATAATTATACTGTATTAACTTTAAAATCTAAAAAAATACCACCAGTGACAATCAATGATATGGCAGAAACATTTAAAAGATGGCACTACACAACAAAGCTTGTGAATTTTTAATCTTAGTATATATCAAGTAAATAAGGCCCCATATGAATATTTCACCTTTTGATAACTTACATATACTTTTACCTACACTAACAAGAATTTTATAGTAAACCCGACATTAGATGTTATCAATTTGATGGACTCACTCTCTTAAAGGTAGCGAATCATGTATTTTGTAGTTTTTTACTTATGAGGTCAAATGTACTCAGTTGCTAACTTAAAAATCAAACCCCAATTGAGGTTAAAGTAGATTGCACATATTGGCAGCAAAAAGAAAGTATCTTTCTAATTTTAGCAATACCACATCTGCTTCATTTTTATGAGCACATATCAACGTGAGACAAAGGTGTCACACCCCCAAACCACGATGGCGGAATCGTCTGAGGGCAGAACGGGACATAGTATCACAACCATTGCATACATTGAAACAAAAGTAAATAAACAACCATCATACATCATAATTGGAAAGTTACATTATTCAAACGGTATTGTTTTAACCCAATTACAGTATGATAACGAAATAAATAAAAGAGACGTCTTCGCGTCCCTTCCCAAAAGGTTAGTCGGACCTAACTAATTGTTACCTGAGAATACCAGTAATTTTGCAAGTGTCAACATTACGTTGGTGAGTTCATAAGATTTTTGTAATGAGAAATTTAGTAATTCCTTTGTGAAAACCAATAGTGTATGTACAATAAAACAGTATTTCCTTTGACGTTATTGTAGTTTTAAACCAGAAAACCCTTGAAAGGAAAACCGTACTTATCTCTATGTTGTCGGAATGTAGTTTTAATTTCCATAAAACTTGTGTATATAAGTAAAATCATACTTATATTTATATATTGATTAAGTGTAATTTTAATTTCTATAAAACTCGTATGTATAAGTAAAACCATATTTATATTTATATCTTGAATAAATGTAGTTTTAATTTTCATAAAACTCGTATGTACCATTTTTCCTTGTAAAAGATAGTATTTGAACCCAGAAAATCCAATATTTTCTTATAAATGTATTCAAGTCTTAAAAACCCAAAGACTAAAAATGTATAACGTAGTTTTTATCATAGTGTAAAACTATTGTAAGTAGTAGTATTGTAACCCAAGAAAATCCAATATTTTCTTATAAAAGTGTTCAAGTCTTAAAACCCAAAGACTAAAAATGTATAACGTAGTTTTTATCATAGTATAAAACTATTGTAAGCGGTAGTATTGTAACCCAAGAAAATCCAATATTTTCTTATAAATGTGTTCAAGTCTTAAAAACTCAAAGTCTAAAAATGTATAACATAGTTTTTAATATAGTATAAAACTAATTAAAAGCATGTTCCCACGTAAACTAAATGTATCGTTGATTTCCTATGTGAGACACTCTATAACCATACTGAGACCATATATGCCTGCTTCGACGTTCTTCAAGGCGTCGGACTGTTAGACATTTGTCACCTCAGACCTGCCGGTCTAGTTGTAGCTAACAGCTCAGGTGCGGGGTTGTCAATCCCGTATAGATCTATACACAAATATCACGTTCTCTTACCGAGACTCTGGTTATAAATTCAGGACTTATAGTATGTACTTAAATAAGGACTGTGAAGACCCATCTCACAAAAATGTATGTATCAAGTTGTTTACGTAAAAGTTGTATATGAAAAACCTTTGTAATTCGTCCATTATCATATTTCCCATGATAATATAGTAATGTATAATAATTATATACTTTTATATAATTATTTTGTCTTGTTCAAAATGTCATAATAACCCTTGTGTCCATAAACTATTCCTATAATAGTTTATTTTTTTGTATTCCGTCGTAATAAGTATGTATTTACGAATATATGTGAAATAACTTATTTAGATGATTATAAACAACATCTTTTAAGATATTTTCCACAAAAATGGTGTAATAACTTGGTTATGACCATTTTTGCTAGAAAGTCGTATTTCCAGTCACAAAAACATAGTTTATACTAGTTTTCGTTTTTGTGACTTTTCTTTTAAAGATCTAGCATTTTTACACACAATATGTTTATAGATTTATAACTTGGTTATGGCCATTTTTTCTAGAAAAATCGTTTTTCCGGTCACAAAAACGTAGTTTATACTAGTTTTCGTTTTTGTGACTTTTCTTTTAAAGATCTAGCATTTTTACACCAATCTGTCACAAAAGGAATTACAAATAAAGATTCTCCCAAGAAGTAGCAATTTACTTTCAAATGTTTGTGTATTATATTATTCTACTTTTGCTTATTTCTGTTACAACATCTCATTTTATTTTTTTCTTATATAGGCACTATACTACGGCAAATCAACCAATATATAACATTATGCTTTCTACTTAAGGATGCATTTCATCTATATTCTTGAAACATGATTAGGTTGCTTCTTTTTGACCTAATGACAAAATCTAATAACTAATACAAGTGTATTAAAACAAGTGCACAAATGTAACCCTCTTATTGTTTAGGCCATTTCTTGCATTTAACATCTTTATCTTTATCTTTTACCTTTTAGGCTATTTCTGGCATTCTACTAGTCATTTGAGGTTTATAATTTTAAAAATAGATCAAGGTTGATAAACCAAAAATGCCATATTTATAGATTTATAACATGTGTAGCTTTACAAATCACTAATTAGTCCCGGCGGGTCCATGTTAATAATGTTAAGTTCAAATCTATGATATTCAAATATCAAATCTCAATATGTTTCTTAAAAATACAATAACAATGTACTCTGATAGTTTGTGTCAAAACTATGATTATTTCTATCCTTATATGTATTTGTTTACATTTGAGGAAGAAGAGTAACTAACTGTTGGTTTTGGTTGCAGGCATCAGGAAGACGAGTAACAACAGTAGTACGGTACTTCCACATTATTCCTTATTATGTCATTGTACTTTGGAAATCTATTCATATATAGTATTATACTTTAAATATTTATCTTATTATCACATTATATGTTGATTGGTAACATAAAATCAGTTTCTTACTAAGCTCCAGTAATATGTTCTTATGTTGGATAAATTTTTTAAGTTTTGCTCTTGGATTTTGTACTTTGAATTGTAAGGATGGAAAGCACTCTCAAGTTTCATCTAATTACCCCACATGAAGCTCGAGGATGATTTTGAATGATTGAAGAAGATCAAGTTAGTGATCATATCTATATTTTTTTAAATCCAACTACCAAAACTATAACGATGTTCGAACTTAAATTTTATAAAACTCAGTGTGATTTTTGGTTAACAAGAACCACTGTTGTCTTTTTCATCACTAAGGTCGTTGCGTACGTTGGCAACAACACACTAAGACTACCGGTTGTAGGGGAAAGATTGTTGATGTTTCTAAGAAGTAATAAGCTTATATTTGTTTCTATAACCCCCTTAAATTGTTATTTGCTTCAAGTTTATAATATTATGGGCAAGTTATGTTACAATTGTACTTTTTTAGATGTGGCAAGTTCTTTTGGATTATTTCTGTAGGGTTTTTTTACATTAAAGAGTTGATGACAACAAGTGATGTACTTTTTTGCTCAATGGGTTTATGTGCAGTGTGAAAAGAACAAATTATTATGGACTGCCCCCATTACATCTCTATTTTTTATGATTATAACCATATGTACGAAAGTAAAATGTCTAAAGGTAGAGATGCCGCCTACCTTCTATGAAATTTATATAAGCCTAAAGGTATGAGTAAAGTAACAATTCAAAATATGTAAAACATAATTATAAAATTTGACCTTCCAATTGTTTTGTTTTATTAAACTTTTTGACAAAATGATATGTTAAACATAATTAGAAAGGATGTGTATTTATAAGAATCATTCACTCTATTTATTTTTATCAAATTATTTAACATAATGATGCATGATTTTAATGCATAAAGTGAAAATTACTATTCAAGAATAGGCTTTGTGTATTGTTGTGTAATTCTTGATTTTTCCAAACACTAAATTCTACTTCAATCTTTTTTAATTATTCAATATAAAACTCATATTATAAAACTTGTATATCATTCTTATTTATTATTTTATTGCTTTGACATAATTTCTTTTTGTATTTATAATTTTGCATGGATTTAATATAATTAATCATCTTTTCCTACAACCAATATTTTTTGTGTTGAATATTAAATTGAAAATAATAATTTTCACCCATACATTTAAAAATTAGAAAACTTGTATAAATATAAGTCAAATAATATCGATAAATATTATAGATAAATGTTGCCAATGCATAATAAAACATCATATTATGAATCCTTCCACATACCTGGAAAGTATGTTATTTCTTGCATTTAACTTTTCTAAAGCATGTTATTTCTTGAACTTTGTTACCTATTGTTTTATAGCAAGTCATTTACTATTTATCATCTATATTATTTTAATTTGTTAACTGTGTATTAATGAGTATCTAACAGATTAATCAGTAGATATTATAAGTTTGAAATTAGCTCTTAGTCATTAATGATAATGTAAAACTTCAAACTTATGTGTCAATCTGAAACACATACCTTGGTCTTCTATTTTACTATCCACTACAGATTCATGCAAAATAACACTCTTCATAGGTAGATCGTTTCCAAAAAGATCAGAGTCGGGCGCCACTAATCATTATCCTGCACACACATAACACACACACGTAAGCTAGAAAGCTTAGTGAGCAACTATACGATAGCATAATATAAACACATTCATAGTATAGCATGTAAAACACCCCAATCATGGAAGCACATGTAATGAAGTAATCACACATAAGCACCGAGTTACCACATCATCTCACGACCTCTTGCTCTTTCACAACTTCTCAAATCAGCTATTCATCCCCTCCTTAACCCCCGCGGTCTCGAGTCACAAAGACTCACCGTACACCCTCTGTATGTGTGATAGAACTGTCAGCCACTAAAGCCATCACAACATATGTGGTCCTAACCACAAGTACTATGTAACACCCCGATTTTTAAATTTTTTTTTTTTTTTTGAAAAACATAATAACGCCAAAAGTGCATAAACTTTAAAACACAGTAGCGCCAAAAACGCATAAACTTTAAAAGCACAATAGCGCTAAAAGCGCATAAACGTTATTCCATCGTGTTTTAAATCATTATGTAACAAAATGTCAACTTTTAAAACTTTTCTCATGACCTCGTGTCATGTCTTAAAAATGTGGTCCCACAGAAACAATTAAGTTGTACAAATGTTTGAACAACTACGGGGGGTTACAACTGCATATCAAACTAAACCATAGAAATCAAGTTAGGATACAAACCTCTAACTAATCCCAATCTCCTCGGGTCATCTACTTGCTTCTATCCCTCGTGTCTAGAACCTGGGATACATGGCATAAAATAAAATACGTAAGACGAAAACGTCTCGTGAGCTACATGGGTTTTAGACTTAAAACATCATTGAAAATGTTTTATAATCAATATCATATATTTGATATATTTCTTTTCAAAATCCTTTGCTAAATAAGTCATATGACTGACCTTTTCTTTTCAAAAGCTTCTTTACAATCTGAGTCATATAAATGACATTTACTTCTTAAATTCTTTGCGAAAACAACTTATAGAAGTTTTGAAACTTAAACAATATAATCAGTTCAACATGATTAATACAAAATAGATGCATATGCAATGCATGTTTCACACACCAATGCAAAGCTCGCGGGTTCCGCACCCGCGTCTGAGGTCTAAAAGACCAGGTCACATTCGTGACAAAAGCTCGCGGTTATATATCGCGTCTAAAGGTCTATAAAGACCAAGGCTTACCAAAATAGGAGAACAAGTCTACCTATAATGGTATCTAAAAGACTTCTACTTCGCGACAGGAGGTTCCATCCCAGTAGAGTCTGTTGTCCCGTTACGGGGACGTGTCCGGACCTCGCTGACTCATGCAATCACACTCTATGCATGCATAAAAGCACTACTTATCTTTTGTACTAGAAATCATGAATGCTATGAAATGCATGTGCAATAACATAGACATTAACAAATTAACTCTTTCATAAACTTATATAAGGATCAAATCATTTAGTACATATAATCATTGTTCATTTGAAACAGATTCATAACATTAGTCATAGGAGACTGACTACCAAAATATTCTTTCACAGGCATAGTAGGCTTGAAGCCAAAACAATCTTTCAAAATCATTGTATCAAAACTTTCATTATCGTAACATACGTAGAACGATTTATATATCATTTAATATTTAAAAATTACGTAAGAGCTTTGTCAACAATTTGTCATGTACCCCATAGTGGGAAAAAGCCACATGTACTCACCTTAGTAGCTAGGTACGTCTAGCTACACTATTCCACCCATCTCTAGTCTTTTGTTGCCTCCAAACGTCTTTCATTCTCTATTAATCTAATAGAAGATTAGAAGTTATTAGACAACTAAACATATAGTAATTGTCTAAATCTTCTTGAACTACTTCTAGTTATCATCTAGTTCCATTCCAAATGTCTAAGTGTGATTTTTAAAGCAAAATACCAATTTTGGACATTTTTACCCTTCTGACCCATTTTGACCAAAAATGAAAATTTTCGGGTTTCTACAAAGTTATCTTAAAAACTATGAATGTTACTTCTCTTTAAACTCACTTTAATCGTTAAACGTCAAAATAACCTTTATTTTACTCATTTATGCTGTTTTGAGAAATTTCAATAAATAAAGTTTCTAAAATTAGAAACCATCAAAAATTTGATAATTTCCTTCAATTTAATACGAATAAGTTCCAAACAATTCATAAGTTCCATTCTTATGAAATATCGAGGTACTTGATCTTGGAAAATCCAAAAATTTTGACATGTATTAATTCAAATGTTAAGAGGTCAAAATGTCATTATTTTCGCTCATCATTTGTTGCCAAACTTCGATTATAAACCACCTATACATATAAAACAAAATTCAGCTTTGAGCTTGAACCAACCTTTATAATACTTGATTTTTGGTATTATAACATTTTAACATATACCCTTTCAATGTAGTGTGCTAGGTTTGACTACAAAACGGTCAAACATGACCAAAATCAACCAATTAAGTTATGGGTTCATCATTTTCTTTTACCAATCTCACATATGCATTCAAGAAATCCATTACCAACATTAAAACTTGAAATTCCTATGTATTTTCGGGTCCATAATGACATATAACTAAAAAAACAAATCCCAATCCAACATGCAACAAAGATCAATAATCTAGGTTCCAAAAATCAAGTTTTACCTTCCATGTTCTGTCCAATTCCAGAAATCAGAAGTGTTTGAGGTACAAAATGCGTGCAAGTGTTGAAATCGGGCTAGAATCACAGTTCCCGGTCCTCCTCGACACTACCGGCCTGCTGCCGCCGTCCTCCGCTGTCCACAGTGGCTTCCAGCCACCGTCACCATTGTTGGGGTTCACAGATGGCACCCACAGTAGCTCCGCCACCTACCATGGTGCGCACCAAACTGCATGCTCGGTCCAATTTGCTCCCCTTGCTGATTCTTGCTACCCGATTTCCTTTTCCCATTTTGCTTCTCTTCCTAATTTAAGCACCCAAGAAGAGAACCCACGAATTGATTTACGCATCTGGTTTTCTTTTGTCTCATATGCGTCTCTGATTCATGTCTCCCTTCCTCGATTTCAGAATCGCACACACTCATATGCAACTGGTGTGCATGTATGACTTAACCGTATCCTCCATCTTCACTTAGATTTCTGATTTCGGTCCTAAATCAAGCACAAAAGTCTGAAATCTGAGTTGAGATAACTGAAAATCGAACCCAATGAGTCATCCCCGCCTCTTGCCGCCGTCACCGGTCGCCACCACCTCCGCCAGTGGTGTTCTTATCGGAAATCGACAACAGCAACAATTCTACTGCCCCTTTCTCCTTCGTCCTCGATATTCTGTCTCTCCGTCCCCTATTTCTTGATTTTTTACGCACACCAGGTTGCACAACACCCATAACCGCCGTCGTCTAATGGATATCGCCGCCGATTTTGCGTTTCTGATCAGCGGATTCCAACAGCAGGGAGGCTGCTAGCTCCGATTATTTCGTCTCTCTTTCGCGTTTGTAACCCACCCGATCTCACTCTCGATCTCCTTCCTTCCTGCTCGCGATTTCCCTCTCTCAGTTCCTCGCGTCACTCAATTTCTCTTTCTCTTCCTCGATTTCTGATTTTTGGCGTGACTTTGTTTTACGTGTTGGTGTAATCGAGAGGAGAATCACAGCAGAAGGTAAGACGCGTACACAGTATCACCCAAAACCGGTTCCTGATTTAGATGGGTTTTAATTTGTGAAATTCCCAAAATGCCCCTGAACTCCTTGCCTTAGAAATATTTCCAGCTTTTGTTTATTATTTTTTATGACTTTCACTTGGTCATAACTTTTTCATACGGTACCCGAATTTTACAAATTTTATACCTTTAGAAAGGTGGGAATGGGCTTAATAACTTTTCCTTACTGACTTACATTTGAATCTTTAAAGATTTTCTGCTATCAACTTTTGAAAATGACCCTTTGGTCATTTTTGTCACTTTTGGGCCATTTTAATTCCATCATAACTCCTTCGTTTTTGCTCCAAATAGCCTGAATCTTTTTCCTAAATTATTGTTATCTCAAATATTATCAAAGTCTCATTGAGAACTTTTTCTCAATTCCTTTTATATTTTGGGATATGAATTTTTAAACGTTATTTAATAAAAATTTTCAGTTTTAGTCATTTGTTCCCATTTTTGCTTTTGGGTCGCTAAGACCAACTTTCCAACTGAAATAATATCTCAAAATGACTTAATAAAAAGTCTTACATAATTTCCCAATAATCTCACATTCTTTTACCATTTTCCCCTTTTATTATACATTTAATTGGCAAATTATAACTTATACGCGTAAAACTTTTTGGTTGTTACATACTAGTTATGTGGATCCATAGAATATGTGGTCCCAACCACAAGTACTAGAAATGTGGCCCACAAGATATGTAGTCGCAACCACAAGTACTAGTTATGTGACCCTACAGAATATGCGATCTCAACCACAAGTACTAGTTATGTGGCCCCACAGATGTCCCCCGACATCTCTGTCACAAGGTTCTCGTTATGTGACAACTCTAAGCCACACACGCTCAATATCATGACTACAAGGTACTCCTTATGCAGTCATGTAAATATCCCCCAACACCTCCAATCACGCACACCGATACACATCCCACTTTTGCTCTAGATTAACGGCTAAGTCATGGTCACGAAGTCCTCGTCTCGTGCCAATTCCTAACTCCACACACAATGCTGCTAACCTCCAAGATTCATTACCCTTACACACTCCACTACTCACTACCGGTTCCCGTTGGTAGTATCACTTACGCAACTATTTGCACAATATTCACACAACATAATACACGCCACATAATACACACGTATTACAACTAACTTGCTAGGCAGGGTTACTCACATTGATAGATGTGCAAATAGGATCTTCCTGCTCCAAGCTCGTTCCTCATCCCTAGGTCCCCAATATAATACACGCCACATAATACACACTTTGGTGTTGTGAAGCTGGAACTGATGCAACTGCTCTAACTCCAGGGACCAAAAAACAACTCATTTTTACAATCCAGCCTAAATAGCACCGCTATCATCATAGATAGCGTCGCTATCTATGAGCTCCAAGGATAGCGTCGCTATTTCCCTCAATAGCGTCGCTATCTATGAACTTCATAGATAGCTTTGATATTTTCATCAATAACGCCTCTATCTTTGAACACAACATCATATCAAATCCGTGACACCTCAGATCATCATTTCGGCCCGTGTTTTCAACTTCTAACTATCCCTTTTAACCCTCATAGGTAACCCAACCTCTGAATCAGCCCCAAAACACATTTATGTTGGATTCAAGCTCTCAATTCACTAATAACACTTAAAGAAAGCAAGATATTACCTTGGGGAAGTAATAGATATGTTAATCTTCTCCCTTTCCACGTTTCTAGCTTCAATTCCAACTTCACAACACCAAAGGTTTGAACCTTCCCTTCTCTAAAATATTTTTGTGAAGCTTTCCTTTCCCCCACTCAACAACCGACTTTCAACTTAAAACCTTCTGTCCAGCCCACTTAGCGTCGCTATCTAATACAGATAGCGTCGCTACCTTCACCGCTAACAGATAGCGCCACTATCCGGTCAAGATAGCGTCGCTATCTGCTATGCTAATTTAAAATTACCATTTTTCCCTCGTTTAAGAAAACTTGTGTTACAAATATGAAACAAATGAGCATCAGTTTACGATTCACAAAGATTGACGATATTGAATTGGAGATACAGATAGTTCGGTGCATGAGGTTTTTAGTGATGATTATGATATATAGGAAAATATAGAGGACTGGTAATGATAAGTCATATCGATTGCCTTAAACATGTGAAATCTTATTATTTTTAACATGAAGTATGTCATTAATGATGGGTTAAATATAAGTCATTTCTCATCAGTTGCTTTATTTGGATTAGCATAATTTTATCCACTACATTCACACTTTAATAAATAATATGTAGATACTTTTTAAATGTTTATTTTTGCATGTATTCATGCTGTTTATTTTGCCTTTTGGAATTAGTCAAGTCAATAACAGGTTTTGCCCAAAAAAATACTTTTTATTTAGTAAATACGTCCGTGTAAATAAAATATTTTTATTCATAAATTTTTTACTTCTATAAAAATCAACAATAAAAGTTTGACAACTACATCTTAATATCATGAATCATTGTTGTTGTCATATCCAGTATATCAAATTGCTTAATTAAATAAAATATTTTTCTTATTATTTAAGTCTTTTTACATGTCGACCATGTAACACACGAGTTTGTAACTCAGTATGTGCATGTATGTATGTATGTATGTATGTATGTATGTATGTATGTATATGTATATGTATATATGTGTATATATATATATATATATATATATATATATATATATATATATGTATATGTGTGTGTGTATATATATATATATATATATATATATATATATATATATATATATATATATATATGGTCGAGTTACAGAAATTCACATGTATCTGCATATATGCATACATAAGTTTTTTTTTTCATAACAAAACTTTTCTAAGTACCCTATAAGCAGCGTCTAAGAGATTTAAAAAAAAAATAAGAAAAAATCATTTTTTTCATATGCATATGCATATGAAAAAAATGAATTTCTTTTTAAATCTCTTAGTCTCATTATATAAAAAATTGTTATATATATATATATATATATATATATATATATATATATATATATATATATATATGTATGTATGTATGTATGTATGTATGTATGTGTATGTATGTATGTATGTATGTATGTATGTATGTATGTATGTATGTATGTATGTATGTATGTATGTATATATATATATATATATATATATATATATATATATATATATATATATATATATATATATATATATGGTTGTGTTATAGAAAGAATCTAAATAAATGAGAGAACCCAGAAGCTTTTTTTCTAAACAATATTTTTTCAAAAAAAAATTATCCGTTTTTTATCAACAACTAAGGGTTTAAAAAAATAATTTTTTTATATTTATATGCATATTCATATAAATATTCACATGTCTATGCATATATACATAAAATATGCATATAAGTTTTTTTTCAGAACAAAATATTTCTAAATATCATAAAGGCTGCGATTTAAAGAACTAAAAAAATCATTTTTTTGCATATGTATAGTAGTATGCATATGCATAATCCTATATATATATATATATATATATATATGCAAAAAAATGTTTTTTTATTTCTTTTTAATTATCTTAATCGTAGCATATAAAACTTTAGGTATTTTTTTTTTGAAAAATAAAGTATAGAAAAAAATTCTTATAATGCGGGGGGGGGGGGGGGGGGGGGTCGGTTTCGGGTGATGGTGGTGGGTGGGTGGGTTTGATCTAAAAAGTTTAAAATTAATTTTGTTGTTTTTATTGACCGTTAAGTTTGATCATTCATAATCATAATTAGAACTTTGATTTATTATTAAACAAATGTAAATACCTATTTACCGAAAGGGTCTGATGAAAATTTATCATAGAAAATTAAAGTTATACATATGTTTCTTGTCAAAAGTATAAACTAAAAAAAAAAGTTGATTTGATATATTAATATGACTATACATGTATTTGATGGAAATTAGTAACATCAATTCTTTAAATATGAAGATGAATATATGAGATGAATTTCATTTAGTCTGATATAAATGGTTGGTTTTGTCAAATACGATCATTACTTTGTGCACCCAAAATATATATGGACATGACCGGAGGGTTTAGCCCGGTCACATCATATCTATGACATTCATTTTAGCTTATGTATTTATATATGGTAATTGGGTTATGTAGTCTAGGGTTTTGCTTTAAACAAAATTTCAACATAAACTCGTTCATTTATTATGTTTTATTTTATATCTTATCAATTATTCATATTTACGTAGTTTATTTTAAAAAAAATATAGCCAAAAAAATATATTTCTTTACTGAGTCACACAATAACAATTCCATGTGTATAAATATCACCCCAAATTGACACTCAGGACAATTTATTATTAATTTTCTAAGAATAACTTCAAAACAATAAGAATCTGGAAATCCAAAAAATGACATTAAGGTCTAGGTTTCAACTCCTAAACTCATTAAGACAATGATTAAGACCTATAAGGTTAGAAACAAATCCATTAAGACCATAAAAACAGAATACGTGGGGTAGAATACATTATCTTGAGCCACACAACACTAACATAACAAACCCACCATCATATACAATTGTGTAATCTATAGAAAACTTAGTATGCAAAGATGTGGACTTGAAGTAAATGCATACATAACAACACCACTAGAAAGGAGCACATGAAAACTCACCATACACACACCCTCACCCACCTCACGATAGAGACAAGGTGAGAATGGTGATGATGAATTCAGCCTCCACGCAAGTGAAGCCCAGCCTAGCTTGGTGGATGCACCCGGGTTATATACCCATGTGGTGAGAGGTCTGGAGTTTGACTCCGACTAACCCCATGTGGGGGATTTTCCTGGAAGGCGAATTAGGTGGAGGGGAAAGGCCTCTGCGCCTTAGGTAATCGCCAACCGCCCTGGGTTGCGGGGCTGATTACCCTCAGGTGAAACCATATCTATTAGCTGGTTCCAAAAAAAAAAAATTCAGCCTCCACAAAGCACGAACATTAAAGAAGAAAATAAAATTTTATTACCACTCACTTGATCAAGTGATGCACCCCCCCTTCTCCACGCTTCACAACTCACGAAGTCTTAAGCAAATCCACCCTTCTCGACCTCCCTCTTGATTCACGGCAGCAGGAAAGAACACGACCGTGGGAACAAAAGAAACGAGAGGAGGGGGAAAACGAGAAAGATAGCTTACGGTTCTAGGGTTCACGATAGACTAGATGTGTACATAGGCTCACCGCTCACGTATTCCACACACAAGGTTGGGCTGGACCTCATTCACGTACAAAGCCCCAAGGAGAAACCAATCCAAGGCTGCCAAGATCATACCGTCGCTCAACAAAAAAAACAACCCAAAGTCCATGCATAAGTTTGAGGAAAAGTCAAGAGAGGTCCATCTAGTTTGGGTCTTTATTATTGTTTGGCACCACTTAAATTAACTCCAAATTTCAAGTTTCTAAATATGACACTTTAACCCCCAAGCAAATAATTTAAGATTATGATTACTATTATTATTATTATTATTACTATTATTATTATTATTATTATTATTATTATTATTATTATTATTATACGCTAAAATAATTTATTCATAAAAAACGAACATATCGAAAAACGGGTTGTTACATATTTGAGCAACTAATTCCCTCCTCCCTTTCCCCCTTTGGCGATTTCAATCCCTCGTCAGGGTTTTGATCTTCCGCCTACTTTTCCCAAGTGGAATTTCTGTCTGTCTGATTTTCTGGAGATCCTGAGTGTCAATCATCAGAGAGATTCTACTTTGGATCCTGCTCATCCTCTACATCGTGGCATTAACAAGAAAACAAACCATCCAGTATTCCCAGCCAGACAATGTCCTGCATCCAACTTACTATGCCCTAAGCATCAAGTCATCAGGATATGTTCATGACATTTTGATCGATCCAAGAAACTTGTGGAACCCGATCTAATCTTATTCCAAACCCTTTCGGAATCCAAAGATTTTTTATAATCCTTGTGTCATGATTTTCGAAAAACTATTTCCTTTCGGAGACTCTTTCTCATGCATCTTGAATCTTATCAAGATCATGCTTACAATGGCTAGGTCTATACTGACGATTTCATCTATCCGATAGATGTCCATGAACTACGTGAGTATGTTGCACCTTCTTTATTTCTTTCATGCCAAGTCATCACACTTTGCAATGATAGGAAACTCCTTTCCTGGGGTTATGCATCTTGAATCTCATCAAGATCATATTGGCAGAATTTCGATCTATCTAATAGATGTTCGCAACCACCTGAGTATGTTGTATCTCTTAAAGTCTTTCATAGCGAACCATCTCTTAAATCTAGGTCACTACACTTTGTAATGATAAGAGATATTTCCTAGAAATAGTATGTAACCAACATACAGTGATAGGCAGATAACAACGATACTCCCACTGGATTTGGCACGGTTATTTGACTCTTTCGGACTATTCACAAAATCCAAACCTTTTGGCACATTTTGGGAATCCGAAGTCCAAACCTTTCTGACATAATTATGGGAATCTTTCAGGCTATTCACAAAATCTAAACTTTTTGGCATATTTTGAGAATCTGAATATCCTTTCTTGCGAGATGTTCGTGGGTTGAATCCCGGGACCATGTACCTTTTGTATTGGCATGCTCTTTGTGAGTTCCTATTAGTGTGCTGGTAATCCACACACGCTCCACTAACGACTCATAATGTGCCACGCAGTAGCATTTCAGATTTCATCTTCTATTGAGAGTGCTTCTCTCGGAATCAATTGGTTGACCCTGAGTATCGTCTCACTCAACCAGATGTTCTGTAAGTACATTTCTATCTATGTTGCTTTCTTTTGATGATTCAATTACTCCCACTGGTTGTTAGACCAAGTGTAAAATCAATCAAAGTGTCATATAGACTGTGTCTCGCCCTAAGGTTCTCTTATTTAGCAGCAACCGGGCTCACTAATGCTTCCAAGTAGTCGGATTGCTTATCTGTACCATCTTTAGTGTTTTACCACTAATCGGTATGTCACCCAGATCATAACTCCTTATGACGGTGACCAATACTACTGGTCAAGAGAAGAGTATGTCAGGTTTAACAAGAATCTGATTCCTGGTCAAGGCCCAGTGATGACTAGAGGTTCTTTCACTTGGCAAATCCCTGAACTCATTATTCTTACTCCCACTGTTTCCTAAAAATATGAGTCCTTTCTAAAAGAGCTATTCTTTCACAGGTATAGCAGGATAGCCAATGAAACGACATTGCTGATCAGGTTCAGGCTAGTCATGAGGTTCGAACGAATGCTACATGACCCTGGACTTTCTATGTACAAGTGGGACGATCCCAGCTTTACATTTCAGACAGTGTCTGCATAACCTACTTAGTCTAAGATGTGGTCGGAATATGGTTTCTATGGTCTGACTAGTTGAATATTCAATTCATCGAAAAACTAATTGGAAATGTATCTTATACATCGAGGATCGAACTATTTCGACCAATGCTCCATCATCTTCCCTAAGATACATTATAACCATTAATGTTCTTGGAAGAGGATAAACTGTGAAACATTTTATCAGTCTATGTTGTCACTCAGGTTCTGTTGATCTTATACTTCCTTTGAAATCCTTGAACACTTCAAGGTTTCAATCAATCGCTATTCTGATAAGCGAAGCCATATTTGTCATACTAATTGGGAAATATCATGAAGTATAACTAATTGTGTTGTGTTCGAAGATTCGAGCAATACATAGAAACTTATGTATATGTTGCTCAAAATCTTAATATCTTTTACATCTCAATGTAAATTTATGACTTTGTTAATTTGTTCAAGATATACAATCATCACCTGACTCTAAGTCAACTGATTCCAAAATCCTATCCTCTAGATCTTGGGTGATTCATTTCTTGCCACATGTGCTTTATAAATAACTTAATCATCATGTTACTCTAAGTCAAATGATTCCAAAGTCCTGTCCAACTGGATCTTTGGGTGATTTATTTCTTGCCACACATGGTTTTATTAAGAACTCAATTCATCATGTGACTCTAAGTCAAATGATTCCAAAGTCCTGTCCAACTGGATCTTTGGTTGAATTGATTTTATAAAATATCTTTTAACAATCATAGAAAACACAATTCGTGAATCCAAACACTTTGGATGCATCATCATTCAAGTCATTACCATTCATGCAATTAACACACTCATACAACATTTCAAGGATAAACATGTATTAAAAGAAAAATTAACATTTTATAAAACCGAAATATCCTCGAACAGGTAATGTCGCACGCATCTAATAAGCTAATAACAAGGTCATAGTATCTAACTAAACTCCAAAACTGCATGAGCTTCAGATCCAATTCGAATGTGCTCCTTTGCAACAAAATCCTGCATCCTACCTAGTCCATGCATACAGAGCAAATGTGATAAACATATCCTGTATCAAGGAATTAAGGATCAGGAGTTCTGAGTTTTAAGATATTCCTGAGTTGCCAAACCGTTTCGGCTTTGGAGCATTTTTCCAATCTTTCTGTGACTGTGTCCCACCTTGTGGATTCCCAGTTTGAGACATCAAAGAACTGGTCTAGACTATCTGGATCATTTCTTGATGCGCGTTATTACTGGACTCAATCCCGAAGCAGCTGAATTAACGGAACTATGCTTCTCTATGAACGACTCATACAGAGTCAACATTGAATGCATTTTCATGATTGTCTTATCTGGTTACCCTTCATGTATATCTGGATGAACATACCAGCAAGTCGAGTTAATGCTCAACTCCTGATTAAAGGGTGACCAAATTTATACAGTTCACCTATGTGTCTCTCAATCTTGAGAACATGTGAACTGGTGCTACTTCCTGCATACTTCAAGCTCTTTGAAGATCTTAGCCCATCCTTTTTCAACCGGTTCTCGAAACCTTTCCTCAATCAGCTGTGCCAACTTATCTGACCCCATGAATTCTACATTCCTGCGGAACTTGGGGTCAATGATCAATAGCATGAGGCAACAAACTTCCTTGGACTTAATGTTCAAGGGTCGTGCTCATCACAAGCTGTTGTGTGATTCCGTGCTTTGGGGAGCGAACACTCAATAAGATATGGCTTGCTAGCAAATCTAAGAACCATTCTCTGTTTGTGAAGCCATACCACATAGTTCAGGCCAGTCAGCCTTACCATATGTAATAGGTTCTTTCTGAAACTCTCAGAATTGGGTGAAGGAGGAGAACTGACACTATCTTTAGACATTTATAAAATTTGAAATTGTTAGTTTAATTTTAATCCTTCTTAAACAATTACCCAATATATTATTTAACAAGGCTAGGATCCAAAATACCCCAACTATGGTGTCAAGAGGGATGTCGTAATCACAACATAATGGTCATTAAGGTAGATAAAACACTTATCAATTTCAGTCTTATGAAATTCATAGATCTTTGAGATTTATTGAACTGTTCAATAGCATGTTTAATCTCGGATATGCTCTACTGTTTGTGACTGGGATGCCGAGGATCACAAACTAGATGTGAATAACCATGCAAATTAGCTTCGTAACCTCAAAGTCAATTATCATCTCTAATTGATGTGTCGGTTAACCACACACGCTCCATCAACAATGATAAGATTGAGATACTCATTGCCACTCTTTATGAGCCCCTATTAGTGTGCCGGTAAACCACACACGCTCCACTAATGTCTCATAAAGTGCAATGTGTAATTTCATGGGTTAGCATTTTTTCACATTTTTCCTAAAGTAACTAGATTTGGGGTTTTATAAAGCTGTTCTAGTACTTTGATTAATAACATTATACTTTTAATGAGATTAAGTTGTCCTATCAAACCCGTTCGGCTAACGACCCTCCACTGATCAAGAGAGCGGTGGGTGAGAGTGGACACCCATTTAACCGCCATTTTATAGGCAGTTTCCTTATACCCTACTTATAGACCAGCTTCGTGAATGAGGCCTACTATTGATTTGACTGACAAATTATCTTATACATATAATATTAACTTTTAATTATAATATATATAAGATGTATTTTAAACCTTTTAAAATATTCCTGGTTTATCTTTTAATTTATTGGAAATTTAAACTATTAAATTTAAAATTAAATTAAACCATTAATTATCTTTTAATTAAACAATTAATTAAATTAATTAAACTAGATAGGTATCACAAATTAATCAAATTAATTTAAACCTATCTTAAACCCCCTAATTTTCGAAATTAACAAATAATGGGTTTAAGGTTATCCATTTAAATAATTAAAGTTACCAAAAATATAAAGCCTTCTAAAACCCTAATGAGAAAATCGAAAATCAAGGGGCTAAGGTTTCCAAAACCCTAACCCTAAAATCTATATGGCCAATTAGGGTTTATAAGCATTAAACCCTAATTTTTAGGAAAACAATTATAGCAATTCAACAAGAAAACAACCAAAATGCTCTATACCATTGAAAGGTTTTATGCAAATCTATGAACTAAATCCTAAGTTTACATGCAACCTAGATTGGATCTATGTTTTTTATCTTTGAACATGTAAATAATTCCTAAAGGCCAAACAAAAAAATTGCTAAAAGAAATAAATAAGAAAACTAACCTTTTAGTTGTTTCTTGCAAGCTAAGCAACGCAAGTGCCTTGCCTCAAATGAAGTCACACCCAAAACTAGGGTTTTCGAAAGTTCCAGAGAGAGAGAGAGGGAAGAGAGAAAAGTTTCGTAGCTTTTATGGTGCCTAGGGGTCTCTATTTATAGTTTCCAAGTGGCCACCAGATAAGATTTTAGAGATAAATCTTTTTGAATTCAAATAAGATAAACCTTTATCTATCAATTCAAAACTATTTATCCTAACATATAATAATCGAAATTATGGATTATCCCACCATAATTTCGTTGTCCACTTAAACTACCATAATTGTCACTTACTCAACTATTGAATAATTACAATTCAGCCACTGTACCTTTAATTAATCAAATTAATCACCAAATTAATTCCAATTAATTCCATATTAATTTCTAATTAATTAATATAGTTTCTAATTAATATATTATCACCATAATATATTAATAGATTATTTATTTTATTTCTATTGATTTATTAATCATATAATAAATCAATATTTCTCTCTCCTGGATTTTCTGCTAAACCTCTAGCCATGTGGGCAACCCAAATGGACTTTGCTACTATCAATTAGGTAAATACAAATTATTAATAATGGCTTAGACACCTAATCTAACACTTTGTGCACCCAAAATATATAACCGGAGGCTTTAGCCCCGTCACATCATATCTATCACCTATCGTTTAGCTTTGAAAATGATATTTATTATAATATTTGGGTTATTAAACAAAATTTCGACATAAACTCATTCATTTATTATAATATTCTTTTGAAAAATTTCTCTCAACTCAAGACCTCATTCTAATAATATAAGCTCTATTTTAGCTTTGAAAATGATATTTGAAATCCCCATCAAGTCTTCTTTAAAATATATTATATTGACAAAAAATAATGATTTTAGCACGAAAACGTAAACAAATTTGCAAGTCACGCCTACAAATTCACAGATCAACTTGGATTTTTTTATTTTTATTTTTTAATATTTTTTAAAACAACATATTTTAGGAAATTTGGAAATCAACATGTGGTATTTTCAGAAACATTGTGAACATTTTCTCACATTTTGCTTAATCACTAGAAAAAATCTAATCGTTTTTATTAGTTTTTCATTTTCATTTTTAAAAAACTTATTAACTTAGGTTTAAAACATGAGTATTGGTAAAAAAAAACTCTCCATAATATAACATGTGTGTGTAAAAGTCAACACACAACACACATCCACACACATAGATGATGATTATTTAAGATCACTCTTAAAACATACGTAACAAAATCAAACTTTTGTTAAATAATCGGGGCACACATTTTATTTTTATTATATACTCTTTTTTTATTGTAATAAAATATAAGCTATAAATACATATGTCAAATCATAGCCAAAAGAGATACTAGAGAGCTACTAGATTTGAAAATACAAATCTCAACACGCCAAAAATAGTCTGATCATTTTAGTTGATTTGAACAACATCTTTGATATCATAGTCCTGTTAGTTTCTTCCTTTGATTAGGGTTTAAGTATCTTGATCAACCAAACCATTGATCACTTCTCAACGATGAAGAACATTGTGAAATCCCACGAAGAAGATGATACCCATGCTTCTTCTTCAATCACTCGTTTACCAGACGAAATCATCCTCCAAATTTTAAACAAACTACTCGATCTGAAAATCCTCTGCGTTTGCTATCTCGTTTCCAAACGTTTCTCCTCGATTGTACTTCAAGTCGACGCCATTTCCTTCACCGCTCCTTTCCTAAACTCTAACATTCCCGATAACAACGCCGGCGATGTCGACGACGGCCCATTTTCTAAGAAGCTTTTAATGCTCTTGATAAAACCGCTTTACCTTCTCCGCGCTATGGTTTTCACCCCAAGTAAGCCGCTTCCGCCTGTAATGTCTTCGTTTTACAATGAGTCCTTTCGTTCCGCCATGACGTTTCAGAGCAAGTTCAGTGAAGTGAAGACCTTACGTATCGAGCTTGCGTTTTCCAGTTTCGGAGGTATCGATAATGCTATTTTGTTCAAGTGGAAGGTTAAGTTCGCTAAGGTAATCGACTCGTTTATATTTCTCTCGCCGAATTCAATCTGCGATCCCGATGGATTCTATCGCAATGGAAATCGCAACGGAGAAGAAGAAATCGGGTTACCTAACGATTTGTTTAAGCAGAAATCCAAAATCGCGATTCAATGTCTTACGGATGTGATTATGTGGCATAAGATGATGCTGTACATCGTTATGCGTTCACCAAAGTTGGAAGAAATCTCCATTACTGATTCAGGAGGAAGAGGGAGGCTCTATCTGAATGGGGATAGACTCAGTGAGGTGAAGGAATGGTTACATTCACCAAAGGTGGAAGATATTCCTGGTTCTGTGAGTCGGTGTTACATTCCTGTTTTGAACTTGCCAGATTCAGGGTACGTGATGAAGGGGATATTTGTTATTGTAATGGAGATGAATGATCTTGTTGGTGGAAATGATGTTGTTATGAACAGTAATGATGGTTTTGAAGATGAAGAAGAAGCTGCATATACTGAAGCTGTGATGGAGATCTTGGAGAAGCATAAGGACAGGATGCAGAAGGTCATTTAGTATGAATCAGGTGCAGTGTTCTTGTAAGTTTTATATTTGAATATTTTCTTAAAGTCAATACTACTGAATAAAATACAATATCCCATTATATAATATTATAATTCATGTTGTTTGTATGTGTGATGTGTATTTTCAGGTTTATGAAGCATGTTCAAGTAACAACTAATAAAGGAAATTTTGTGGTAGTTTGCAAGATATTATCGAAGATACAAGGAACTTTTTGAAGAACTTTTGAGAAACGGGTACTTTTGAACTGGATATATCCCTAGAAATGTAGCTAGCATATTTTGGTATGTAAAAGTATCTTTGGTGTTCATATTAACGATATATAAATCTATGAGTAAATTACAATTTTGCTCCCTGTGGTTTACATAAAATTTTACTTTTGGTCATCCTTTTGGATTTTCACACTCATGGTCCTGAACTTCATTTTTTATTACACTATTGGTCCATTGGCCAGGTAAAAAGACCAATATACATTTTTTAATTTTTTAATTTTTTTTTTTTGAGATATTATTATTTTGGAAATTAAAAAAAATAATAAAAAATACCCTAAACCCCCACCCCCCCTCTCTCTCTTTCTTAAAGTCAATCTAAGTCTCGAACTTTCTTCTCGTAAATCCATGTTTTTATAATTAATCTATCTGAAATCATAAAAATATAACAAATCAAATTAATGTTTCAAGAAAGTTTCGAACACATTTCAAGAATAAGAAAAATTAAAACGACGAATTGGGTGGAAAGATCTTGGGGAAACCAACAACCAGTGAGCCCAATGACATTACAGATCTGAAGAATCACTTGCAAACACAACAAATCTTGTATTTAATACGTTATATTATAATATTTTCATATCTGAAAATAGAGAAAATAGAAAAAAAGAAAACCCTTACTTGCTTTGTAGCCTTGAAGATCATCAAATCGCCGATAAATATCGCATCTTTTCACAATCGAACCAACCCCACTTCCTCAATTTGAATGAAACAGCGAGAAAGAAATCGTTAAATCAAGAAACCCCGAATCTTCAAACTTGTTAATCTGACCTAGTCAATTGGATGCTTTAGGTATATATCGATCTTCCCTGCCCTTCCCTTGCTGTCCGCCGGCCGACGAGCACCACCGATCGCCGGAATTTTGTGCCGGCGGTGTTGTTTTTGCGACTTCCTGCTGCTGTCGTCGGAGGCTGCTGCTGCAGCTCCTTCTCTTCTCCTGTCTGCTCGGAAAACGAGGCCTAGACTCGTCTCTCTTCCTCTTCTCTCGATCGGATTCACACACACTAATGTGTGTGTCGATTTCTCTTTGCTCCCATGCGTTCCCGACTCTCGATCTCTCTCTCTCTCTCCTTCTGATTTTGTTTTTGGACGTATATTGAAAATGAGGGAACACGTGTTTGGGGTTTTACGCAGGTCACAGCAAGATAAACAAATTAACAAGTTTATCAATATTTAAAAACTGAATCGGAGTTGAAATCCGATCATAAACACACAGATTAAGAGGGATAGGAGTTGAAATCTGGCGATAACAACCCAGACGGTGGTGAGAGGGTGAGAGAGAGAGAGGGGGTGGGGGTGGGGGGTTTAGGGTATTTTTTATTTTTTTTTTTAATTTCCAAAATAATAATATCTCAAAAGAAAAAAGAAAAAAGAAAAAAAAATTAAAAAGGGTATATTGGTCTTTTTACTTGGCCAAGAGACCAATAGTGAAGAAAAAATGAAATTCAGGGACCATGAGTGTGAAAATCCAAAAAGATGACCAAAAGTGAAATTTCATGTAAACCACAGGGACCAAAATTGTAATTTACTCTAAATCTATATATATTTTATAAACCTTGTGAAAATTTAAACCGTTTATGTCCCTCGAAAGGTAGCAACATGCTTTTTGGGATTTTATAGGTCTAGCACTACCAACGTTTAGTTAAGTCATGCAATATCAACAATATTTGAAGTTCTAGATTTATTAGAGCATCTCGGAATGTAGTTTTTTAGAAAGCTTTTTTATGTTCAAACATATAAGACATATAGAGTAAATTATTTAGTTTTTATAGAAAAAGTTAACGTTTAGAGTAGTATTGTGTTTTATTGTCCATAAACCTTTTAACAGATACTAATGGGTCTCTCCTATTTTATTATATTTAATCTATAATTTTTGTTATCTAGTAAATAAAAATTTGAAAGAACATTTTTAATTCCTTACGAGTTTTTAAATAAACGTGATATCAATAATATTAATTATTGGACTTATTTAGCAATATTTTTTTAATGATGTAACTAATTTAATAATTTTACATTAATCTTTAATATAAGTAAAAAAAATAAATAAAGAAAAATAATAAGAGTGTTAATTGAATCGTTTGTATAGTTAAACTCACAAAGTCTGATTTATAAGACCATCCACAACGGTGGATAACTAAAAATTATTCAATTGTGACATCCTAGTTTTTGTAATTATCCTTACACTAGTGTAATATCAACAATATTTTATATAACAATATTTAAAATAGAGAAAAAATTGTATAATTTCATAAGGAGGTTTTATTTTAAAATAGCCAAAATTATAAAAATTTTCTAACCAGGCAAAGATATCGTAGGTAGGCTAATGCACCTGTGATTTGCCCATCACCTACGATTTGGTGCGATTTGCCCATCACCTATGATTTGGTCACATTTGCCCATCACCTGCGATTCGGGATTTTGTTGGTGGGCTTGACTTATCGACCTAAGTATATAAACCCTAAAAAAATTAACTCATTTTCTATTGACTGTGGTCGAAATTTATGTGGCGGCAAGTAAAATTTTATATTTTTGGATTTCTGTAAGTATCTCAAATCTTTTGTTGTGTAGATGTTTAATAATATGTTTAATCGTTTTTTGTTACAAAATCTACGTTATAAGATGTAGATTAGAGAGTGTACAAGTTTTAATGCGTAGGGTATAATGTTTGAAGCACAAAATCGCAGGTGGCATTGCCACTTGCGATTTCGTGCTTCAAGATGTTGTACCCTATGTATAAAAACTCGTACACTCGATATATAAACAGTACTAACTTCGATTTTACTTATTTTGCAGCATCTTGATAAAAACTTACATGGCATACTAAATTTTGAAGGATCAGGACATAAAATACGTGAAGCTGTCTAACGCCTAATTGACGCACAATGTGCGATATTTGAAATGTTTTAGCATTTTTTTAAGGATAGTATCATAAAAGCCTTTAAGTTTTTCAGAAATGTTCGATTTTACCCTTTTACGCATTTTTGGTTCATTAAAGCCCTTAAATTTGGCAAAAATATTCGGTTTTACTTTTTTGATCTGCTATCAAAGGTTTCTAGGTTACCATGAAATGAAATGTGCAAAAAAACCCTTAAGTTTGTAATTTTTGTACGTTTTTACCCTAAGTATTTTTTTTATATTATACCTATTCATGAAACAAAAAAATTATATTTAATACATGAAAATACGTATTTATATACGAAAAAATATTTCATAAACATCGTATTTACGTTTTTTTTTTAAATGTTATTTATGTGTAAACATTCGTTTTTGCCGGTTTATAACGTAAAAAAACGTATTTATATATAACGGCGAAAATCTAACATTTTTAAAATCGTTTTTTATGTTTTTTAAAAGTATAAATATATTTTATACTTCTAAAAAATATATCTATATATTTCTAAAAACGTAAAATACGTATTCTAAAAAATAGGAAAATGACACAAAAGCCCTTAAGTTTGCATAAAATCTACAGTTTTACCCTTTTGGACTTTGTGTTCATTAAAGACGGAACTTTGTAAAAAAAAGTTCATTTTTACCCTTGAAACCTACTATAGCAGGTTACCATCAATTAAATTTCGCATAAAGCCCTTAAGTTTACATTTTTTTTTACGTTTTAGGACTGACTCGACCCAACTATTCTGACTTGGACCCGACTCGGCTGGCTCACCGGGTCAACTCTCCAAGTTGACCGAGTCACCTAACTCGTGCTCATATATGTTTTATTTTCCGGGCTTCTATTCAAGGATATTTGTAGACATTTTATAACGTAATTATTTTTTAAAAGCTTGCATCAACATTCGTCCAAGATACTTATTCATGACACATAAAGCATAATACATTACAAAGTTGTAAACTTCATTAAGTTAGGTTACATTCTTAAAACTTCATTTAAAATACAACAAACATGAACAAAGTTCTCAACTAAGAATTTGAGATAGGGGCATGTCTTTGTGATTTTCAAATAATTCAGTATATTGTTCAATTAAACCTAGAGGTGGTAAATAGGTCGGGTCGGGTCAAGACACTAAACGGGTTGAGACGGGTGAACCTAGACATGACCTGTTTGTTTACATAAACAAGTCGAAAGCTGTAACACGAACTCAACCCGTTTAATCTGTTTCAACCCGACACGACCCTATTAACATGTTTAAAATATTTTATAATCGGATCAACCCGCCAACCCGTATATATATATATATGTATATATATATATGTATATATATATATATATATATATATATATATATATATATATATATATATTGGTTTAAACCAGCAAAAACCGGTTCAACCTATAAAAAACAAAAATTTAATAACTAAAACCGGTTTAAGGAATATCTAAACCGTATCTAACTCATATGAGCTAGCAGAGAGCAATTGAGCGAGGTCCAATTTAGCCAACAAGGAGCCAAGTATCCCTTTTATAATGAAACTCCCCCTTCCTTGTTTCTTGAGTGGGTCGATGTGGGACAAAGTGGTTATCACAAGTTTTGCCATCTTCCTTGTAATTGTTATCACTAAACGGAAAGCAGTAAAAATTTTGACGGGTTATTCGGGTCATTTTTGAGTTAAAAGTCTTGACCCTAACCCAACCCGTTTAAATTTTCGTGTCGTGTCGTGTCAACCCGTTTACTTAAACGGGTCGAAACCTCTTACCCAAACCCGCTAATTTCGTGTCGGGTTGTCGTTTCGTGTCTGATTTTGCCAGGTCTAATTAAACCTACTGTAGTACCAATAGTCTCACTTTGATCCTGCACTGATGAATACGACCCAACTAAATATTCGATTGTTGCCATTTTTGATATAAATCCTTGAATATCTTCAGACATTTTGATCATGAGCATTTGCGTATTATAATGGCGCTAGTTTTATACGCTCATCTTGTATTAAATGGGTTAATTGGAAATCAAATTCATCCGATTGTTCTTGGACATGGCGAAAAGCCTTGGTCATCAGTAACATATGAGTATTAACAAGTCGTCTTATAAGTTCCTCAAGCACTGTCAACTCATTCCGTATGCTCGCAATAGGCCTTGTATCCTAGGATTAAAAACATAATAAGTTGACTGAAATATCATTTTCACATCTAAAACAAAATAAACATTACTATTAACCAGTATTGTAAAACTCGGCCTACTCGGTCGAGTACTCGGAATCGGGTGTTGTTCGAGGGGCTTTTATGAGAATCAACCAAAAATACTTAGACTCGGTCAGAATCGGTCAACCTTGGTGCTACTTGGTCAAACTCGGTGCTACTTGGTCAACATTGATGCAACTCGGTCAACCTTGGAATTGGTTAAACTTGGTCAAACTCGAATAAAATCGATCAAACTCGAAAAAATTAGGGCAGACTCGAGAATTTTCAATTTTGTTATAAAATAAACAATTATAATGTTATGTAATTAGTTTAAAACATATAATATATTTACTTATTTAATAAACATTTTGTTGTTTAATTAAAATCAAATTTGATGCAACTATGACTATATTGAGTTTTTCAGTATGTATAGTCATATTATATGTACGTATTTACCCTATCCAGGTACTTGTTGAGGACTCGCCACTTTCATCTGCCACTAGACATAATTAGATTTACAACAAAAGTGAAATGGAATACAAAATTAAGTAGATAGTGTTTATATACACAAGTAAGCTTCATCTAAAGTTGATTTGTCATTTTAACAATGTCGTGTCAACATAAAATTATACAGGGCTGTCACTATTCATGAAGAATCATTATCAAGTAATATCATGCCTGAAATCGCAGTCAATATGTCCAGGAAGTATAATCTAATGAATGCAAATCAGAGATGATTACATGTTATATGAAGTATTGTTGTAACGTCCCAAATTTCAGTATATAACTTTCATTTATAAAATCGGGTTAAACTCATAAAAAGGGTTTGAAAATAGAAATCATTCATTCAAAGTTTAGATAGTAGATCGTTCATGATGGTCTCTTCTCCCATTTTCTTTGACTTTTAACCTAGAACCAACACGACCTGCTTAATCTGGAACTAGGGTCTTACAAATCTTACCCACTTGAAATGATTTCGTCCCCGAAATCTGAAACTAGGGTGTTACATTGGCAATAAATCTTGAAAATACGGATTTTCAAAAGTGTACATTTTTAAAGAATGCAAAGTTAGGAGTGTTTTCTCAAAATATTATTTTAGAAATGTAATTTTATAGGCAAAAGCTTTGGTTTGCTTGGGGACAAGTAAAGTCCAAGTGTGGGGTGTTTGATAACGCGTTTTTGTTTCGTATTATTTACGCGTTATTTAGTGTATTTTAGTTGAGTTATTGTTATAACTCATGTGAATACACCAACTTTCCTTCGAAGTTGGTTTGTGGTAAGAAATGTGCTAAAATGCTGGAATTAGAAGCATAAATGGAAAACGGATAAGCTGGAAATAAAAAAGATAAGAATCGAGCAGTTAGCGACGCTAAGTTTAGAAGTTCGCGACGCTAATACGAGATAAACTCGTAAGTCAAATTAATTCAAACAAGCAAGATATCTGGAGAACAGTTAGTTGGCGACGCTACTTGAGGCTGTTGGTGACGCGAAGTGTCTGATTCTACCACTATAAATAAAGGCTTCCAGTCAACATTCCACAACATCCATCGAGTGTTCTATGGATCTCAAGGATGGTTTTCTTCCATATTTGGTTTCTTTTCAATAGGTTAGATTAGATGATAATTGTTTTGACTTTTTAGCAGGTTTATTAGTTTTAGTATCAATTCGGTGTTGGAGTATTCCTAATCTTTAGAATATCTCTGATACCAGGTGTTTAGTTTTGGATCTTAGGAGATTCATTTGACTCTTGTAGTTCTTTGGTTCATAGATTTGGTAGTTGGTAGTAACGATTGTTAGTTTGGAACGTTTTGTTATGGTGTTTGGTTTTAGTTGAAGGAAATTATTTTGATTTTAGTTTGTCTTTGATGTGTAGTTGCTTGAGCACGAGATCCAAAATACTTTACTTATTTGCAATTGATTTCAGTTGGTTTTTGGTTTATTCCAAGTGTTTGCGATTCGTTGACTATAGAGTGAAATTATAGATGGATTTCTTTTAGACTCAAAGTATCAACCATGGACTCATTGGTTCGACCCTTACTTACCCTAGCTATTAGTGTTAGTGAGGTATTATTATTTTTGACCACATCAAGCCATCAAGGACTGCGCACGTCAGTAGGCTTGATGTCAAAACATTCTTTCATAAACATAATAGTAAATGTGACAATTGTAAATTTTGGTCAACGAAAGTCAACTGTAGTCAAACAAAGGGTACATTAATCCTTATGTTGAAAAGTAATCTTCCATAGTTATTCGATGTATTATTAGTTACTATAATACTACGTACGCCTATTCAAAACAATTATCGAGTAAACGCTGAAAATATGGATAGTAAACTACTGTAGCGTAAATATTCGATAATCATACAATTATTATTTTTAGAATAATAATATACATAAAACGACCTACTTGTAAATACGAACCCGTGGATATATGAACGTCGAAAACGGAGTTCGTATGTGAAAGTTACACCAATTAAATCGCTCTAAACGGATAAATGTACACATGGTTTGGACTCAAAATACAAAACGTGGTGCCTTAAACTTCAGATATGGAATAACAAATCATATATTATGGAACGTAATACCATCTAGTATTTAATTTCAAAGCCAAACACAATTTTCGGTAAAATGTCGAAAATCGCGTAAACGGAAGAATACTGCGCTTAAACGCGTATTTCAACGTCTAACGAGTTATAATTCAAACAAAAATAAATGTTTGACAATGTTTTTATACAAAATAATTATTTAGAACTTCATTTCGTCGAAAACTCATAAAATTTCACTAAAACGTATTACGATTTTATAAAAATCACATATTTATATAAGTAAGATGCCATTTTTATAAAAACTAACCCACCCCACCCCACCCCCTACCCAAATCGGCAGCCCCAGGGAGAAACCAACCCATCACACCAAAATCTCCATGGCTACTATTCATAATCTAGGCAAAGGACTTGGCTAGGAATAAATAAAACATAAAAATCCAACTTTAAATCTAATAAACATATATTACTCATCACATGAACCAATAACCATTTCACCAAGCTCTCTCTTCTCCTCCTTTCTCTCTCAAACTCAGCACACACACCACCACCTTCTCTCCAACCCGCCACCACCATACACCACCACAAACCACCACCATCTTCCACCATTTTAGGTGTAAAACATCTCATTCTTGGTAAGTTAACTTTTTTGTGATTTTAAACACTATTACACAAGTTTTATTCCATTTACACACACTAACATCTATGAAAAACCTTTGGGTAATAGCATTGTCCAAGGGTCCTCCGAGCTCCAAGGCTTGAATCCTTGTTTCCACAGTTAATCTCCCGAGACCAAACTTGTTTCTAGACAAAGCAGGCTTCAAGGGTGAGTTCATACCCCCTCATTTTCATCTTTTCTAAACTTTTTGGAGGAGAATACAAGTTTACATGTTAAAAATAATGATTTACACAAGATTATATGTGTTTATATGCTATACATAATGATTTACACAAGTTTATAAAACTAGTAGTTGTGTAAAAACGTTTTCGACATGAAATATGGTTAGATCTACGTATTATAAACATTGTGATATATTATGTTTGTGTAAAAGTTACAAATCTATAAATAAAGTGTGTAAAAATACTAGATCTTTGATATAAACGTCATAAAAACGAAAACTAGTAAAAACTACGTTTTTGTAACCGGAAATACTACTTTCTAGCAAAAATGGTTATAACCAAGTTATTACACCATTTTTGTGAGAAATATCTTAAAAGATGATATTTATAATCGTTTGAATAAGTTATTTCGTTATTATTCGTAAAAATATGATTATTACAACGGTATACTAAAAATAGACTATTATAGGAATAGTTTATGAACACAACGTTAATATGACATTTTGAACAAGACAAAATAATTATATAAAATTATATAATTATTATACATTACTATATTATCATGGGAAAAATGATAATGGATAACTACAATGGTTTTTCATATACAAATTTTACGTAAACAAGTTGATTGAATACATACACTTTTGTGAGACGGATCTTCACAATACTTTTATAAGTACCTACTATAAGTGCTGAATTTATAACCAGAGTCTCGGTAAGAGAGCGTGATATTTGAGTATAGATCTATACGGGATTGACAACCCCGCACCTGAGCTGTTAGCTACAGCTAGACCGGCAGGTCTGAGGTGACAAATGTCTAACATTCCGACGCCTGAAGAACGTCGCAGTAGGCCAACTAGTCACATCATGGTTATAGGGTGTCTCACATGGGAAAATAATCAACTTTATATTTTTATATAGTTTACGTGGAAATATACATTTTTAACAGGTTTAAAAATACAAACTATGTTATACATTTTAGTCTTTGGGCATTTAAGACTTGGACAATTTTATAAGAAAATATTGGATTTTCTTGGTTTACAACACTATCGTTTACAAACAAAAGGACTTTTCTTACACAAATACTTATGAACTCACCAACTTAATTGTTGACACTTTTCAACTACTTGTATTCTCAGGTGACTAAAAAGGTTAACTACAAGCATGATTGAAGGGGACGTTACGACGTCATTTTACGTATTTTTGTTATCATTTGTAATTATAATCGAACATGATACATTAAACTATGTAACCTTTACAATTATATATGATGGTTGTGTTGCTTGGAATCACTATAATTTCAACTTGTTATGATATTGTTCATGAAGTCATCCACCGTTGAACGTTTCCGCCAATACGGTTTGAGGGTGTGACAGTAAACTTTCATAAGCATGACATAAGTACTAAAACTTGTATATCGATTCACATTTGAAATTTGCATAAAACTTTATAACATTTTTCCATGTACCCCATAGTGGGACAATGTCAGATGTACTCACATTAGTAGCTAGGTACATCTACCTACACTAATCCTCATAGCCTTTGCCTTAACTCACTTCCAAATATGCGCCAATCTCTATTTTAATTCAATAAAAGATTATCAATATATCGCTTTACTAAACATTATTCATGTCTCCACAAATTCTTAGTTCATATTAGTTTCATATATTTTGACATACTAAACCTTTGCCCTATAGTGTTAGAATTCACCATTCCAATTTAAATTACCAAATCTCGTGCATTTTACCGTTCGATATTTAAAAGTGTTGTTAACATTCATCATGACCCATTTATGGTCAAAATAAGTCCTAACGATGTAATTCATCGCTCCAAACCTAGCATATTAGTTTGTATTCCAAAAATTCACACCATTCTAGAAGCTACTTAAATTTATTCCATTCAACATTGTAATACATAATTCCGTTACCCCTTTTAAAGTGATTAAATTTCAAATTTCATCACAATCACAACAAGTGTTAGTCATTTCAAGTTCTATTATTTTACTCAAGAATATTGCTTTAGCTAGTATTTTCACAACTTTTATACCATTAAGGCAAATTACTAACTTCCAACATGTATGTAATTTGTATTAGGCTCCAAATATAACGACATCGACATACTTGCAATACTTGCAAAAATCCCTTTTTCATGGTCAAGTTTGACCAAATAAAAAAACAAACTGTTCATAATTTTCTACAATTTAATATTCAAAATTTACACTTTGATTTTTTTCATACCTCACACAATGCCAACATGCAATTCCAATAGCAAAACACTTGCTTTTGACCAACTTATAACTTTTATTGCATAATTCATGCTTGTAGTCAACATAATCTAGCTTTGAACATCAAATTTTTTCCATATAATAACTTGATTCTTCAAGTTTATGAACTCAACCCAACGTGCTTTAAAGAATCCCAAGTCAAACACCAAAACTTTTACAATTCATGTGTGTTCTTCCTTCTTTGAGACCATCAACAAACATGCATTCAAGAATTCATTCTAATTCCATCATACACCAAAGAAACAACTTCATAAATCATCATAATTTCTGAAAAATCCAACATGCAACAAAAGTTTTCAAGTTCAATAAATCTAGGGTTCCAGAATTCAGATTTTACCTTTCAAAAATATTTCCAATGCGCAAAAATCAGAACATTCCGGAGATGTATAAGCTTAAAATCGGACCAAAGCTCTATTCCCCAACCACTAGCAACTAGGGGTGGAATTGGTACGGTACCGACTCTTTTTTCTCTATACCGTGTACCGTACCAAGTATAATTGGTAGAGAAATTTAATTACAAGTACCGTACCAAGTATACTTGGTACCAACTTCTTTGGCTACCAACAAGTTTGGTTGGTACATGTTGGTATTGGTATATACCAAAAAATTCATTTAATTTATATTTTTATGTTTGCCCTAAAATAAATATGAACGTGAGTAGTCTCTTTTAATATTGTTTGCCTTAAGATAAACTGCTCGTCGCTTGTGTTAGTAGTTTGATATTAATATATGGTGTTGTTTGAAAAAAGAATTAGTATTAACAGTTGTTTTAGTAATTCAATTCTAAGTGTGACTTGTTAGTTATTACTCCTAATTAAAACATAAATATATGAGAGTTGAAATTGATATATATATATATATATATATATATATATATATATATATATATATATATATATATATATATATATGAATTGGTTGGTACGGTACAACCGTGGTATTCAAAATTTTGTACCGTTACCGTACCAAGAATGCTTATATGGTATGGTATTACCAGCCAAACATATTGGCTACCAAACATGTTGGCTACCAATTTTGTTGGTACGGTTGGTAACATGTTGGTTGGTTCTCCGTGGTACATATTTGTCAGCCCTACTAGCAACCATTCGCCACCACTACCCGCAGCTACCGCTACTAGTAGCGACGGGTTCGCTGTTCAGAGTGCTGTTTCTGGCCACCACGTCCGACAACAACAAGGGGCTGTTGTGACCCATCGTTCCCATTGTGTCTCTGCTTCGTTCTCATTTAGACTCACAAACATGCACACACAGTCGATTTTTTTTGTGTGTGTGTTTTCCATTCGTGATTTTTTCCTTTCTCTTTCCTTCTTCCTGATTTCTCCATTTCACGTAAAGAATAGCCTATCGGTATGGATACGCGAACCAGGTTTCTAAACTTGATTTTGACTTGGTTAAACTCTGATAAATGATTAAAATACCCCTCCACCAATGCCTTAGAACAAATACTCAACATTTACTCATTATTTTTCCTTATTTTCACATAATCATAACTTCTACATATCGTATCCAATTTTTAAAAATCTATATCTTTAGAAATGTAAGAATGAGCTTTACAACTTCTCTTCACTTACTTAAGTCTGATTCTTTCTAGAATTTCTTTTACAGTCTATCAAACATGACCATTTGACCATTTTTTCCATTTTTGGCCATTTTCAAACTTTCATAACTTCTACGTTATAAATTCGAATGACCTTAATCATTTTCCTATATTTTTGTTATTTTTGTTATCTCAAATATCACAAAAGTCACTTTGAAGGTTTTTTCCCAATTCCTTTTAGATATTGAGATATTAATTTTCAAATATTGCTTAATAAACACTTCACTTTTTGTCAATTAGTTCCCTTTCTTCCTTTAGGTCTTTAAGACTAAATTCTAATTGAAATAGTATCTTATAATGACTTAATAAAAGGTCTTAACAAATGTATTTCTATAGTTTCACCTTCTTTGACTATTTTGCCCTTCCATAATACGTCTAATTTATTTAAGTATCAAACTCTTATACATTGTATACTTGTATCTAATTCTTATCTTATATATGTCAAATTTTTGGTTGTCACAGTACACCGACATACCATAAAATAACATGTTTCTATATGTATTTTTATAGTCATCATCCCATTCGTTATCACAGTTAGTTGCTTTGTGTCGGATACACCTAAACCAACATTTGTTGGTTCCCCGTAAGGTGCCAAATTTGTATCATTCAAAAGAGGGTTGGTTTATGGAGTGTTATCCTCGTTAGGAAGAGGGCTGCTTTCTGGAATGGTCCTTAATTCGTATGTACCAACATATTGAACTAATGCTTGCACATTCGTATCTGAATAATGAATCGATTATTGTACTACGTTTTCAAGAATAATACCATATTCTGCATGGCTATGATATTGAGGTACAACAAGAGAAATGTAATTACCTATAACATTATTCTCATTGGAGGATTTCCCTTTCTCGGTATACTATATCTCCATCACCTTCAACAACATACAAATACACAACATTTGCAACACTCTGAATGACATCAATCATGTGACAAACATCCCCCATCAACATCTAGGTTAATGACATAAAACATTTATGAAGGTTGGAAAGACAAAGTAATGTTTGATTTATCAATCAAGCCTGTATTTCTTTTCATCAAATTTAATAAATCGAAATAATTTATCCAATTGGAAAATTGTAAATTGTAGTTCTTAACAAACATTCTACATATTTTAGTTGATCATCAACAATCTCCCACCCCCATCGGTGCAAACAACAACGAATAACTTGTTAGATTCAGAACTCATCTCAACTTTTTTTTTTCAAATAACAAAAGGTAAAAATTACTACGGTAGATAATCCTCTCAAATAACTCTAACATTTTATATTTCTTTGTAAAAATTATAAAACTTTATTTTATTAACAAAATATTGTACTCTACTATGCAGTCAAACTTCCATTTTTCACAGTCCAACTACTATTTTTTGCAGTCAAACTTTTACTTTTTGCAGTCAAATTTATATCTTTCCGTAGTCAATATGACTTGTGAAAAATAGTACCGTAGAGCCTGGAACCTATACCATGCTCCCCTTGAAGATTATAAAAAATAGAGTAAACTGCAAATTTGGTCCCTGTGGTTTACAAAAAAATGTGGATAATGTCCAAAAAGTTTTCAACTTCCACCATTGGTCCAAAATCGAAAATCTTTTGTGGTTTTGGTCCCTAAAAAAGTTGAAAGGAATAAAATACCCTTTTAATTTTTTTTCTATTTTTTAATATGTATTTTCATATTTTATAATTAAAAAATAAAAAAACCACCCCCACCACCGGTCCCTTCTCTCTCTCTCTCTTCATTCCCTTCCTAACCCAAATCAGATTTCATGATATCCATCTTCTCGATCAATCGATTAAAACACAACTTAATACGTCCTTGAAATCAGCAGCAAGATATATGAAATCTAAGAGTAATCGAATGCCCGTTTTCTTCCTTCTCGATCTTTTGCTTACAATGTTAATCCAACAACTCTACTCACCAAATGATTGATCAGAAATTCAACAACACTCGAACCGCTCCCACTATAACTATAACTTGTCTCTAATTTAGGCATCATCTCTTTCTGTAACGAATTCACTTCCCACATACAATTCCCTGTTTTTCTTCTTTTCACCCCAATTTGATCCTCAATGCAAGACGTCGACGCATCTTTTGAAATATCGGAAATACCCTCCAACAGCTCTTCAATCCCAAGCTTTGAGAACAATCTTTCTTTTGGACCGAGGGTAGAACCGTCAACATGTTGACTAGTTTTGGTTTTGATTCTGAACTGAATGAATGGAAATTGGAACGTCTTCCGCGTATAATCGGAGCTAAAATGGCTTCCAAAACTCCATTGTTTTCGATATGATCAACATCGGTACAAGAAATAGTTAGAGACTCGTGTTTTTCATCGGAATCGAAGGGGTTAAAGCCTAGCGGTGGTGAGAATAAATCATTCTTTAATGGAGAACACCATTGAGAAACATGGAAGTCTTCAGCTCGGAAAATTTCATCGGGAATACCGAAATCCGGGAGTGAACGTGAATCAAAAACAAGATTCGGGAATTCGGATGATATCAAGGATCGACTGTTTAAAGAACACGAATCAAATTCAGGTCCTCCGCCATTGACGAGTTCTTGAAAGATTCTTTTTGTTTGATTTACAAATTCCATCCTCTCGAGAATCTGAAATCATCGAAAACAATATATTAGATTTACAGATACGTTTTGAAAACTAGAAAAAAAAATTGGTTTTTCGAGTGATAATTCATAATTAACCTTCTGATTCGACCCAAATTGTACCACTCCTTGTGGTTCCACCGGGATTACTACAGTCGTCTGCAAAAAGGGAAGTGATAATGAGAAGGGTTTTTGTAACGTCCCAAAAATTTAAGTAAATTTTTTTTTAAAACATAATCAACCAAGTTCCTTAATTAATTTAAACCATCCAAACATTTGTCTCATCCAAAATGATGTTCACATAACAAAGATAACTGAAATAACGGAAAGCTAGTCAATGAGGTAGGCGCCATGTAGTCAAGCCGGATCCTTCCCGCGATCTCCAACAATACCTGAAACATTCAAACATAAACCATAAGCAAAAAAGTTAGTGAGTTACCAAATTTCCATATCATTTAAAATTACATTATCGTTTCATTAATTGGCTCACGGGTTTCTTCCCGCTCTCGCCATTTACATTCCATTCGTTGACTCACGGGTTTCTTCCCGGTTCTTGTCCATTTCTTTTGGCTCACGAGTTTCTTCCCGGTTCTTGCCCTATTCCATTGGCTCACGGGTTTCTTCCTGGTTCTTGCCCCATTCCATTGGCTCACAGGTTTCTTCCCGGTTCTTGCCCCATCCCATTGGCTCACAGGTTTCCTCCCGGTTCTTGCCCAATTCCATTCAATTACTTTAACCATAAAGTAGAAAGTGAGAAGACTCACGTGTCCCGTAGCTACAAGTGTTTAAAGGAAAGTCGGTACAAATCCTCCCCGAGCTTCCTAATTATCAAGACAATTTATTAATTAACATTTCTACTCAAAAACCCTTAACTAGACTCTAAACCAAAGGTTTTTCCCATAAACTAGCATAAAAGTCAACTGCCCAAGGGTCCAAGTCAGCAGGTCAACAAAAGTCAACCAAAATCCCCACTGACATAATTACGTTGCTAATTATTAAGAATTAGCGGCGCTAATTCCTCCGCCATGCATTTCTTTCATTTTAAATGCTTAATGCATTCAGCCCTTAGCCCTAACTTTCGAAACTAGGGGTGAACATGGTGCGGTTTGGTGCGGTTTTTGGTCAAAACCGAACCACAAACCACATTATACGGTTTTTTAAAACCTAAAACCGCAATTTGCGGTTTCTAATGCGGTGCGGTTTTTCCATGTGGTGCGGTTTTGTTTGGTGCGGTTTCGGTTATTAACCGCATAATATAGCGGTGTGCGTTTTTTTCTATGGTGCCGTTGTAAAACCGCAAAAGTTCAAAATCGGCGCATTTTTTGTAAAATTTTTAGCATTTTGACTATATATTTAGTATATTGCCGATATCAAAATACAAAATAGAACTCATTTGTTTCTTTATACTTAGTATACTAAATCATGAAACAACTAAAGTTTATAACTTACAATCAGTGAAAATGACAAATGGAATTGTCATTATCAAAATACAAAATGAAATTGTCGTTCAAACTCACTCTTTTATTTAATCTGTAATGTCATATTTAAACTTAATAATAAATAAATAATACATATATTATGTAATTATTTAGTACATGGTAATCGGTGCTGTTCGGTTATTTGCGGTTTTTCCAAAAGTAAAAACCGCACCGCACCGCAAATTTGCGGTTTTTGTAAAAGTATAAACCACACCATCGGTTTTCATTTCGGTTTTTACGGGTTTTTCGGTTATTTTTTTGTTGCGGTTTGGTTTTTGCTCACCCCTACCAGAAACGTTCTTAATAGATCCATCACTCATAAAAATGTAACCTTTATCACCAATCCTTGCCTAAACATGCTCATTGTGAAGTTTAGTTCCAAATGATGATATATACAAGCTCTAAAACTCTAACCAAAAGATATGAAGACTAGGCTAGGGTTCTTATTCTAGGGATAAAAAGGAGATCATAATCATCCCTAAATCCCCAAATCTCCCTTCCTCCATCAAGGAAGCCATCATGTTCTCAAAAAGCTCATAAAAGCTTCAAAACTTCAAATAAGCATAAGAACTCTTGAAAACAGAAGTTAAACACACTTACAAAGATCCAACAAGGTGAGGAACGAGGTTCTAAGCTTCCCACAAGCTTCCTAAGCTCCTTGACTCCTTTCTCCTTCTTCAAATCCTTCAAATCCTCAAGAATATGACCAAAATCAATAATGGTAGCAAAAGAGAGCAAACTAGGGTTTTCTCTGAGTTCCTAGGTCACAAATGACGGCTACTAATGACCTAGCAAGCTTAAATATGGCCCAAATCCCGAAAATGGGCTAAAAAGCCTCTCCAGACTAATTAGCGTCGCTAACTAGCAAGTTAGCATCGCTAATATGGCCATCATGCAAAACCACGATCTCATCCAGCTTGGCAACGCGAGAATTGGGCGCTAACATGTTAGCGTCGCTAACCTCTAAAGTTAGCGGCGTTAACTTTCGTTTTTCACCATTTTCACTTTAATTTGAAATAATTAAATTTTAAATCCTTACCTGGACAAGGGTGTTACAACTCTTCTCCCTTGACGGGATTTCGTCCCCGAAATCCACTCCTACGAATAGCTCTGGATGATGCTTCCTCATCTCGTATTCGGGTTCCCATGTCCACTCAGAACCCTTGCGATGCTGCCACTGAACCTTCACCATATTAATCACTTTGTTCCGCAAGGCCTTGGTCTTCCTTTCCAGAACAGCGACGGGTCTTTCTGCATAATTCAAACGCTCATCCACTTGAATATCCTCCAACGGTACGATGGCTGACTCGTTGGTGATATATTTCTGAAGCTGGGACACATGAAAAGTATCGTGGATCTGACTGAGTTGCTCCGACAACTCCAACCGATACGCTACATGCCCTACACGAGCCACAATCCGATAAGGTCCAATGTACCTCGGTCCCAATTTTCCTCGCTTTCGAAATCGAATGATGCCTTTCCATGGTGACACATTGAGTAGAACATAATCCCCCACTTGGAACTCAAGGTTAGATCGACGTCTGTCAGCATAACTCTTCTGTCTGCTCTAAGTTATGCGCAACCGCTCCCTAATCTGTTGAATCAGCTCAGTCGTCTGTAGTACTATCTCTGTGCTACCCAAAACTCGTTGCCCAACCTCACCCTAACAAATCGGAGTCCTACATTTCCTCCCATACAATGCCTCAAAAGGGGGCATCCCAATGCTCGAATGATAGTTGTTATTATACGAAAACTCAGCCAAAGGTAGATACGAATCCCAACTCCCACCAAAATCGATCACACACGCACGCAAAATATCCTCCAACGTCTGAATCGTCCTTTCACTCTGCCCATAAGTCTGGGGGTGGTACGCCGTGCTGAAAAGTAGTCGCGTCCCTGACTTCTCGTGATACTTTTTCCAAAAATGAGAAGTAAAACGAACATGCCTGTCTGAGACTATAGAGACGGGGATACCGTGATGAGATACAACCTCATCCACGTAAGTCTTAGCCAACTGTCGAGCCGAATACGTCTCCTGAATCGGTATAAAATGCGCACTCTTGGTCAGTCGATCCACAATAACCCAAATAGTATCCTTATTCCGTGGCGTCCGCGGTAACTTAGTGATAAAATCCATGGTGATATGTTCCCATTTCCATTCGGGAATCTCCAAGGGTTGCAACTTCCCATGCGGACGTTGATGTTCCGCCTTTACCTATCTACAAGTTAAACATTTCTCCACGTGCCAAGCGACATCCCACTTCGTTCCCGGCCACCAATAATCCTCGCGGAGATCCCTATACATCTTCGTTGCTCCCGGATAAATGGAAAACTTTGATTTATGGGCTTCGTCAAGCAAAACCTGCCGGGCCTCGCCTGCCTTCGGAACCCAAATCTGGCCCAAGTAAGTTAACAATCCCCGACTATCCATGACCATACCCGGTAAAATACCTACCACCCGTTCACCTTTCACGTTTTCTGCTCGGTTAGCCGTAACTTGTGACTCACGAATCCTTTCCAACAAAGGAGTAACCACAGTCATCCTTAAACACATACCCTTCGAGGCTGTACTGGGCGCCTTTCTACTAAGTGCATCGGCCACCACATTGGCCTTTCCTGGATAAAGAATCTCATAATCATAATCCTTCACCACATCTAACCACCTCCTCTGACACATGTTCAAGTTGGGTTGATCCATAAGATACTTCAGACTCTTGTGATCGGTATAAATTGTACACTTCACCCCGTAGAGATAGTGCCTCCAAATCTTTAGAGCAAACACCACCGCCCCAACTCCAAATCGTGTGTCGGATAATTAGCTTCATTGGGCTTCAACTGTCTTGACGCATACGCAATTACCCGACCCCGCTGCATAAGAACAGCTCCCAACCCGGTGATCGATGCATCGCAATAAACTACCAAATCCCTTATGCCATCAGGCAAGGTCAAAATTGGGGCCTCGCACAGTTTCTGTCTCAGCGTCTCGAATGCCACATGCTGGTCTTCACCCCACTTGAATGCCACGTTCTTTCTTGTCAAACGAGTCAATGGGACCGCCACCTTAGAGAAATCCTAAATAAACCTCCGGTAGTAACCCGCTAACCCTAGAAAACTTCGGATCTCGGAGGGAGTTTTTGGAACCTCCCACTTCATTACCGCCTCAACCTTTGCCGGGTCTACCATAATTCCGTCCTTGTTAACCACATGCTCGAGAAACTGAACTTCTCTCAACCAAAAATCACACTTGGAGAACTTCGCATACAACTTTTCCTTCCTCAAGGTCTCAAGAACTTCCCTCAGGTGAACCTCATGAAGCTCTTTACTACGAGAATAAATCAGAATATCGTCGATAAAAACAATCACCGATCGATCCAACATATGCCTACACACCCGGTTCATCAAATCCATAAATGCTGCCGGCGCATTAGTGAGTCCGAAGGGCATAACGACAAACTCATAATGGCCGTACCTTGTACGAAAAGCAGTCTTTTGCACATCCTCATCCCTGACCCTCATCTGGTGATACCCGAAACGCAGATCGATCTTAGAAAACCATGATGCCCCTTGAAGCTGGTCAAACAAATCATCAATTCTCGACAAAGGATATCTATTCTTAACCGTGAGCTTGTTCAGCTCCCGGTAATCTATACACATACGATAAGACCCATCATTCTTCCTTACGAATAAGATCGGAGCTCCCCAAGGAGAGCTACTCGGTCGAATAAACCCCTTCTCTAATAACTCCTGAAGCTGCGTGGATAACTCAAGCATTTCGGGTGGAGCAAGGCGGTATGGCGCCTTGGCTATCGGAGCCGCACCCGGAATCAGATCGATACGAAACTCCACCTGCCTTTCCGGTGGTATTCCCAGCAAATCATCCGGAAACACGTCAGGAAACTCACGAACAATCGAAACTTCGTTAACGGTCTTCTTCTTACCCTCCTGTGTGTCGGACACATATGCTACATAGCCCAAACCACCATGCTGGAGGTGCCTCCGTGCGTACGCCGTCGAGCAAAACGACGTACTAGACCTCCTTCCCTCGCCTAAGATAGTCAATACTTCTACACCCGAAGATTGAACGAATACCCGCTTGCCCCTACAGTCGATCCACGCCCCTTGCAGACTAAGCCAATCCATACCCATAATGACTCGATTATCGCTCAACAGAATCGGGATAAGATCCACCGAAAATCACACCCCATGGATCTCAATAGAACACCCACGGTAGACACGCAAAATCGTAACTACCCGATCATCAGCTATCTCCACCTCCAAGAAACTACAGAGGTCCTCTAATGCGACCCCGAGTTTTGAACCGAGAGTCGATGATACAAACGAATGGGTCACCCCCGAATCAAACAATACAAAAGTAAAGATGGAGTTGACTAAGAAGGTACCTAAACAGTTTTATAATCGAATGAATTAATAAATGGAAGGAAAAAGGACAATTGCAAAAGGAAAGAACTAATACCAGTCACCACATCCGGTGTGTCACGTGCCTCATCCGCAGTCAACTGAAACGCCCGACCCTTGGCTTTAGGAGCATCCGCCCAGCCCTGGCGGCCATCAGTGATCCTCAAAGTAGTGGGTGTTGGAGCCTGCATCCCTCCCGTCTTCGCTGCGGGGCACTAAGCCCTCATATGCCCCACCTGATTGCAGCCGTAACAAACTTTCAACGCTTGTGGACAATCCCTGCTGAAGTGACCCTCCTTGCCGCATCGATGACATCCCGTTCCCCCAGCTCTGCACGGACCCACATGCCATTTGCGACACTTGCCACACAGACCCTTTTCCCTTGCTCCTCCAGATCTCGAATCATTGCCCCAGAACTTCTTCGCCACGGCGGTGCAGTAGTCGACGCTGGCCTTTTCTGTTTGTTCTGCAACTCTAGCTCAATCTCTCGGGCCCTAGCAGTTGATATCATATCCGCCAAAGTCTGATGGCGGGCGGCAGAGACAAACTCGCGAGTATCAGTCTTCAGCATAGATAAATAGCGCGACATCCTCATTTTTTCAATGGCCGCATACTCGGGGTAAAACAATGCCTGCTCCATGAACTTCTTGGTAATCTCATTCACCGTCTCGATGGTCTGCATCATCGACATATACTTAGCTGCCAACCTCTCCATCTCAATCATTGGGACATACTCCTCTCAGAACTTGGCGGTAAACTCCGCCCAGGTCATTTCTTCCTGCTGTGTCGCGGTAAGGGGCTGAGTGTAACGCCCGGTTTCTCATACAAAGTACACCAAAAAAATTTCAACAATTTACACATCAAAATGGGTATAGTTGTAATCAAAGCACGGATCAAGATGTTATCATCACAATAATTACATAAAAGGTCCTTACAATCTTAACCAGTCATTACAAATAAATCTACTTCAATTAAAAGGGCAGGCTTTAAGTTGTCCATCTTTCTTTATCACATGCCTTCCCCTATCACAGCTACAGATACATGCAAAACAACATACAACTCAAGTGTAAGCTTATAAAGCTTAGTGAGAAATCTTAATCACACTCCATAAATCTTTCTCAATAAAATCCTCATCATTCTCTTTTGCTATTCTCACTAGCAATTATCTACTTACTCTTAACTCTGAAATCAACAAACATATTAGCTTTACAATACCAGCTAATATTTAATAACATCAATTCAATAAAATACCACGCTTAGTACTACTCTTAACTCGACCACATTCTCACATATATTCATTTTTAACAACCAACTTATACTCAATCATAGCAATTCTCATGCCTGTAACAATTAAACTCAAAGACTCTTTAACTCAACCAATTTATCATATACTCTACTGTTATACTCAATATAGATTGTAACTCATCTCTTGTTATCCACAGATAACATAATCACTCCAATTCTATTCCAGCTCAATAGCCCTCATGGGTATGCAATTTGACTCAAAACTCTTTAATGTTACTACACTAACATCTACTATGTTTATACAATCAATATGTATGTTCAACTAGGTTGTGGTTATTCACAGATAACAATTTAGTCCACAATTTGATTACGACAATAACAACCTAACATATATATATATATATATATATATATATATATATATATATATATATATATATATATATATATATATATATATATATATATATATATATATATATATATATATATATATTTATATACTCAGTTTACCACAAGGTAGAATTTTACTCAAGTACATAAGAGTACTCACCTGATAACAACTTAGTGTTTGGAACCCCCGAATTACGCGTACCGGGCTCCTGTTCGCTAGACTTGGTTATTTCACCATAGTCCAAATCAATTCTCCAATATCCACAATCATCTCAATTATGTCTAACTCAAAGATATATAAATCAAAAGAGGAAACAAAAGAGTATAAACGGTAATATTAACTCAATATTTACCGAAACCCCCAAATTCGCGGTTCTACTAATTCAACCGTAGAAACTCGACAATAATCTCACAAATCACTCCAAAGGCATTTACTAACAATCTACTAACAACATATATAACAATATATGGCAAATCGTGAAATTGAAAGTTAGGGTTTCAAAACCCTAAAATCAAGAAATTACTCACCTTGATGATTTAGGAATCAAGAGCACGTTTACGGGGTTAGATTGAAGTCTCCCTAATCTTCCTTACGCATCTCCTGGCTCAATTTGGCGGAAAATCGCCTTAGGAAGCTCTGGATATCGAAATGGGTCTGTTTTTGCCGAAATGAGCATTTTCTGCACCTTTTATAGTGCTGTCAGGCCTACACGACCCGTGTAGGGTCACACGACCCGTGTAGGTTTGATTTGCCCACGGACTGCTTCTTGACAATTCCTACACGCCCCGTGTAGGCTCACACGCCCCGTGTAGGTCTGAAAGGCTTACTGCATGCTTTCTTACGGAATGCTACATGACCCGTGTGACCATACACGACCCGTGTAGCCTGGTTTGGCATATTTCAACTCCAAACGTTACTCAATTGGGGTTTTAATCACCCAAACTCATACACCAATCTAACTAATCTTAATCATACCAAGATTAACTCAAAATCTCTATAATTTAAAAACAAGGTATTACACTGAGTTACAATGCCCCACCAATCTTGCGCTCCTCCTCTCAGGTGGTTCACTGCGAAGCGAACCTTCGATTCCTCGGGACAAAATCAAGTGCGAAACGTACCCTCCACAGTAGTAATCCATCGCATGCTAGCAATGGGGTCTATCTCCCCTGAAAACATCGGTGGCTGGCAAGCCACAAAGTCTCGATACGTCACTGTCCTGGGTCGCTGAAAAGCGGCTAGTTTCTCCTCAATCATAGCGAAAAGCTCTGTCTTCATAGTCCCGAAATACTGCGGCACGGAATTAGTCATCTCTCGAGCCACCTCCTCGACAATCAACTGCCTCAACTCGTCGTCCATCCTAACTTCTTCCCCTATTCCCGGATCCCGATCCAGATCCGGATCCAGATCCACCAGCCCCACCCTGCCTAGTGATAACCACCATCCTGAAATTTAGTTAGAAAAACTATTAGGACGTTTCCTCACACTATTGTTTATAAAAGGGCTTCTCCCGAGAATCCCTTCACCCATGAGACTTTTGTCATTTTAAGTACGAATCCTGTGTTTCCAATAGTACTGGCCAGGTACTACCTTCCACACCTATTCATACTTGTCATAACAGACACCCCTTTCCTAAGACGTTTCTCACTCGAACACACATATGGATACAATTAATTCTCCATACGACCCAGTACCAAAGTGCTTTAGCCTCTTCTAGCTTAGCTAGAATGTTTTACTACCCCATGCATTAATTATCTTTACTTATTAGACAAATTTATCATCTTTACTGTATAAACCTGTTTATTATTTTTCTTATTCATCCAACACTCATAGTCGTCCTATAGATGCCCCAAGCATAAGACAAAGATATGATAGACATTCGAATTAAAGTAATCCCTACTCTAAAGGCACAACCAGACAAGGAACAGCCTAGAAAGCTGGATTGAAAATTCTAAGGCTATCAATCCTTAATCTACATGCATGAACACCTATTTCGTATACTACTGTACCAAAAATTTAAGCAGGCAGTAATTTTTTTCTTTTCCCTTCTAGGCATCCTATACAGGCAAAATTCTAGCATGCTTCATGATTAACTAGCATATATGTACTCCCTCCGTCCCTTTTTTATTGTCCACTTTTGACTTTTAAAAGTCTTTCTTTTTCAACTTTGACCGTAAATATTTTTTTGTTTTGTTATATAATACTTTATGCATAATATATGGATGGATTGTGTTTTAAACGTTTTTTCATTGGTATAATTTTCATCAAGTATCATATAACACAAACAAAAATATTTAAAGTCAAAGTTGAAAAAGAAAGACTTTTAAAAGTCAAAAGTGGACAATAAAAAAGGGACGGAGGGAGTAATACTTATAATTTTAAATCATATGGAAACTTGAGATTCACGGTACTTACGTGGGTCTTGCCGAACTACATGGACCGCCTCCTTCCGTCTGTTTTTAAAATCTTTTCTCGTTATACTTAGTGATTTAAAAAAAAACGGTTTCCAATCCTCGATTTGAGTTCGGTTTCCCCTCGCGGTTCCACCAATTCGCTCAAACCTAGGCTCTGATACCAATTGTAACGTCCCAAAATATTAAGTAAAAAATATTTTCTTTTAAAACATAATCAACCAAGTTCCTTAATTAATTTAAACCATCCAAACATTTGTCTCATCCAAAATTATGTTCACATAACAAAGATAACTGAAATAACGGAAAGCTAGTCAATGAGGTAGGCGCCATGTAGTCAAGCCGGACCCTTCCCACGATCTCCAACGGTACCTGAAACATTCAAACATAAACAGTAAGCATAAAGCTTTGTGAGTTCCCAAATTTCCATATCATTTAAAATTACATTATCGTTTCATTCCTTGGCTCACGGGTTTCTTCCCGCTCTCGCCATTTATATTCCATTCCTTAACTCACGGGTTTCTTCCCGGTTCTTGTCCATTTCTTTTGGCTCACAGGTTTCTTCCCGGTTCTTGCCCCATTCCATTGGCTCACGGGTTTCTTCCCGGTTCTTGCCCCATTCCATTGGCTCACGGGTTTCTTCCCGGTTCTTGCCCCATCCCATTGGCTCACGGGTTTCCTCCCGGTTCTTGCCCAATTCCATTCCATTACTTTCACCATAAAGTAGAAAGTGAGAAGACTCACCTGTCCCGTAGCTACAAGTGTTTAAAGGAAAGTCGGTACAAATCCTCCCCGAGCTTCCTAATTATCAAGACAATTTATTAATTAACATTTCTACTCAAAAACCCTTAACTAGACTCTAAACCAAAGGTTTTTCCCATAAACTAGCATAAAAGTCAACTGCCCAAGGGTCGAAGTCAACAGGTCAACAAAAGTCAACCAAAATCCCCACTGACATAATTAGCGTCGCTAATTATTAAGAATTAGCGGCGCTAATTCCTCCGCCATGCATTTCTTTCATTTTAAGTGCTTAATGCATTCAGCCCTTAGCCCTAACTTTCCAGAAACGTTCTTAATAGATCCATGACTCATAAAAATGTAACCTTTATCACCAATCCTTGCCCAAACATGCTCATGGTGAAGTTTAGTTCCAAATGATGATATATACAAGCTCTAAAACTCTAACCAAAAGATTTGAAGACTAGGCTAGGGTTCTTATTCAGATTCTAGGGATAAAAAGGAGATCATAATCATCCCTAAATCCCTAAATCTCCCTTACTCGATCAAGGAAGCCATCATGGTCTCAAAAAGCTCATAAAAGCTTCAAAATTTCAAATAAGCATAAGAACTCTTGAAAACAGAAGTTAAACACACTTATAAAGATCCAACAAGGTGAGGAACCTGAAAGGTTTTATGCAAATCTATGAACTAAAACCCTAAGTTCACATGCATCCTAGATTGGATCTATGTTTTCTTACTTTCAACATGTAACTAATTCCTAAAGGCAAAATAAATATTAACTAAAAGAATAAAATAGAAAAACTAACCTTTAGTTGTTTCTTGCAAGCTAAGCAGCACAAGTGTCCTGCCTCAAATGAGATCACACCCAAGCTAGAGAGGTAGGCCACGAAATTTAGAGAGAAAATAGAGTCAAAAGTCGTGCCAAATGGTGTGCATGGGGCTCCCTATTTATAGGTTCCAACCGATAACCAGATAAGCCTTTAGAGATAAACCTTTTTGAATTCAAACAAGATAAGCCTTTATCTTACAATTCAAATCTATTTATCCTAAATTATTATCATTGAAATTATGTATTATCCCATACATAATTTCGTGGTCACTTGGTTTACTATAACTGTCACTTACTCAACTATTGAATAATTACAGTTTCAGTCCCTGCACCTTTAATTAATTAAATTAATCACCAAATTAAATCCAATTAATTCCAGATTAATTTCTAATTAATTAATATAGTTTCTAATTAATATATTATCATTTTAATATATTAACAAACCATATATTTAATTCCTTTTGATTTATTAATCACATAATAAATCAACCTTTCTCTCTATCGAACTTTCTACCAAACCTCCAGCTATGAGGGAAACCCAAATGGACTTTGCTACTATTAATTAGGTAAATACAAATTATTAGTCATGGCTTAGACACCTAATCCAACAGTCTCCCACTTGGATAAGTCTATGACTATAATTACCAATTTAACCTCTAATTAATCAGCAAACTGTAGCTTCCTAGAAACTGTTGCCGAACTCTGACCTAGTCAGTTCTGTCCATAGATAAGTGATCAAATGATCCTCCGTCCAACAAGATATTTTCAGACATGAGACATGGATTGAGATCAATCTCTGTCTGATACACTGTTTCCCGATTTTCGATTTTGCTTATGACTTTTAGACTTCTAATTGAACGAATCAATTTAGTCCTGGCTGGCAAGCACTTCAGTCAACTTCAAAATCATCGAGTGGCCAACAGATATCTGTTTCCCGTCAGGGTCATGGGACGAATAAGCTTCGACTCATATGTTATATCTTTTACCCGACAAATCACTCACAACATCACATTTTATAACACCGAGTTACCGATGCGTTTTCGTACTATCAATGAGCAACCGCCTTGCAAATTATAACTCATATCTCTCCACTTCAAGACCATAAGATATTATCGTCTCAACATTGCTCGTGATGTAATCCATGAAGCAATCTATTGAGCGTGGGTTTATCCAATACTTAAATCTCAATTTCCAAGTACTCATGAACGTTGCAGCAATCTTATTGCTATGTCTAACTCCTTAGACAATCTACAAACCAATTCATGACAGTCTTTCTTCATACTTACTCCCTAAGAGTATGAGCGACTGTGGATATTTGAGTAATCAAATTACTCAGGAAGTAAACATGCAAAAGCGAAACATGAAATCTGACTGGCAGCTACTCCTGCTTATTACCAAGTCTCCACGAGGTAATCACCAAGTCAGATTTACCATAACTATTATCGGTTTCTTATTTTTCTTTTAAACTTTTTAATTCAAACCCTTTTATATTTTGTCTATTATGACCTTTTCACTCTTTCTATGTATCCAAGTGTCTAACACTTATACACTTTAATTGCAGATAATCCAATCGGATACTCTTCCGATGATATCTCAATTTGTCATTCCGTCTTTCTCTCTCACAACTCCATTCTGGTGATGTGTACTGTGACTACCCATAGTTCTCCGGATCTATAGTCTACATGACTACACCCTAATATTATTTCGAGGTATCATGATGTGCCGGTGAACCACACGCGCTCCATCAGAAAACAACGAAACTCTTCAACCATGAAGTCCTACAACACCACGTCCTGATGTAACCAATTACTGATTCGAAACTCCTTTCAAATCGTTCATCCTAATCATTTCCCAATGTTTTTTCACGTCTGTTCAAAAAATTCATTCAGTATTCTCAGCCAGGCAATATCCTGAATCTAACTTACAATGCTCTAAGCATTAAGTCATCAGGATATGTTCATAACACTTCTGATTTGTCCAAGAGGCTCGAGGAACTTGATGTAATCTCATTCCAAGCCCTTTCGGAATCCTAAGATTACCAATAATCCTTGTGTCATGATTTCCGGAAACCATTTCCTTTCGGTGACTCTTTTTTTTATGCATCTTGAATCCCATCAAGATCATATTCTCAACGGCTAAGTCAATACTGTCAGTCTAATCTATCTGATAGATGTCTATGAACTACGTAAATTTGCTGCACCTTCTTTGTTTCTTTCATGCCAATTCATTACACTTTGCAATGACAGGAAACTCCTTTCCTTGGGTTATGCATCTTGAATCTCATAAAGATCACATTGGCAGAATTCTGATCTATCTAATAGATGCTCACAACCACCTGAGTATGTTGTATCTCTTAAAGTCTTTCATAGTGAACCGTTTCTTAACACCAAGTCATTATACTTTGTAATGATAAGAGACGTTTCCTAGAACCAGTATGTAACCCATATACAATGATAGCAGATACTCCCACTGGCTTTGACACCGTTATATGACTCTTTCGGACTATTCACAAAATCCAGAACTTATGGCACATTTTGCGAAACCGAAATTCAAACCTTTTCGACATATTAAAGGAAATCTTTCAGGCTATTCACAAAATCCAAACCCTTTGGCCTATTTTGAGAATCCGAATATCCTTTCTTGCGAGATGCCCATGGGACGAATCCCGGGGCCATGTACCTTTTGTAATGGTATGCTCTATGTGAGTCCCTATTAGTGTGCCGGTAAACCACACACGCTCTACTAACGACTCACACTATGCCATGCAGAATCCTCTTGAATCTCATCTTCTATTGAGAGCGCTCTTCTCAGAATCAATTTCTTGATTCCAAGTGATCACTCAATCAACCAGATGTTCTGTAAGTACATTTATACGTTTCCTTCTTTTGATGATTCAATTACTCCCACTGGTTCCTAGACCAGTTGTAAAAATCAAACAAACTGTCACATAGACTGTGTCTCGCGCTGAGGTTCTCTTATTTGACAGCAACCGGGCTCACCAATGCTTCCAGCAGTCAGATTACTTATCCGTATCATCTTTAGTGTTTTACCACTACTCGTTATGTCACCCATATCATAACTCCTTATGACGGTGGCTAGTGGTCAAGCGAAGAGAGGGTATGTCAGGTTTAACAGGAATCCAATTCCTGGTCAAGGCCCAGTAGTGACTAAAAGGTTCTTTCACTTGGCTAATCCCTGAACTCCTTCAGGATTATTCTTACTCCCACTGTTTCCTTAGAACATGAGCTCTTTCTAAAAGGGCTCTTCTTTCAAAGGATAACCGGGATGGCCAATGAAACGACATCGCTGATCAGTTTCAGGCTTGTCAAGAGATTCGGACGAATGCTACATGACCCTGGACTTTCTATGTACTAGTGGGATGATCCCAGCTTAACATTTCAGATAGTGTCGACATAACCTACTTAGTCTAAGATATGGTCGGAATATGGTTTTTGCGGTCTGACTGGTTGAATATTCAATTCATTGAAATACTAATCGGAAATGTATCTTATACATTGAGGATCAAAAACTATTTCGATCAATGCTCCATCATCTTCCCTAAGATACATTATAACCACTAATGTTCTTGGAAGAGGATAAACTGTGAAACATTTTCTCAGTCTGTGTTGTCACTCAGGTTCTGTTGATCTTATACTTCATTTGAAATCCTTGGACACTTCAAGGTTCCAATCAATCGCTTATTCCGATAAGTGAAGCCATATTTGTCAAACTATTTGGCAATTATCATGAAGTATAACTAATCGTGTTATGTTCGAAGATTCAAGCAATACACAGTAATGTATGTGTCTGTTGCTCAAGATCTTAGGGTCTTTTACATCTTATGTAAATTTTATGATTTTGTTAATATTGTTCAAGACATGCAATCATCACCTGACTCCAAGTCAACTGATTCCAAAATCCTATCCATTGGATCTTTGGGTGATTCCTTTCTTGCCATAATTAATTTTATTAAGCACTCAATTCATCATGTGACTCTAAGTCAAATGATTCCAAAGTCCTGTCCAACTGGACCTTTGGTGAAAGTGATTCTCATAAAATTCACTTAACAATCATAAAGAAACACAATTTATTAGTCTAATCTCATTGGATGTATCAACGTTCAAGTTATTACCATTTATGCCATTAACACATTCACACAACGTTTCGAGGATCATGTTAAAAAATATTTTGTTAAACCAGAATTGTCCTCAAAACATTGTACTATGCGAATCCATGTCATGTGTGTCTATAAACTAATAACAAGAATAAATATCTAGCCTAACTCCAAAAACTACACGAGCTCCAGATCCAATCTGAATATGCTCTTGTGCGACAACATCCCGCATCCTACAAAGTCCGTGCATACAGAGCAAATGTGAGAAAACACATCCTGTATCAAGAAATGAGGATCAGATATTATGAGTTTTAAGATATTACTGAGTTTGCCAAACGGTTTGGCTTTGGAGCATTGTTCCAATCTTTCTGTGACTGTGTCCCACCTTATGGATTCCCAGTTTGAAACATCGAACAATCGGTCTAGACGATCCGGATCATTTCTTGATGCACCTTAATACTGGACTCAATCCTAAAGCAGCTGAATCAATGGAACTATGCTTCTCCATGAACGACTCATACAACGTCGACATTAAATGCATTTCCACGATTGTCTTATCCGATTACCCTTTCTGTTCATCTGGATGAACAGATCAGCGAGTCGAGCTAACGCTTAACTCCCGATCACAAAGGGAAACCAGTTTTATACTGTTCGCCTATGTATCCCTCAAACTTGGGAACATGCAAACTAGTGCTACTTCCTTTATGCTGAAACTTCAAGCTCTTTGAAGATCCTAGTTTGTTCCCTTTTTCAACCAGTTCTCGGAACCTTTCCTCAACTAGCTGTGCCAACTTATCTGACCCCAGGAATTCTAAATCCCTGCGGAACTCGGGGTCAATGATCAATAGCATAAGGCAACGAACTTCCTTGGACTCAATGGTCAAGGAGTCATGCTCATCACAAGCTGCTGTGTGATGTCATGTTTGGGAGCGGACACTCAGTCGAATATGGTTCCCCATCAAAACTAAGAACTATTCTCTAATTGCAAAACCATATCACACAGTCAAGGCCAGTCAGCCTTACAATATTAAGCAGGCGCTTTCTGATGCCCTCAGAAATGGGTGAAGGAGGGGAAGGAGGAGAATGACATTTTCTTCAGACATATATAAAATTTGAATTTATTAGTTTAATTAATCCTTTTAAATAATTACCCAATTTATTATTTAACAAGGCTAGGACCCAAAATACCCCAACTATGCTATGAAGAGGGATGTCGTAATCACAACACAGTGGTCATTAAGGTAGATAACATTTATCAATTTCAGCCTTATGAAATTCCTAGATCTGTGAGATTCATCGAACTGTTCAATGACATGTTTAATCTCGGATATGCCCCACCGTTTGTGACTGGGATGCCGAGGATCACAAACCGGGTGTGAATAACCATGCAAATTAGCTTGGTACTCTCAGGGTCAATTACCATCTCAAATTGATGTGCTGGTTAACCACACACGCTCCATCAACAATGATAACACCCGAGAAACCCATTGCCACTCTTTATGAACCCCTATTGGTGTGCCGGTAAACCACACACGCTCCACCAACGTTTCATAAAGTGCAATGTGCAACTTCATGGATTAGCATCAAATTCACATTTTTCCTAAAGTAACTAGATTGGGAATTTTTTGTAAATGGTTCTAGTACTTTGATCATTATACTTTTAATGATTAAGCGGTCCTATCAAAACTGTTCGGCTAACGACCCTCCACTGATCAGGCGAGCGGTGGGCGAGAGTGTACACCCATTAGACCGCCATTTTATAGGCAGTCTCCTTATACCCACTTTATAGATCAGCTTTGTGAATGAGGCCTACTAATGATTTGACTAACCAATTTATCTTATACATATGGTATTAACTTTTAATAATATATATAAGATGTATTTTAAACCTTTTAAAATATTCCAGGTTTATCTTTTAATTTTTCCAAATTTAACTATTAAATTAAACCTTTAAAAATAGATTTAATTATCCTTTAATTAACAATTAATTAAATTAATTAAATCTAGATATTTTAAACCTTTTAACATATTTTAGGATTTATCCTTTAATTTTTTTTGAAATTTAACCATTAAATTAAAATTAAATTAAATCGCTTGAATTATCTTTTAATTAAACAATTAATTAAATTAATTCAAATGTAGATAGGTTTCACAAATTAATCAAATTAATTTAAACCTATCTTAAACTCTTAATTTTCGAATTCAAACAAATGGGTTTAAGGTTATCCATTTAATTAAACAATCAAAGTTACCAAAAATAGAAAACCTCCTAAAACCCTAACCAAGAAAATCGAAAAAAAGGGGGGAGGGGCTAGGGTTTCAAAAACCCTAAACCCCAAAATCGAAATTAGGTCAATTAGGGTTTATAAGCTTTAAACCCTAATTTTAGGAAAACTATTACAGCCATTCAACAACAAAACAAACAAAAGCTCTGATACCACTGATAGGTTTTATGCAAATCTATGAACTAAAACCCTAAGTTCACATGCAACCTAGATTGGATCTATGTTTTCTTACTTTGAACATGTAACTAATTCCTAAAGGCAAAACAAATATTAACTAAAAGAATAAAATAGAAAAACTAACCTTTAGTTGTTTCTTGCAAGCTAAGCAGCACAAGTGTCCTGCCTCAAATGAGATCACACCCAAGCTAGAGAGGTAGGTCACGAAATTTAGAGAGAAAATAGAGTCAAAAGTCGTGCCAAATGGTGTGCATGGGGCTCCTTATTTATAGGTTCCAACCGATAACCAGATAAGCCTTTAGAGATAAACCTTTTTGAATTCAAATAAGATAAGCCTTTATCTTACAATTCAAATCTATTTATCCTAAATTATTATCATTGAAATTATGTATTATCCCATACATAATTTCGTGGTCACTTGGTTTACTATAACGGTCACTTACTCAACTATTGAATAATTACAGTTTCAGTCCCTGCACCTTTAATTAATTAAATTAATCACCAAATTAAATCCAATTAATTCCAGATTAATTTCTAATTAATTAATATAGTTTCTAATTAATATATTATCACTTTAATATATTAACAAACCATATATTTAATTCCTTTTGATTTATTAATCACATAATAAATCAACCTTTCTCTCTATCGAACTTTCTACCAAACCTCCAGCTATGAGGGCAACCCAAATGGACTTTGCTACTATTAATTAGGTAAATACAAATTATTAGTCATGGCTTAGACACCTAATCCAACAGAATCACGTTCTAAGCTTTCCACAAGCTTCCTAAGCTCCTTGACTCCTTTCTCCTTCTTCAAATCCTTAAAATCCTCAAGAATATGAGCAAAATCAATAATGGTAGCAAAAGAGAGCAAACTATGGTTTTCTCTGAGTTTCTAGGTCACAAATGACGGCTACTAATGACCTAGCAAGCTTAAATATGGCCCAAATCCCGAAAATGGGCTAAAAAACCTCTCCAGACTAATTAGCGTCGCTAACTAGCAAGTTAGCGTCACTAATATGGCCATCATGCAAAACCACGATCTCGTCCAGGCTGGCAACGCGAGAATTGGGCGTTAACATGTTAGCGTCGCTAACCTCTAAACTTAGCGGTGCTAACTTTCGTTTTTCACCATTTTCACTTTAATTTGAAATAATTAAATTTTAAATCCTTACATGGTCAAGGGTGTTACAGTTTTGGAGTTCATGTTGAAAGATTGATCGTCGATGGTGTGGTGTCGTCTCCGGCTACTTCTTCGAATTTTATCGCCAGTGGAAATATGGAGTTTAACGAGACCAGAAACCTTTGACCATGGCTCGATGAAGGCGGATTGATGCGTAACTGGGTTTTATTACATATCAAATAAGAGAGAGAGAGAGAGAGAGAGAGAGAGAGAGAGAGAGAGAGAGACGGTGGGAAGGAGAGGGGTGGGGGTGGGTAGTTTCTTTTTTTTTTAATTTAAAAAAAGTATCAAAATAGATACTAAAAATGAAAAAAAAATTAAAAGGGCATTTTAGTCCTTTCAACTTTTTCAGGGACCAAAACCTTAAATGATTTTCGATTTTGGACCTCCATGCAAGTTGAAATTTTTTTGAACCTTACCACATTTTTTATAAACCACAGGAACCAAATTTGCAGTTTACTCTAAAATATAATCAATAAAAAATAAAAAAGTTTATATAAAGTCGCAGCCAGTTGTAGAGAGTCTTGCAGGTGGCTGCGGTTTTTTCAAACCCAAAATGGAAAAAATCGTTTTTGTTAATATTACACAGAAATCCCAGGCCCACGTCATCAAAATTGTAGCAAGAGAGGGCCACATCATCAAAATAGCAATTGGACCCCTAGCCAGCTGCGATTTCAATGACTATTTTCGTCGGCTAATTTTTGACAAAAGCCTCAAAATTTTAGTTAAATTTGTCATTTTCCATTCCACTATTATATATTAAATAATATCTATCAATCATACACATTCTATTTTTAATCTTTAATATTATGGATAATGATTTGTAAAGGTAATGAACTTTATTCCGTATATACATTTAATCATTTATATTTTTTAGTCCACATTTTGTCATTCAATTTGTTTTGTCATGAAACTAGAAAAAGGTATGGGCAATTTCTATTCGCTTTGCCCGATGTGCAACTCAAAACTGGAATCTAAAAATTATTTGTTTTTAGGATGCTCAACTACTGTTAAAGTGAGATCTTTGCATCATAGATGATGTTCTACTGCCCCTTACTGCTAGGTCGTTGGTAGATTAGTGCAAAACGCTAAAGGCAAGAGGTTAAATTAAAAGGAATGTATTGTTCTTGTGGTGATTGTTAAGGCATTTTATGAGTGTTTTGGTAGCACAAAAATAGGTTTCTGATAGAAAGCAAGTGAACAATTCTAGTTTTATGTTTTATGAGGTCAAATTGTATGTTCGTTATTGGATAACCCAAAGCTGGGTTTCGATTAAATTAGGGGACTAGTGTAAGAACCCTAAGGCTGCGATCTTGTACCTCTTTCCCCCAAATACATATAAGATTTTTCCCTATTGTTAAAAAACACGCATCACACAAAATTTTCCATTGCTAAAAAACAGACATCACACAAAATTTTCAATATAAAAAAAATAATAAACCATACCATCTAAACGCCTACGTCAACCAGTTTGAAGTCCTATGTTGGAAATCAATATTATGGGAGGTCAATATAGACATAATCTAAGTGAGTCCTTTTAAGTGGGAATATCTCTCAAGATGACCTATATTGAATTTGATTGGTCATAGTTAAATAGCGTCAGAGAAATTACTATAATTACACTAGTAGGTAAACGATAAGTTTTTATCAATAAAATATTTTTCCTATAAATTTAGGATATTTGTTTATATATATATATATATATATATATATATATATATATATATATATATATATATATATATATATATATATATATATATATATATAGACACACACACACACATACATATTAGTTGTGTACATGTAGAATGCGGCAGGACATGAATTGTTAGGGGTGAGCACCATGCGGTTTGGTTCGATGTTTCACTAAAATAAACAAAAAACTATAGAGTTTGATAGCTTGTGTAAGACGTAACTAATGCAATTTGAGGAGAAATTAACAAAGTTATATAAGAATAAGCCACATAAGAAATTTGTAATTACATGATTCATTGTACGTTATTAATCGTATTTGATGTGTACACCTCATCACTTTTAAATTTTACGTGAGGCTTTACTAAGCTTTTGTATTGCCACGTGATATCACTCTAGACAATGCAACATAAAGTGTCCATGCGAGAATCCTAGTTTTGGAAGATAAGCACCTACATTTGGAATTGGTTTTCCCTATGCTTTATTCATTGTCATCGCAAAAATAGTCGAATAGGAAATTGTTTCCTCTTTAGCTTGAATGGGAACATGTCATCATCACAAGGACATAGAGGAATCCTGGTACACATTAACCAAATTTGCACATGTTTGAAGATATTGTTAATTGTGATGAACTTGTTATTTGTTCTAATTCTGATTCTCATTCTGATATTGAAGAAATTGATTGTGTAAATATTTCTATGCAAATATCATTTTCTAAGCCATCTGTTGAATCCAGCTTGGTTTTAGATTTGGCTTCGGAAAATTTGATTCTTCAGATTTAGAATTTCAAAGTTGTACTTCGGTACATCAAGTTGAAAATGTTAAAATAAAAAATAAGAAAATTGAATAACATGATATGTATTATATGTATTATTATTATGTTGACTATGTGTTGTACATGAAGTACGGGGATCAAGTAGGAAATGTATGCATATTTCAGTTGTGTCCATGAAGTGTTGGTAGGAGAAGTGGTTAAGGCTGACCATAAAGTATGGTGGTGAAGTGGTTTGGCCGGCTAGTCATGAAGTATAGGTGGGAGAAGTGGCCAGTGCATAGGAGTTGGTACCAACAGTGTGTGCTTAGTATAATGTGATGATGTTTATGTTAGGTTAAGTTATGTTGTATGGGAATGCATGGATATGATATGTGAATGCATGTGATTGATATAATGTGTGCATGCAGTGCATGCTCTCTAAGCATTTCTGCTTACCCGTTGAACACTTAACATATTAGGTTTAAGGGTATTTGGTAAAAGGACACGACATGAGCACTCCAGGCTCATATCAAAATCAATGAAGGGACCTTTATGAGAAAATTGTTATTTGAAGTCTTCCGTTGTGTTTAAAGTTCTGTTCATAGTCTGACATTATTTAAAAAAATGATTTGTGAAAGTAAAATGCTAATTCATAGAAATGTTTTAGTAAGTTAAGTTTTACTGAATTTTAAGGAAAGGATGTTTAAACAAGATTTTTACTTGATTTCTACAAAAAGGGATTTTATGGATTATTTAAAGGTTTAATTATTTGTATATTTTAAAAAATGGTTGTTACAGAGGGCTTGCCAGTTATTGGGTTTTCTTTTTTTGAAGTCTCTATTGGTCTTTTGAAGAACCTTAATATCATAACAGGAAATTCTTTTCCGGGACAATAATAAAGAAAGGCATATAGCATGGATAAAATGGAACAAAATAGTAGTGAAAAAAGACAAATGTGGACTCAGTGTTTGAAGTTTATTTTCTTGTAATAGAGCTTTACTTTGGAATAGGGATGAGACTTTGGTCCCAAGAATCGAACCGACCCGAGTCCCGGACCTGGACCCGAATCGACCCATACCCCTTTTATACCATATAAGGTCCGATTCCCGGTTCCCTTGTATTGGTAAATCGGGTCATCGGTTCCTCGGGTACGGTTCTTATCGGTTTGGTGAAATACCCGGAACCGAACCGGGTATATGAAAGGTCATGCACTTCCTTTCCTGCTGCATACGTGATCGACCAAATTCACTCACAAAAACTTACGACCGGTATACGACTCCTTTTCCTTTCAATCGCTGCCAAGCCGATACGACTCGTACGACCTTCCTTCATCAGATACACGGTTCCCATCCCATTAAATGTATTTGTATATGTGAACAATTATGTGTATAAGAAGTTCAGAATTAAGAATAACAGGGCCGATTGCTTCATCCTTCATAACATGAACACTGAAATTGATTCATCCTTCATAACATGACCGATTACATTGGATGCTTCATGCTTCAAAACCGCCGGCCCAAGTAATCTCGGTTCTACCCAGTCCGGAACCGAAAACCGGAACCGAGGAAAAACATGAAACTGATTATGGTACATAGGATCCGGTTCTCGGTTCTACTACTCACCAATATTCTGATCGGTTCCGTCGTCGGGTCGGTTCAGTCCCAGACCCGATCTCATCCCTACTTTGGAAATAGACTTGGTGATTTAAAGTTGAAATTTCGGTCTAGAGTTGTGAAATGCATTTATAGAGGGAGGCAAATGGAATTCTTTCATTTGATATTCCTAAAAAAATCCCACATATGGGTCGAGGTCTATTGTTGAAGCTACAGTCAAGTTAAATTCTGTCAATATTGACCATATAAGATTTAAGAAAAAGAAAATTAGGAATGGGGCTTTAACCAAACTTTGGACAGTGGTGTTGGTTTCTTAAGGTAAATAAATGCTACACGACTTATCTTAAATTACACATTTTATGATACCAGGTTGGATTCCATGCAACTAAGAACAAGAATAATAATTATTATCCCTTGTAAAGTCAACATTTTCAGATGGTGATTACAACATTAACAAACTTGATATAAATTTAGATTATTCTACTTTTACCATCTTGTGAGGATCATATGGAAACTAAAAACCATCGACTTTTAACTATTTTTTGGGGTAGAATATGTCATCTTAATTTGAACTTTTCTAACTTTGATATTGATCTTGGCAACTTTTTTGTAGGAATAGGGGCTGCATGATAACTTGACAATATGGTGATGTTGGACTTTGACAAATGATGGTATGTACTTTGTTGCTTCCTTTAGAATATTAATAAATAATAGTTTATTTAATCATTCTTCCATTAAGACAAAGTAGCTATATATGATGGCGAGTAAAGTGAATCTTCTTTGAAGGTTATGGCTTGGCAATCTTTCGACTAAGATGAAACCAAGGTTGTAGAAGTCGCTAGGCGGTAGGCGGGCGGTCGACTAGGGACTAGGACTAGTCGGTCTAGGCGAGGACTAGTCGGCGCCTAGGCGGAGAGTATTAATTATAACAAAATTTATTTTTTCAAATTTAGATATTACCTATATCCCTAAAAAATGAATAAATAAGTATAAAAATTTGCAAATCAAAGTGTTTAAATATGTAAGTCATCAAACATCATAATGTTTAGACTCATTAATGACATTTTTTATCATTTTAATCATCGATAATTGTAACTTAGCCACCGATTATCATAAATAATGATATTTTCTAAATTTAAATTTTAAAAATTTAAAAATTTGATTTTTTTTTGAAAATTTGATAATTTTTGAAAATTTTTAAAATTTGAAATTTTTTGAAAATTTTGAAATTTGAAAAATTGAAAATTTTGCCGCCTAGACCCGCCTAAACCCGATTTTGACCGCCGTTGACCAAATCCGCCTAGCTTTACCGCCTACCACTAATCGTAGGCGGAACCCGCCCGCCTAGCGCCTAGGCCGACTTTTACAACACTGGTTTTGTGCATAAATTACTGTGAATTTTTTAAATTTTTTCACATTTAGTCACTTATGTTTTTTTTTTCTGTATACAAATGACCATTAAATTATTGGTCATATATATACAAAGAAAAAAAATTTAATGATCATATCTATATAAAAATAACATAAATAATTAAATATAAACAATGTTAAAAAATTTATAGATAAATCGAGTAAACACCTCTAAAGTTTTATCTCTTAATATTACGTTTGGACTTTGGAGAAACCGATTAAGGCTTAGTATTCCGGTTATCAAAGTCATTATCTCTTAATATTACGTTTGGATAGACCGATTAGGGCTTCGGTATTCCGGTGCACCAGACCATTGATCACTAATGAAGAACATTGTGAAATCTCGCAAAGAAGACGCAGATGCTTCTTCTTCATTTACTCGTTTGCCAGACGAAATCATCCTCCAAGTTTTAAACAAATTAATCGATTCGAAAACCCTAATCTGTTGTTATCTCGTTTCCAAACGTTTCTCCTCGATTGTACTTCAAGTCGATGCCATTTCCTTCACTGCTCCTTTCTTACACCGGCGAATTCCCGATGAGAACACCGTCAGTAATTACACCCCAAGTAGGCATCTTCCGCCTGAACTTTCGTCGTTTTACCGTGAGTTTTTTGGATCTGCCTATAGGTTTTTGAGCAAGTTTAAAGGAGTGAAGTCCTTATGTGTCACACTTCCGTCTTCCAGTGAGATAGGTATTGATAATACTTCTTTGTTAAAGTGGAGGGTTAAGTTTGGTAACAGAATCGAATCGTTTATATTTCTGTCGCCAAAATCAGTTCGTGATAAAGATGGATTCTATCTTAATCAAATTGGGGATGAAGAAGAAAACATCGAGTTAATCAATGATTTGTTTAACCAGTTTGACATCTCGTTTCAGTGTCAGTATGAAGTGATGGCATCGCATGCGATGTTGTTGTTCATCCTTAAGGATCTACCAATGTTAGAAGAGGTATCCATTACTGGTTCAGGGAGAAGAGGGAGGCTTTTTCTGAGCGGGGAAAAACTCAGAAAGTTGAAGGAATGGGTACATTCAGCTTCAGAAACTGTGATGTGTCATGTAGATATTCCTGATATCGTGAGAAAATGTTACATTCCAGTTTTGAAGTTGCCAGTTTCAGGGTACGTGATGAAGGGGATACATGTTATTCTAATGGAGATGAAAGATCTCCAGGGTGGAAATGATGGTCTTATGAACAGTAATGATGGTTCTGAAGAAAAAGAAGAGGCTGCATATACTGAAGCTGTTATGGAGATTTTGAATAAGCATAAGGGCATGATGCATACGATTTGGCCTAGGGTGATTTAGTATGAATCAGGTGCGTACTCTGAACCTCAAAACTCTTAAGCATTATTCTTAAAAGTTTTATATGTTAATCTTTTCTTTTCTACCACACATGTTTACTTTGACTGACATTCATCACCACTTCTTGAAGTGAGTAATCATGTAGGTTACTGGTTACCTATTAAGACTATTCTCCTTTGCAATTGTATATCTATCAAGCTAGAACTTTTTCTTTACGTCTAATTAATTAAACATACACACTCATGTCATCTGTTCCAAGCCTTAAAAATAGACGTTTAAGAAAATCGTTCAACAATTATCTAACCTATTTGTGGTGCATAAATGTCGTTTTGTTTACTAATTATTAGAGATGCTTCGCTAGATTACCATGCTACTTGTTATAATTTACGTAATGTGTATGTATGACATGTATTTTCAGGTACCGACGCAAGCTCAAGTAACAACTAACAAGGGAAAAATGAGGTAGATTGGTAGATATTAACTGATAGTAGATAGAATGATTGCTTAAAAGAATTTTTGAGAAGGGGGTACTTTTGAAGCGATATTTCCCTAGAAAGGTAGCAACATGTTTTGGTATGTAAGTGACAAAACAAACGACAATCTACTTAAAGCGAATATAATCTTAGTTAAATGTTAGATGTCGAAATAAGGTCCATGAACTTGAGATACGTGAAACCGAGCACTTGCTTTGTGATTTTCAAACAATGCAGTATATTGCTAAATTGTTTCTACAACAATATCAAAAATTTCACTTCGATCCAATGGTGCTCAATGCGGCCCACCTAATTCTTCGATAGTTGCCATTGATGAGATAAATTGTTAAATGTCTTGAGACATTTTGATTGATATCATTTGCATATTAAAACGGGCTAACCTTCTATGCTCTTCTGGTTTGGTACCGGGTAATTGAGAATGAAATTCAGGCAATTGTTGTTGAACAAGGCGTTAAGCGTGGGTCATGAGTAACACATTCGTATCAATAACTCATCTTACTAATTTGTCAAGGGTTGTCAACTCATTAGCTATTCCAAGGTCACATTGTATTCTGAGATAAAAAAAAACATAAACAAACTTTGACATTTGGAGATAAATGTTGACAATTTCCGTATAATAACAATTAGACATGACTTTTAACAAATATAAAACAACATATTCTTGGTAACATTTAGCTATGCTCGAGGAATCCCTTTAAGCGTATATCTACATGCAAAGCTGCATCTAATGGTGATTTGTCATTTCAATATTGTAAGGATAATGTGATGTCACTATTCATAAAAATTCAATATTGAGTAATCGGCTAGCTGATAAAAACAGTGAAGGTGCTCAGAAATCGTAGTCAAATATGCAAGAAATCACATATTATTTTGTGCTATATAGGCTATTGTGAACATATTAGTCCCCGATATAAAAAACTGTCCTCTTCTGAAAATGTTGTTTGACATTGTGAAGAGGAGGATTTTTATATTTGTTCGGCTATTAAACATTCTCTTGATGTGTGCTCAGGTCACCTTGAATATTCTATAGACGAACCACTATCTGATAAGTTGCCTAATTATATATTCAAAGTCATGACCAATGCTGAAGAGAACAACCATAGGGGATTTAAAAAAACAAGGAAACTTAATTAATGTGTAAAAGTTCTCTGCCTGGAGTTGAAACAGATTGTCACATTCCCCTTTAGTCAACTTTTTTAGAAAAGAAACCAACTCTTTATAAAGCATTCCGCCAAAATCAACATCACGGATTGAGTTTTTAACTGGGTTCAAGTACACTAACGAATTTAGTGAGAATACGCCTTTGTAATGAAGGTCCACAATCGAATACCTACTTTAAGATGAACTTGAGGCCATATTCTTCTGTAATTACAGTCGACTTCAACTCCGTTCTTCAGTTCAGAAACCCTCGTCTTCTGTTGTTACAATCGACTGTCTTTACGGGGTGTTTCAGTGTAATTGAACCCTAATTTGAGGAGAAAGGGTGTAAATGTTTCTGAACGCCACACAATATTGTTTAAATATTTGTAAATGTCACATAATGTTCCACGTAATCCTTAAAACGGATAGAATAAGAAGGAAACCGGCAGAACGAGTGATTCTCGGTTAAGACGGTGTAATGTGATCATTTTAAGGAGTTTAAAGGTTAGTTGTGTACAAAAATAAGGACTAACTGTGAACAAAAGCAATAGATAACTACCATTGGAAGTCATTTTCCCTTATATAAAACTAAAAACTACAGGGACTATATTAGTCTATTTATCTTTATGTATTCTTGGTAAAAGACTAAAATTGTAATTATCTTTAACTAAAGACTATATGGACTAAACTTGTAATTAGTTAATTTATCTTTAGGCATTCTTGTGGTTTTGGTAAAAATCATATCAAGATACTGTAATTATCTTAAATTAAAAACTATAATGAGTAAACTTGTAATTAGTCCAAGGTATGCTTATAATCTTCATAAAAATCATGTCTTTTTCTCAAAAATCATATAAATGGACTAAACCTATAATTATGTTAAACTAAAAACTATAAGAACTAAACTTGCAACTAGTCCAAGATATTCTTGCAATTTCCTTAAAAATATTGTCTATGTTCTTTCATATTTTCTCAAAAGTTATGTCAATGGACTTAAACTGTAATTATTTTAAATTAAAAATTATATGGACTAAGCTATAATTGATCTTTTTTGCGAGTTTGGTCAAATTTAAAAAAAAATACTTAGAATGACTGTGTTGCCCTTGCTTATTTCTTTTTCATTTTCTTTTAATTTATTTTATGACCTTTTAATTTAGAAAAAAACAAAAAAGAAATAAAATAAACCACCCACCCCACCCACCCGTCCCCCTCCCCTCTATCTCTCTTCCTTAATCTCTCTCTCTCTCTCTCCCCCTCTCTCTTGCTTCAAATCGGTGTTGTTAGACCCGATTCATCCCCTTTTCTTTTAATTTATTTTATGGCTTTTATTTTCTTATTTTTTTAAATCAGAAAAAGATAAAATTAATTTTAAAAAATAGAAAACAAAATGAAAAGGGTAAATTTGACAGTTTAAGTATTTTTCAAAGAATTTGGACAAAAATCGCAATAAAATTCCTATTTTGAACCGGTGATGCAAATCTAAAATCTTTTGGACCAAACTAACGATTTTTAACAAACCACGTGGATCAAAAATGCAATTAACTCAAACTATAATTATCTAAAATTAAAAATTTTAGAAACTAGCTTGTAATTAGTCGAAGGTTTTCTATAATCTTCTTAAAAACAATGTGTTTTTCAAAAATCAAATCAATAAAACAGTAATTATATTAAGCGAAAAATTATCGGGACTAAACTTATAGTTAATCTAAAATATTTTTGTAATTTTTTTAAAAATCAAACCTTATTTTATAATTTTCCTGGAAATTAAAAGGATAGAAGTAATATTATATTTGGAGAGACTGATTAGGGCTTGAGTATTGATCACTAGTTCAACAATGAAGAACATCGTGAAATCCCGCAAAGAAGACGCAAATGCTTCTTCTTCATTTACTCGTTTGCCAGATGAAATCATCCTCCAAGTTTTAAACAAATTAATCGATTCGAAAACCCTAATCTGTTGTTATCTCGTTTCCAAACGTTTCTCCTCGATTGTAGTTCAAGTCGATGCCATTTCCTTCACTGCTCCTTTCTTACACCGGCGAATTCCCGATGAGAACACCGTCAGTAATTACACCCCAAGTAGGCATCTTCCGCCTGAACTTTCGTCGTTTCACCGTGAGTTTTTTGGATCTGCCAATATGTTTTTGAGCAAGTTTAAAGGAGTGAGGTCCTTATGTGTTACACTTCCGTCTTCAAGTGAGATAGGCATTGATAATCGTTGTTTGTTCAAGTGGAGGGTTAAGTTTGGGAACAGAATCGAATCGTTTATATTTCTGTCGCCAAAATCAGTTCGTGATGAAGATGGATTCTATCTTAATCAAATTGGGGATGAAGAAGAAAACATCGAGTTAATCAATGATTTGTTTAACCAGAAAATTGACATCTCGTTTCAGTGTCTGTATGATGCGATGGCATCGCATAAGATATTGTTGTACTTGCTTAAGGATCTACCAATGTTAGAAGAGGTATCCATTACTGGTTCAGGTAGAAGAGGGAAGCTTTTTCTGAGTGGGGAAAAACTCAGAGAGGTGAAGGAATGGGTACATTCATCTTCAGAAACAATGATGGATCATGTAGAGATTATTGATATCGTGAGAAACTGTTACATTCCAGTTTTGAAGTTGCCTGTTTCAGGGTACGTGATGAAGGGGATAGATGTTATTGTAATTAAGATGAAAGGTTTCCAGGGTGGAAATGATGGTCTTATGAACAGTAATGATGGTTTTGAAGATAAAGAAGAGGCTGCATATACTGAAGCTGTGATGGAGATTTTGAATAAGCATAAGGGCATGATGCATACGATTTGGCCTAGGCCCTAGGGTGATTTAGTATGAATCAGGTGCGTACTCTGAACCTCAAAACACTTGAACATTATTCTTAAAAGTTAAAAGTTTTACATCTTAATCTTTTCTTTTCTACCATACATGCTTACTTTAAGATTGCTTTTGAATCCCTCACCCTCAAACATTTCCATTAACATAGTTCTTCTTTGACTGACATTCATCACCGCTTCTTGAAGTGACAAATCGATTAGAATACATATTAAGCTCTTCTCATTTGCAATTGAATATCTATCAGCTTAGAACTTTTACTTTATGTCAACTTACACACTCGCGTGATCTGTTCCAAGCCTCAAAGTTTAGATTTGAATATAATCAGGAAACATAAAGCTTTGGGGCTTTTAGAAATTTCAGGTGGGTGTGGATCTTTCATCTGTGTCCTGATCTTCCATCATTCTAGGAGATTTTCTCACACATTTGTCCGTACAAACTTTCTAAAAGATGAAAAGGGCAATTATGTCTTTAGCATATATAAGGAAATGAGAGCGAGCCATTGTCCTACATATTTCCACCTTTTTAGGTTTGATGAAAAAAAGATGCATATTTTTTCTCATAATTGACATTGGTCCAGACTCGATTATAATGATGTTGCCACAACTTTCAGATAACATTAGATATCACAAAAATTGTCATAAAGTTTCTAATATGGGAGTTTAATTAGCAACTATGGGAGATAATCAAGTTGACATTGTTTATTGATGTCCACTGGTGACGAAATGGCTACCCGTATATGTTATTAACCCAAAAGTAAGTTGGATGACTTATTCGTTAAGTAAAAATAGAAGTTAAGAAAACCGTTCAAGCATTATCTAACCTATTTGTGGTACATAAATGTTGTTTTGTTTACTAATTATTAGAGATGCTTCGCTAGATTACCATGCTACTCGTTATAATTTACATAATGTGTATGTATGACATGTATTTTCAGGTACCGATGCAAGCTCAAGTAACAACTAAGAAGGGATAAAATGAGGTAGATTGCTAGATATTAATTGATAGAAGATAGAATGATTGCTTAAAAGAGTTTTTGAGAAGGGGGTACTTTTGAAGCGATATTTCCCTAGAAAGATAGCAACATGTTTTGGTATGTAAGTGACAAACAAACAATAATCTACTTAAAGCGAATACAATCTTAGTTAAACGTTAGATACATGAAACCGAGCACTTGCTTTGTGATTTTCAAACAATGCAGTATATTGCTAAATTGTTTCTACAACAATATCAAAAATTTCACTTCGATCCAGTGGTGCTGAATGCGGCCCACCTAATTCTTCGATAGTTGCCATTGACGAGATAAATTGTTGAATGTCTTGAGACATTTTGATTGATATCATTTGCATATTAAAACGGGCTAACCTTCTATGCTCTTCTGGTATGGTACCGAGTAATTGAGAATGAACTTCGTGCAATTGTTGTTGAACAAGGCGTTAAGCCTGGTTCATGAGTAACACATTCGTATCAGTAACTCATCTTACTAATTTCTCAAGGGCTGTCAACTCATTAGCTATTCCAGGAGTGGACCATGTATTATGAGATAAAAAAACATAAACAAACTTTGACATTTGGAGATAAATGCAGATAATTTCCATATAATAACAAGTAGACATGACTTTTAACAACTATAAACCAACATATTCTTAGTAACATACATCTATGCTCGAGGAATCCCCTTTCTTCAGCAGTCATTAAACACAATAAGTTATACAACAAATATGAATTTGAGTTTATAAGTAAATATGAATTTGAGTTTAAAAGTAAACTAGCATGGTATATCTACACGCAAAACTGCATCTAAGGGTGATTTGTCATTTCAATATTGTAATGATAATGTGATGTCACTATTCATGAAAACTCAATATTTAGTAATAGGCTAGCTGATAAAACACAAATATTGCAGTCAAGGTGCCAAGAAATCGTAGTCAAATACGCAAGAAATCACAGATTATTTCGTGCCATATTAAGCTGTTGTTAACATATTAGTCTTCGATATAAAAAATGACCTCCTCTGAAAATGCTGTTTGCCATTGTGAAGAGGAGGATTTTTATATTTGTTTAGCTATTAAACCTTTTCTTGATGTGTGTCCAAGTCAGCTTGAATATTCTATAGACAAACAACTATCGGGTAAGTTGCCTAATTATATATTCAAAGTCATGACAGAACGTTGAAGAGAACAACTATAGGGGCTTTGAAAAAACAAGGAAACTTGATTAATGTGTAGAAGTTTTCTGCACGGAGTGGAAACACATTGTCACATTCCCCCTTAATCAACTTTTTTAGAAAATAAACAAACTCTTTATAAAACATTCCACCAAAATCAACATCACGGATTGAAATTTTAACTTGGTTCAAGTGCACTAACAGATTTAGTGAGAATATGCATTTGTAATGAAGGTCTACAATCAAATACTTACTTGAAGATGAACTTGAGGCCATATTCTTTTGTAATAACAGTCGACTTCAACTTCGTTCTTCAATTCAGAAACCCTCGTCTTTTGTTGTTACATTCGACTGTCTTTACGGGGTGTTTCAGTGTAATGGAACCCTAATTTGAGGAGAAAGGGTTTAAATGTTTCTAAATGCCACACAATATTGTTTAATTATTTGTAAATGTCACATAATGTTCCACGTAATCCTTAAAACGAATGGAATAAGAAGGAAACTGACAAAAAGTTATTCCCGGTTAAAACGATGTAATGTGATCATTTTAAGGAGTTTAGTGGTCAGTTGTGTACACAAAAAAGGACTAAATGTGAACACAAGCAATAGATAATTGCCCTTTTACTTACTTGAAGATGAACTTGAGGCCATATTCTTTTGTTATTACAGTCGACTTCAACCTTGTTCTTCAATTCAGAAACCCTCGTCTTTTGTTGTTACATTCGACTGTCTTTACGGGGTGTTTCAGTTTAATGGAACCCTAATTTGAGGAGAAAGGGTTTAAATGTTTCTAAATGCCACACAATATTGTTTATGTAAATGTCACATAATGTTCCACGTAATCCTTAAAACAGATGGAATAAGAAGGAAACTCACAAAACAAGTGATTCCTGGTTAAAACGGTGTAATGTGATCATTTTAAGGAGTTTAGTGGTCAGTTGTGTACACAAAAAAGGACTAAATGTGAACAAAAGCAATAGATAATTGCCCTTATAAGTCATTTTCCCTTTTATAAAACTAAAAACTATAGGGACTAAATTAGTCTATTTATATTTAGGTATTCTTGGTAAAAGACTAAAATTGTAATTATCTTTAACTAAAGACTATATGAACTAAACTTGTAATTAGTTAATTTATCTTTAGCCATTCTTGTGGTTTTGGCAAAAATCATATCAAGAGACTCTGTAATTATCTTAAATTAAAAACTGTAAGGACTAAACTTGTAATTAGTCCAAGGTATTCTTATAATAACCATAAAAATAATGTCTTTTCTCAAAAATCATATCAAGGGACTAAACCTATAATTATGTTAAACTAAAAACTATAAGAACTAAACTTGCAATTAGTCCAAGATATTCTTGCAATTTCCTTAAAAATAATATATTCTTTCATATTTTCTCAAAAATCATGTCAATGGATTAAAAACGTAACTATCTTAAATTAAAAACTATACGGACTAAGCTTCTAGAAAATCATGACTAAAATCCTAAGGTTAAGTTGACCGCACAAAATGCGTTTGAGCCATGTTAATATAATTACTTGTGTCAATATTTTATTCAACCTGATTAATTATCATTAATCAAGTGTTTTATGTAGTTTGAAAAATGTTGAAGCTTTATTTTTGTTTAGTATTTATAATATAATATAAAAAAGTGTTAATGTTGAATTTTGTCACTTAAGTTTCTGATTTGTGTTCATTTGGTCACCTAACTTTGTTTAAGTTATAAAAGGTCACCTAACTTTTTATTTATTTCTGAAATGGTCACTATAACCGGTTATAACATGTCATAGTGACCATTTCAGAAACAAATAAAAAGTTAGATGACCTTTTACGACTTAAATAAAGTTAAGTGACCAAATGAGCACAAATCAAAAATTTACGTAACCAAATTCGACCTTAACCCTTAAAAATAATATGTTCTTTCATATTTTTCCTCAAAAATGATATATTCTTTCAGATTTTCTAAAAATTATGTAAAGAGAATAAAATTGTAAAAGTTAAATGCATTTTTGGTCCCCGTGGTTTGCCAAAAATTGCTACTTTGGTCCAAAAAGTTTGGACTAGCAACACAGGTCCAAAAATTTGATTTTTTTGCTAGTTTGATTCAATTAAAAAAATAATAATTAGAATGACTGTTTGCCCTTGCTTATTTCTTTTTCCTTTTGTTTTAATTTATTTTATGGCATTTTAATTTAGAAAAAAATAAAAAAGAAATAAAAAACCCACCCACACCCCTACCCCCACCCCCACCCCCACCCGTCCCCCCCTCTCTCCCTCTTTATCTCTCTCATCTTTCTCTCTCTTTCTCTTCCTTCAAATCGATGTTGTTAGACCCGATTCATCCCCTCTCTCATCTATCCCTCTCTCGATTTCCAAACACATTCAAGATCTGAACTCAATAATCCTCATGAACACACACATTGCTGATTCAATTTCTAAAAACCTTCATCGTCTTCTCCATTCAGCCTCTTTTTCCCCTTGCTCTTGATATTTGAAAACTCATAAGAATGAGAGACGAGGATGGCGGGTTTCTCAAAGCGTTAAACCTGAAAATGAAATTCAGGCAATTGTTGTTGAACAAGGCGTTAAACCTGGGTCATGAGTAACACATTCGTATCAATAACTCATCTTTCTAATTTCTCAAGGGTTGTCAACTCATTAGCTATTCCAATAACCCATCTTACTAATTTCTCAAAGGGTTGCCAACTCATTAGCTATTCCAGGAGTGGACCATGTATTATGAGATAAAAAACATAAACAAACTTTGACATTTAGAGATAAATGTTGACAATTTCCATATAATAACAATAATACATGACTTTTAACAACTATAAAACAACATATTCTTGGTAATATACAGCTATGCTAGAGGAACCCCTTTCAGCAATCATTAAACACAATAAGTGAAGGGTTTTATGCAAATCTATGAACTAAAAACTCCAAGTTCACATGCAACCTATAAGGATCTATGTTTTCTTCTAATTGACATATAATAAAATCCTAAAGGCATAAGAAAAATAACTAGAAGAATAAATCAGAAAAAACTAACCTTTAGGTTTTCTTGGAAGCTGAGCAGCACAAGTGTCCTGCCTCAAATGAGATCACACCCAAGCTAGGGGAGGGAGGAACGAAATTTCTAGAGAGAATAGGTATGTAAATCGCAGGTTATGAGGTTATGGGGCTCCCTATTTATAGCCTCCATCAGATGACCAGATAAACCTTAAGAGATAAGCCTTTTTGAATTCAAATTAAGATAAGCCTTTATCTTAATAATTCAAACTGTAATTATCTCTTATATATATATATATATATATATATATATATATATATATATATATATATATATATATATATATATATATATATATATATATATATATATATATATATATATATATATATATATATATATATCAAGGTTGTAAAAATCGTTTGACGGTACCTTGGCGGTCGAGTGAGGTTAAGGGATTAATCAGATTAATCGGAGATTAGTCGGTGATTAATCGGAGACCTTAAATTATAAAGGAATTCATTTAAATATATATAAATATAACAAAATCGAAAAGTTTAGTTCATTTTAATCCAAGATACACGTCAAAGATTATACATTTGTTTATTTTTTATTATTTGATTTTGATTTTTGTTAGTTTTCTTGAGTTATTAGAGAGTGTTTGAGTCGTCATTTAAAAATAAAAAAATAAATAATAGATTAAAAAATAAAAAATATGAAAAAGACCGCCAAGACCGATTAATTGGCCGTCAAGGCCGATATTTTACCGATTTTTGTAGCAAACCGTCAAGCTGGCCGAGTAGGCCGTAATCGGTTGAAGACCGCCAAGCGATTAATCGCCGATTAATCGGCCGCCAAGACCGATTTTTGCAACAATGATATATATATATATATATATATATATATATATATATATATATATATATATATATATATATATATATATATATATATATATACTAGTTGTAAGACCCGTGTATTACACGGGATGAAACAAAAAAACTATTAAACAATAAGATCTAAACATTAATAGTATTACATAAGAAACTTTCAACAAGACATGACGAAATTGTTAGATATATACGTCATCCAATTAAACACTAAAACATAATTGTTGATAACATTTGAATAATTACACATCAAATTTAAGTCCAATAATCAAGATTAAAGTTCAAACATCACTAAGATAAGAAAATGTTAAATGTACGAATCAACTATAATTGTAAAAAAAGTAAAGTCCTTGACAAACCGAACCTGTTGAACACTACTTTTTTTTAAATGAAAATAACATCATACATTCACAACCAAAAACAACAATTATACATACAAAACCAATATAACGGTTAAAATCTTTAAAATGTAAAAGAATGACCATATTGATCTTAAAATTAAAAATCAGCTGAGAAAGAAGCGTTGGGTTTCTTTACCCCGTGTTGGGTTTCTATCGTAGCATTCTACATATATTTCTTTATGTTACATAATCAATTTCCAATATTTTATTATTAAGACATTTCCAATTGTAGTTTTTTCTAAACCAAACATTGCTCTTTAAAGCCTTGCATCTGGAATATGAAAGCACAAAGTTAATATGTGAAGAAATAAGAATAGTGTAGGATGTATGTTCAATGATGATGTTAATTTAATTGGTAAGAGTTTATTTTTTAAGAATCATCGTAAGTTGTCCTTTTAATTCAAAGTTATAGTAGACGAATCATAATAAAATTTTCATCTGTGGTTAGATCAAATAAAATCCAAATTATATAATAAATTTGTTAATGGACAAAAAAAATTAAAAATAAATGCATTAAGTACACTAAAAACCGTTTTATTTGCTTTTTTAATACCAATTAATGCATTAAGTACACTAAAACATCAAAAATTAGTTTTTTTAAAATTCAAAATTATGAGGAAATGACATGTGGCAAATTCAATGAGGAAATGACATGTGGCTTTGAGTTACTTATTTATTAGGATAGGATATATATATATATATATATATCGAAATTTATATATTTCCATATATATTTCGCTGGCCACTTCACTCACTCAAACTGTCACTTACTCAACTATTGAATAATTACAGTTTTAGTCCCTGCACCTTTAATTAATTAATTTAATCACCAAATTAATTCTAATTAATTCCAGATTAATTTTTAATTAATTAATATAGTTTCTAATTAATATATTATCACTTTAATATATTAATAAACTATATATTTAATTTCTATTGATTTATTAATCATATAATAAATCAATCTTTCTCTCTACTGAACTTTCTACCAAACCTCCAACTTTGAGGGCAACCCAAATGGACTATGCTACTATTAATTAGGTAAATACTAATTATTAGTCATGGCTTAGACACCTAATCCAACAGTCTCCCACTTGGATAAGTCTATGACAATAATTACTAATTTAACCTCTAATTAATCAGCAAACTGTAGCTTCCTAGAAACTGCTGCCGAACTCTGACCTAGTCAGTTCTGTCCATAGATAAGTGATCATATGATCCTTCGTCTAACAAGATATTTTTCAGACACGAGACATGGATTGAGATCAATCTCTGTCCGATACTCTGTTTCCCGATTTTCTATTCTGCTTATGACTTTAGAACTTCTAATTGAACACATCAATTTAGTCCAGGTTGGCCAGCACTTTAGTCAACTTCAAAATCATCGAGAGGCCTACAAATATCTGTTTCCCATCAGGGTCAAGGAACGAATAAGCTTCAACTCATATGCTTATATCTTTTACCAGTCAAATCATTCACAACAACACGTTTTATAACATCGAGTTACCGATGCGTTTTCGTATTATCAATGAACAACTGCCTTGTAAATTATAATTCATATCTTTCCACCTCAAGATCATAAGATATTATCATCTCAACATTGCCTGTGATATAATCCATGAAGCAATCTATTGAGCATGGGTTTATCCAATACTCAAATCTCTATTTCTAAGTACTCATGAATGTTGTAGCAATCCTATTGTTATGTCTAACTCCTTAGACAGTCTACAAACCAATTCATGACAGTCTTGATTCAATACTTACTTCCAAAAGTATGACCGACTGTGGACCTTTCTGAATAATTAAATTATTCGGGAAGTAAAACATGCGAAAGTGAAACATACAGATCTGACTGGCAGCTACTCCTACTTATTACCAAGTCTCCACAAGGTAATCACCAAGTCGGACCTTGTCATAAACCATTATCGGTTTCAAGATTTCTTTTAAACTTTCAATTCTAATTTTACAGCTATGTCTTCATGAACCTTACACTCTTTCTATGTTTCCAAAGTATCTTATACTTATACACTTTAGTGCACATGATCCAATCGGATGTTCATCCGATGACATCTCAATATGTTATCCTGTCAATTTCTCTCCTAACTCCATTCTAGTAATGTGTACTGTGACTTCCTATGGTTCTGGGGTCTTTAGTCTACTTGACTGCACCCTAAGACTATTTCGAGGTGTTATGATGTGCCGGTGAACCACATGCGCTCCATTAGAATACTAACGAGATTCTTTAACCATCAAGTCCTTTAACATCATGTCCTGACGTTAATAATTACCAATTTGAAAATCTTTCAAAATAACACTATCACCCCAATCATTTCCTAATGAATTCTTACTTGAGTTCAACAATCCATCCAGTATTCCTAGCCAGACAATGTCCTGAATCCAACTTACTATGCCCTAAGCATCAAGTCATCAGGACATGTTCATGACATTTTGATCGATCCAAAAAAAACTTGTGGAACCCGATCCAATCTTATTCCAAACCCTTTTGGAATCCAAAGATTATTTATAATCCTTGTGTCATGTTTTTCCAAAAACTATTTCCTTTCGGAGACTCTTCTCATGCATCTTGAATCTTATCAAGATCATGCTTACAATGGCTAGGTCTATACTGGCGATTTCATCTATCCAATAGATGACTGTGAATTACGTGAGTATGTTGTACCTTCTTAATTTCTTTCATGCCAAGTCATCACACTTTGCAATGATAGGAAAACCCTTTCCTGCATCTTGAATCTCATCAAGATCATCTTGGCAGAGTCTGAATCTATCTTGTAGATGTTTACAACCACCTGAGTATGCCGTATTTCTATTAAGGCTTTCATAGCGATTTGTCTCTTAACACCAAGTAATTACACTTTGTAATGAAAAGAGACGTTTCCTAGAAACAGTATGTATCCTACGTATGGAGATGGTAGACAACAGCGACACTCCCACTGGCTTTGACACGGTTATGGACTATTCACAAAATCCAGGACTTTTGGTACCTTTTGAGATTCCAAACCTTCTGACATCTTAATGGAAATCTTTCAGCCCTTTCTCAAAAATCCAATCCCTTGGCATATTTTTTTGAGAATCTGAATATCCTATCTTGCGAGATGCCCATGGGGTAATCCCGGGCTCATGTACCTTTGTACTGGGACACTCTTTGTGAGTCCCTATTAGTGTGCCGGTGATCCACACACGTTCCACTAACGATTCACAATGTGCCATATAGTATCCTTTCAGATTCCATCCTCTATTGAGATTGCTTCTCCCGGAATCAATTACTTGACTCTGAGTATCGTCTCACTCAACCAGATGTTCTGAAGGTATGTATCTGTCCATGTTGCTTTCTTTTGATGATTCAGTTACTCCCACTGGTTTTTAGACCAGGTGTAAAATCAATCAAATTTTCACATAGACTGTGTCTGGCCCTAAGGTTCACTTTTTTGGCAGCAACCGGGATCACCAATGCATCCAAGTAGTTGGATTGTAAATCCGTACCAACTATAGTGTTTTACCACCAATCGGTATGTCACCCCGATCATAACTACTTATGATGGTGATCAATACTACTGGTCAAGAGAAGATTATGTCAGTTGTAAAACAAAAATCCGATTTATGCTTCAACCCTAGTGATGACTAAAGGTTCTTTCACTTGGCTAATCCTGAACACATTCAGGACTGCACTAACTCCCACTGTTTCCTTAGACCATGAGTTCTTTCTAAAAGAGCTCTTCTTATACAGTTGCAGTGGGATAGCCAATGAAATGACAATACTGATCATGTTCAGGCTAGTCATGAGGTTCTGATGAACACTACAAGACCCTGGACCTTTCTATGTACAAGTGGGATAATCCCAGCTTTACATTTCAGACAGTGTCTGCAGGACCTACTTAGTCTATGATGTGGTCAGAATATGGTTTATATGGACTGACTGGTATAGTATTGAACTTATTGGAAACTAATTGGCAATGTATCTCATACATCAAGGATCGAACTGTTTCGACCAATGCTCCATTATCTTCCCTAAAACACATTATAACCATTAATGTTCTTGGAAGAGAATGAAATGTGAAACATTTTTCTCAGTTTATGTTATTGCTCAGGTTCTGTGGAACTTGTACTTCCTTTGAAGTCCTTGAACTGTTCAAGGTTTCAATTCAATCGCTTATCTCGATAAGCGAAGTCATATTCGTTATACCGAATGATGAATATCGTGAAGTACAAAAATTGTGTTCTATATCAAGATTCGAGCAATACACAGCAACAGGTGTGTCCGTTGCTCTCATTCTCAATGTCTTTTACATATCTATGTAAACTTATGACTTTGTTAACTTTGTTCAAGACTTGCAATCTTCAGTTGACTCTAAGTCTACTGATTCCAAAATCCTATCCTCTGGATCTTTGGGTGATTCATTTCTTGCCACATGTGCTTTATAAAGAACTTAATCATCATCCGACTCTAAGTCAGATGATTCCAAAGTCCTGTCCAACTGGACCTTTGGTTGACTCATTTCTTGACACATTAAGAACTCAATTCATCAAGTGACTTTAAGTCAAATGATTCTAAAGTCCTGTCCAACTGGACCATTGGTTGAATTGATTCTTATAACATTTGTATTAACAATCATAAATGACACAATTCTTGAATCCAAACACTTTGGATGCATCAACATTCAAGTTATTACTAATCATACATTCAACACATTCATATAACATTTCAAGGACAATTTCAGACAACAGGTGTTAAAAGAAAACTGACAATTTTATTAAAACAAAAAATCCTTGAACAATGTAATATATGATAGACAATGTCAAAACGCATCTAAAGCTAACAACAATATATTAACATCTATCTAAAATTCAAAACTACACGAGCTGGAGATCCAATCCAAATGTGCTCCTATGCACTAGAGTCCCGTGCCTTATTGATTCCCTGCATACAAACCAAAATGTGACTATCACATTATGTATCAAGAAATCTTGGAACAGGAGTTTTGAGGTTTTTAGATATACCTGAGCTTTCAAAAGAGTTGGAGCGTCTTCCACTCTTTCCCTGACTGTATCCGATTGAGTGGATTCCCAGTTTGAGACATGTCCAGAAGATATTGACCGTTTCTTGTTACGTCTCTTCACTGTACTTAAGCCAGAAGTAGCTGGGCTATTGGAACTATGACTGTCCAAGAGTGACTCGTATAGAGTCAACTGTGGACGTATTTCCATTAAAGCCTTTTTGTGGTCTTCTTTTCTATACGTCTGAATGAAAAGATCGTACTCACTAGTCAGCGAAGCAAGTAGAATGTCAATACTCATCTCCTGACTCATGGAATAACCAAGTTTGAACAATTCGCCTATGTACGCTTCAATCTGAAGAACATGCGAATTGATGCTACTTCCCTCTTTTAGCTTGCACTCTGCAAGTCTTTTGAAGATCCTAACTCGTTCCTCTTCAACTAGTTTTTGGAATCTTTCCTCAACCAGTTGCATTAACTCATGTGGCCCCAAGGATTCAAAATCCTTGCGGAACTCGGGGTCAATGGTTAATACCATGAGGTCACGAATCTTTTCGGATTCATCAACTAAGAGGTTATGCTTATCATAAGAACCTTTTATGATGACTTGTTCCGGTGGGACCGGGATCGGATACTCGGTGAGATGTAGCTTGCCAGCAATGCCGAGAACCAGTCTCCAATTGCGAAGCCATTCCTTACAGTTGAGGTTAGTCAGCCTTTCCATATTTGGCAGGTGCATTATGATGCTTTCAGAAATGGGTGAAGGAGGAGAAGGAGGAGAATTGACACTTGACATCTATAAAAGAAACAGAATTTATTAGTTTAATTGATCATTTTTAAATAATTACCCAATATGTTATTTAATAAGGCTAGGATCCAAAATACCCCAACTATGGTGTGAAGAGGGATGCCGTAATCACAACATATTAGTCATTAAGGTAGATAAACACTTATCAATTTCATCTAATGAAATTCCTAGATTTGTTGAGATTCATTGAACTTTTCAATGGCATGTTTAATCTCGGATGTCCTCCACTGTTTGTGACTGGGATGCCGAGGATCACAAGCTGGATGTGAATAACCATGCAAATTAGCTTGGTACTCTCGGGTTAATCATCATCTCTAATTGATGTGTCGGTAAACCACACACGCTCCAACAACAATAATAACACCCGGGAAACCCATTTCAACTCTTTATGAACCCCTATTGGTGTGCCGATAAACCACACACGCTCCACCAATGTTTCATAAAGTGCAATGTGCAATTTCATGGATTAGCACCAATTCACATTTTTTCTAAAGTAACTAGATTTGGGTTTTATTAAGTTATTCCAGTACTTTAAATAATATCATTATACTTTTAATGAGATTAAGTTGGTCCTATCAAACCCGTTCGGCTAACGACCCTCCACTGATCAAGCGAGCGGTGGGCGAGAGTGGACACCCATTAGACTGCCATTTTATAGGCAGTCTCCTTATACCCACTTTATAGATCAGCTTCGTGAATGAGGCCTACTATTGATTTGACTAACCATTAAATCTTATACATATAATATTAACTTTTAATTATAATATATATAAGATGAATTTTAAACCTTTTAAAATGTTTTTGGTTTATCCTTTAATTTATAGGAATTTAAACTATTAAATTTAAAATTAAATTAAACCTTTAAATTATCTTTTAATTAAACAATTAATTAAATTTGGATATTTTAGACTTTTAAAATATTCCTAGATTTATCCTTTAATTTTTCGAAATTTAAGGCTATTAAATTTAAATTAAATTAAATCTTTAATTATCTTTCAATTAAACAATTAATTAAATTAATTAAATTTAGATAGGTATCACAAATTAATTAAATTAATTTAAACATATCTTAAACCCCCTTAAAATTGAAAATTAGCAATCAAAGGGTTTAAGGTTATCCATTTAATTAAATAATTAAAGTTACCAAAAATAGAAAACCTTCTAAAACCCTAATTGGCCAAAATCGCAAATAATGGGGGGAGGGGCTAGGGTTTCTAAAACCCTAACCCTAAAAATCGAAAATCATCATATTAGGGTTTAGAAGCTTTTAAACCCAAATTTTTTAGGAAAACAATTATAACAGTTCAACAAGAAAACAACCAAATGCTCTGATACCACTGAAGGGTTTTATACAAATCTATGAACTAAAAACCCTAAGTTCACATGCAACCTATAAGGATCTATGTTTTCTTCTAATTGGACATATAATTAAATCCTAAAGGCATAAGAAAAATAACTAGAAGAATAAATCAGAAAAAACTAACCTTTAGGTTTTCTTGGAAGCTGAGCAGCACAAGTGTCCTGCCTCAAATAAGATCACACCTAAGCTAGGGGAGGGATGAACGAAATTTTTAGAGAGAATAGGTATGTAAATCGTAGGTTATGAGGTTATGGGGCTCCCTATTTATAGCCTCCATCAGATGACCAGATAAACCTTAAGAGATAAGCCTTTTGAATTTAAATTAAGATAAGCCTTTATCTTAATAATTCAAACTATAATTATCTCTTTTATATATATATATATATATATATATATATATATATATATATATATATATATATATATATATATATATATATATAAATCGAAATTTATATATTTCCATATATATATTTCGCTGGCCACTTCACTCACTCAAACTGTCACTTACTCAACTATTGAATATTTACAGTTTTAGTCCCTGCACCTTTAATTAATTAATTTAATCACCAAATTAATTCCAGATTAATTTCTAATTAATTAAAATAGTTTCTAATTAATATATTATCACTTTAATATATTAATAAACTATATATTTAATTTTATTGATTTATTAATCATATAATAAATCAATCTTTCTCTCTACTGAACTTTCTACCAAACCTCCAGCTATGAGGGTAACCCAAATGGACTATGCTACTATTAATTAGGTAAATACTAATTATTAGTCATGGCTTAGACACCTAATCCAACAATACGTTATACGACAAATATGAATTTGAGTTTATAAGTAAACTAGCATGGTATATCTACACGCAAAACTGCATCTAAAGGTGATTTGTCATTTCAATATTGTAATGATAATGTGATGTCACTATTCATGAAAACTCAATATTGAGTAATAGGCTAGTTGATAAAACACAAATATTGCAGTCTAGGTACCCATACTTCGTAGTCAAATACGCAAGAAATTGCATATTATTTCGTGCCATATAAGTTGTTGTCAACATGTTAGTCTCCGATACAAAAAATGACCTCCTCTGAAAATGTTGTTTGCCATTGTGAAGAGGAGGATTTTTTTATTTGTTTAGCTATTAAACCTTTTCTTGATGTGCGATGTGTGCCTAGGTCAACTTGAATATTCTATAGACGAACCACTATCGGGTAAGTTTCCTAATTATATATTTAAAGTCATGACGAATGCTGAAGAGAACAACCATATGGGCTTTGAAAAAACCAGGAAACTTGATTAATGTGTAGAAGTTCTCTGCGCTGAGTTGAAACACATTGTCACATTCCCCTTTAATCAACTTTTTTAGAAAAGAAACAAACTCTTTATAAAACATTCCATCAAAATCAACATTACTGATTGAAATTTTAACTGGGTTCAAGTACACTAACGGATTTAGTGAGAACACGCCTTTACAATGAAGGTCCACAATCAAATACTTACTTGAAGATGAACTTGAGGCCATGTTCTTCTGTAATTACAGTCGACTTCAACTCCGTTCTTCAATTCAGAGACTCTCGTCTTCTGTTGTTACATTCGATTGTCTTTACGGGATGTTAGAGTGTAATGGAACCCTAATTTGAGGAGAAAGGGTTTAAATGTTTCTAAATGCCATGCAATATTGTTTAAATAATTGTTGCATCTAAATTGAAATTTTATCAATGTTGCTTGCTGAAATCTTATGTATGTGTATGCTAATGTTAATTAATGAGGCCTTATCACGGTTAAGTCCCTGGAATCATTTCACACAACCCATTAACTCTTTGAGTCAATGGTTATTATGGATAACGCTATTAGGAGCTAGACAACTCCTCACTCGCTTGCCCGTTTCACAGAGTGCATTTTACCATATACTATCTATGTTAGTGGTAAACGTAGATCTCGATAGGGGACCCCTCGGTCGTTAGGTCTGGTTATGAACTCATTGCTTGAACATTATGCACATATGAAATTTAAATACTCATTTTAACAACAGATTTTATTACTCATGTTAGCAAGGAACTTCTATTTATGGAAACTTTTATCAATATTCGGATTTTCATGATTTTAAAACAATGTTATATTATAAACCTGTGAACTCACAACCTATTTCCCCAGTTGACCCTCATTTTACATGTTTTTTTTTGGAATCATCTAGTAAGTGGCATCTAGAGACACACCACTTGTAGAAGCATTACGCATGTGTTGTTTTTCGAATGTATTGTAATTTCTTTAACAATTGTTCAAAACTTATTGTAAATTGTAATGCTTTATAATACTATGGTTAGTGTTGTCTTTAACTTTTACTATGAGATCCATTTGTACTATCGTATCCTGTGTTTCCACTTTAGCGGAGTGTGACATCACAGGGCCATACCATAAAATAACATGTTCCTATATGTATTTTTATAGTCATCATCCCATTCGTTATCATTGTTAGTTGCTTCTGTGTCGGATACACCTAAACCAACATTTGTTGGTTCCCCGTAAGGTGCTAATTTTGCATCGTTCAAAAGAGGGTTGGTTTTCGGAGTGTTATCATCGTTAGGAAGAGGGTTGCTTTCTGGAACGGTCCTTAATTCATATGTACCAACATATTGAACCAATGCTTGCACATTCGTATCTGAATAATGAATCAGTTCTTGGACTATGTTTTCAAGAATACTACAATATTTTGCATGGCTATGATATTGAGGTACAAAAAGAGAAATGTAATTACCAGTAACATTATTGCTTCTTAGCCCGCTAGATATGTTCTTATTGGAGGCTTTCCCTTTCTCGATATCTGATATCTCCATCACCTTCAACAACATACAAATACAAAAACATCCACATCATCATCTACATTAATGACATAAAACATTTATGAATGTTGGAAAGACAAACTAATGTCTGATTTATCAATCAAACCTGTATTTCTTTTCATCAAATTTAATAAATCGAAATAATTTATCCAATTCGAAAATTGTAAACCGTAGGTCTTAACAAACGTTCTAACATATTTTAGTTGATCATCAATAATCTCCCGCCCCCAATCGGTGCAAACAACAATGAATAACTTGTTAGATTAGGAACTCATCTCAAAAAAAAAATTTCAAATAACAAAAGGTAATAATTTCTAAAGTAGATATTCCACTCAAATGACTATAACATTTTATATTTCTCTTTAAGAATTATAAAACTTTATTTTTTAAACAAAATATTGTAGTGTACTATGCAGTCAAACTTCCACTTTTCAGAGTCCAACTACTATTATTCGCATTCAAACTTATACTTTTCACAGTGAAATAGTACCGTAGAGCCTGAAACCTGTACCATGCTCCCCTTAAATATTATAAAGAATAATAAATAAAATATAAAAAGATTTACAAAATCACAGCTGGCTAAAAAGAGTCTCGCAGCTGACTATAGAGAGTCTCACAGGTGGCTGCGGTTTTTTCAAACCCAAAAATGGAGAAAATTGTTTTTGTTAATATTACATAGAACATGCCATCAAAATTGTAGCAAGATAGGGACAAGTTATCAAAATCGTAATTAACCCCTAGCCAACTGCGATTTCAATGACTATTCGTGTCAGTTACTTCTTGACAAAAGCCTCAAGAATTTAGCTAAATTTGTCATTTTTCACTCCACTATTATATCTTGAATAATCTCTATCAATCATACATGTTCTATTTTTAATATTTAATATTATGGATAATAATATGTAAGGGTAATGAACTTTATCTCATGTATACATTTAATCATTTATGTTTTTAGTCCATATTTGGTCATTGAATTTATTTTTGCGCATGATTTACCCATAAACTTTTAAAACTTTTTCACATTTAGTCACTCATTTTTTTTCTGTCTACAAATGACCGTTAAGTTATTGGTCATATATATACAAAAAAACCTTTAATAATCATATGTGTACAAAAATAACATAAGTAATTAAATATGAACAATTTTAAGAAATCCATTGATAAATCAAATACAAAAATAACATAAGACCATCTGGAGCACTTGTCACGGGCTCACTGTGATGCTTATGTGGCAACCCATCACGGTAGTGCACACCACCCCGAGTGCACCATGATGGGCAATTTCGTGATCTTCATTGCTCCCATTCATGGCACATCACACACAATCACATATCACTATCATTTAATACCCAATCCCATATCAGTACTTCCAATCTATTTTGTTTTATTATTTATTTATTTTTAATTAGAAATGGTGATATGTTGTGATAGGTATACCAATGTTTATGTGATGGGTATTGGTAAAAAACCCCCTGATCATGATTTTATGATATCCCATCAATTAGGGTATTAGTTTTTTAATTTTTACTTTTAATATATATATATATATATATATATATATATATATATATATATATATATACATATATATATATATATATATATATATATATATATATATATATATATATATATATATATATATATATATATATATATATATATAGGATCAAATGTGGATTACAATTATTATGTGATTGTGTGATAAAATATGGAGCATCCGATTGAAGAGATCTACGGTCTTAGATTCAGGGACTTCAACGTAAATATATAAAAGCTAATTATTCAGGTTTTACAATTAAACCCCTGAAAAGGGTATTTTAGGGTATTTTAGTCTATTAATCAAGAATTAAAAAAGGAAGTTCAGTTATTATCTCCTAAATTGGTGGGATTTTTATTTAATATGTATTTATCATATTATATAAAATTTAAAAATGCAGATCCGTACATATTGAACAAAAAACGCAGGTATTCATTCCCAAAGAATATAAACATTGTCAATTATATTTTTTTTAGAATTAACATTCTTAAAGAATATGAATGCATATATTAAATTACAAACATAATGACATGTACATTCTGAAAGAATATTATACAAAAAGAATAAAAGATACATTCTAAAAATTATGCTTCATTATTAAAAAAACACTTCATTCAATACAATATAATTTGTATTTCATATATTCTTAAAGAATAGAAAATAGAATACATGTAATTCTTGCATAATTCACTACCATTCTTAAAGAATATATCATCATTCTTTAAGAATGTTGTAAATCTTGACTTCAATTCGTTCAATCTCGGTGGCACTATCATCATCGTACACATCTTCTACACCTCCACCGACGATCCAGTCATTTCTTTGGAATTAGACATTAAAAATTAGCCGATTACAGCCTATTCCAATTTAGAGTTCTACAAATTAGCCGATTACAAGTGTATAACTCAAATTCTTAAAGAATGAACATTCTTGAAGAATACATAAAAGTTTGTCTTCCTCCCATCTTTTCAGATTCGCACCAGATCTCACCTAAGCATCTTGATACATTGACCATTTTGATATTTCCCGACATTTTTGAATTTAAAATCATAAAAATTAAAAATGGTGATCGGTATATTAAATCTGGAATGCGAGAAGAAACATATACAAGTTATATATAATTGGAGAATATTATGTGGTAACAATAATCTTTACCAAATTTTGATTAAAAAATATTTGATGCATCTCGAAACTTTATTATTAGAATTAGGCAAATTACATATGATTAAAATATACTTTTAAGTTTATGCATTTATATCTCGAAAATTGTATTATAATATTGAGGAAATTACTTATGTTTTGGAACAGAACAATTCTCATTCACCATATATTCAAGTAACTACAAACAACTGAAAAATGATTGCGTAAAGTAATTGGGTTATCACTATTAGGGTTTTCGAAGGGTGTATAAAGATAAGAACTTACCTTGATAACTTTACCGTATTTCATTTTCCGCACGATCAAGCTATGGTTTGTATTATCAAAGGAGAAGAATAAATAAGGGTTTGAGCGCCAATCAAAAAATACCAAGAGAAATCAAAAGCGCAAGTGAAGCTGATAACATTGGAGAGAGACTCGACAGATACTTCAAAAGGCATAATCGATTTTGCTGGGGTTAAATAGTAAAAACAAAAGGTTAAAACTAAGAAAGATTTAACCAAGAGATGACAGGGAGAATGTGACGAGTGGAGAATAAGGCCGGTAACATAAATTCCTTGGCGGCAAGAAAGTGAAGACGATGGTAGAAGGTTTTGATCGTCGGCCGATATTTGACATGTGCCGATGAGTGATGATGGCGATGATTTATGACGGCGACGTAGGGTTGGAGAGAACGTGGTATAAGAAGAGAAAGAGAGATGGGATAAGATCATTACCTAAATTAGTTGATACAATTAATATTTAATTAAATGATTATTATGATAAATTACCATTTTATCCTTTATAAATGATTGGCTGACATTGTCTCATACACTTACACAATATATATATATATATATATATATATATATATATATATATATATATATATATATATATATATATATATATATATGATGAACAAAATAATATAAGATAAATCATAAAACTTTGTATAAAATGGACTATTTCTACAAGCAGAACAATTTCTATAAGACGAACAAAATTGCTATTAAAAATATGATCTAAATAACTCACCAATATCTATAACTTTATGACGTGAATCATAAACATACAAAATACTCTTTTTTTCATATCTTCATGCATTACTAAAAATAACAATGTACCTTAACTGAGTTGATAACATCCGTATTATTTATAAATTGAAGGATAAAATAAAAAATAACAAACATCAAAGATGTTGCCAAAGAAATCAGTTTAACTCAAGCAATCTGCTCCGTAAAGTTTTGTATGTGACATTCACATTGGTGATTGCTTTTGATTTTTGTTTTCCATAACAGTTAGTGCCCATATTTACCTGCTTCGTTCTTCAGAGGTAAAAGGGGATACGAAATTTGAACAAAATATACGATCGATTACACAATATGTTTGCTTCACACCGTCAACAACTCGAAGATTAACGATGATTATAGAGAGGAACACAAGAATTTTGAAGAGAAGATGCGAATAATGATAGGTTTTAGGAAAAACAAATAAACTTAACCCTTAAGTTCACATGCAACCTAATTGGATCTCAGTTTTCACTATTTGAACCTATAACTAATACCTAAGTTAATTTCAAAAAATACTAAAAGTATAAACAGAAAATTACTAACCTTTTGTTGAATTTTTTGGAAACGAGCACCACAAGCGTCGTGCCTCTAATTGTTCACACCCAAAGCTAGAAAAAAGAAAAACTAGAGAGAGGGAGAGGGTATAGGAATATGGCACAGGATTAGCTAAAGCCCCCTATTTATAGGCTTAAAAGAATTAGTAGATAAACCTTAGAGATAAACCTATTTGAATTCAAATTGGATAAACCTTTTATCTTTAATTCAAATCCCTATTTATATTTAATATAGGTTTCGAAATTATGGATATACCTATCCATATTTTCACCAACAATTATGGACTTTCCATAATTGTTCACTACTTAACTACTCAACCATTGAATACTTACAGAACAGCCACTGCACTTTTAATTAATCAAATTAATCACCAAATTAACTCCAATTAATTCTTGATTAATTATTAATTAAATAATACTATTTCTAATTAATATATTATCCTCATAATATATTAACAAATTATTTATATTGATTTATTAATCACATAATAAATCAATCTCTCTCTCTAAAAGTTATTGTGTCAAATTGCCAAGTATGAGGGCAACCCAAAAAGACTTTGCAACTATCAATCAAGTATATACCAATTATAGTCATGGCTTAGACACCTAATCTAACAGTCTCCCACTTGGATAAGTCTTTGACCTAGTCAATCAAGTAACTGCAACTATCAATCAAGTAACTGCCAATATAACTTATAAATTGATCAGCAAATTGTAGCTTCCAAAAGTTGTTGCCGAACTCTGACCTAGTCAGTTACGCGTCCTAAGATAAGTGATCATATGATCCTCCTTTCTACAAGATATCGTTCAGACATGACACATGGATTGTAATCAATATCAATTTCCAATACTTTGTTTCCCGATTTCCGATTTGTGATGATATAGGACTTCTAATCGAACACATCAATTTAGTCCTGGCTAGGCCCAGCACTATAAGTCAACACCAAGTCACCGAGGGGCCCAAAGATATTGCTTTTCCCCTTAGGGTAAATGGAACGAATAAACTTTGACTCATATTCTTGCATCATTTACTCATCAAATCGCGCACAACAATACGTTTTATGACATCGAGTTACTGATGCTTTTACGCATTATCAATGTATATCCGACTTGTAAATTTCAACTCATATGTATCCGTTTCAAGACCATAAGATATTATCGTCTTAGAATTACTTGTGATAGAATCCATGAAGTAATTCTCTGAGCGTGGGTTTGCTCAATACCCAAATCTCCATTTCTAAGCACTCATGAACATTGCAGCAACTCTATTGCTATGTCTAACTCCTTAGACAATCTATAATTCAATTCATGACAGTCTTAATTCACTACTCACTTCCGAAAGCATGAGCGACTATGGACTTTTGAATAATCAAATTATTCAGGAAGTAAAACATGCCAAATCGAAACATAAAAATCTGAGTGGCAGCTACTCCTGCTTATTACCAAGTCTCCATGAGGCAATCACCAAGTCGGATCTGTCATAATACTATTATGTGTTTCCTGGTTTCTTTTAAACTTTCAATCAATATTTTTCTTTCTATGTCTATATACCCGAAAACGGCCTTTCACTGTTACTATGTATCCAAATGTCTTACATTGATACACATTATTGCGGATAATCTGATTGGATACTTTCACGATAATATCTCAATATGTCATCTTCTCTCTCTCTCTCTCTAACTCCATTCCAAAACGGTGGTGTGACTCTTCATGGTTCTCGAGTTCTAAGTCCAAGTGACTGCACCCTTTGGTGTCAAGACTATTTCAAGGTATCATGATGTGCCGGTTAACCACACGTGCTCCATCAATGTACTAACGAAACTCTTTAACCATGAAGTCCTTTAGCACCACTTACTGATGTTAATAATTACACATTTGAAACTCCTTTCAAATTATTATTACATTCACCCCAATCATTTCTCAATGATTTCTCACGTGTGTTTAAATAATTTGTCCAGTATCCTAAGCCAAGTTGTATCCTGAATCCAACTTACCATGCTCTAAGTATTAAGTCATCTGGATAAGCCCTTGACACTTTTGATCAATCCATTTGCAGAAGCTCATGGAATTCGATCTATTCTATTCTGAACCTATTCAGAACCTGCAGATTACTCGTAATCCTTGTGTCATGATTTTTAGAAACTCTTTCCTTTTTGGAGACATGCATCTTGAATACTATCAAGATCATACTAATATTGGCTGGGTTTATAGTGGTGTTTTCATCTACTGATAGATGATTGTGACAACCTGAGTGTAATGTACTTTCTTCACATATTTCTTACCAAGTCATCACACTTTGCAATGATAGGAAAATTCATTTCGCAAAATAACGCATCTTGATCTCATCAAGATCATACCTATAATGGCTGAATTTTACTAATGGCTTCATCTATCTGATTGTTGATTGTGACTACCTGAATACATTGTATCTCCTAAATCATTACACTCTATAATGATAAGAGGCGTTTCCTAGAAATAGTATGTAATCGACATACATTGATAGGCAGATCACAATGATACTCCCACTAGCTTTGACACGGTTATAAGACTCTTTTAGATCATCACAAAATCAAAACCTTTTGGCACATTTTGAGAATCCAAAATATAAACCTTCTGACATAATTGCAGGACTCTTTCAGGCTATTCACAAAATCGAAACTTTTGGCATATTTCTGAGAATCCAAAGATCCTTCCTTGCGAGGTGTCCTTTAGATAATTCATAAGGACTGTGTACCTTTTGTATCGGCAAACCCTTTTGGTTGTATCTTACACGCAACCCTTGTGTTTTCCATTTAAAGAAAGCGGTTCAGATCATCCAATCATGCTATGACTCGCGAAGTGCAGTAATAGCAAACAATATCTTTTCAGATTTGTTTATGTTCTGTTGAGAGCATCTCTCTCAAAATCAATCATATGACTCTGAGTTTCGCTTCACTCAACTCATTCTTGCTCAGAATGTAGGTACAATTATATCTATGTTTCCTTCTTTTGACGACTCAATTACTCCCACTGGTTCTCAGCCAGGTGTAACATCAATCAGATTTTCATATAGACCGAGTCTCGCCCTTAGGCTCTCTCATTTGGAAACAATCAGGCTGACCAATGCTTCCAAGTAGTAGGATGGCTTATCCGTACCAATCTCAGTGTCTTATCACTAATCGGTATTCACCTAGATCATAACACCTTATGATGTTGACCAATACTACTGGTCTGCTAAGAGAATGGTATGTCAGTTTTAACAGGAATCCGATCCCTGGTCAAGTCCTAGTGGTGACTAGAGGTTCTTTCACTTGGCTAATCCTTGAACTCCTTCAGGATTACTCTTACTCCCACTGTTTCCTTAGAATATGAGTCCTTTCTAAAAGAACTCTTCTTTCATAAGTACTTGCGGGAAAACTAATAAAGTAACACTGCCGATCAGGTTCAGACCATTCATGAGGTTCGGATGAACGCTACATGACCTTGGACCCTCTATGTACAAGTGAGGCGAACCCTGCTTTGCATTTCAGACGGTGTCAACCTACTAAGTCTAAGATGTGGTCGGGGTAGGCTTTTACGGTCTGACTGGTTGAATATCTAATTTATCGAAAACTAATTGGAAGTGTATCTAATACATCGAGGATCGAACTATTACGACCAATGCTCGATCTTCTTCCCTAACACACATTATAACCATTAATATTCTTGGAAGAGGATGAACTATGAAAGTTTTTATCAGATTATGTTTTTCACTCAAACGATGTTGGTCTTTATACTTCCTTTGAATTCCTTGAACATTTCAAGGTTTCAATCAAACGCTTATTCTAATAAGCGAAGTCATATTTGTAATACTGATTGGCAAATATTATGAACTATAACTAATTGTGTTTTATTTTTAGATTCGAGCAATTCACTAATGTGTCCATTGCTCATAATCTTAATGTCTTTTACATCTCCATGTAAATTTATGACTTTGTTAATTTGTTCAAGATATGTATTCATCATTTGTCCTAAGTCAACTATGACAACTATCAAATTAGGTCAACGAAAGTCAACCAAAACATACGATGAAATGTAAATTCCATAACCTCTATAATTTATTATTGGATATTATAATAATATGTACGCTAATACGAACAAACGCTATTCAGTTAGATATTTTTAAAATAAAATAAAATAAATTATTTTTTTACGTCGTGAATAGTTTCCGACGTGAATAGTGATCCGGCATGAATAGTATCCGACGTGAATAGTAATCGGTAAAATTCAAAACTCGTCGGAATATTACAAATTTTATATCAAAACATAGATAAAAATATGACGGTTCCAAATATATAGTTATATTTTTACCAAACGTTATACATAAAAAGTTATGATTGAAAAACATATAATTTAACTTGAAAACGACGTTTAAATATTATATATATATATATATATATATATATATATATATATATATATATATATATATATATATATATAAAATTGTCAAAAGTTAGTTTGAAAACAAACCGGTGGATTTTCAAAGTTTGAAATTGTATTTTATTTTAATTTAATTTTAATTTAATTTTATATAAAGTGGGCCCCACTTTATTATTTAATCAATTTTACACATTTTACCCTCAAAGAATTCGTATTTTCATTTCGAACACTACGTATTCAATACGTATTTTTAAGTTTATCAATAATATTATGCCGTTTTATAAAATGGAAAAATTTACCGTCAAAACGGTGTCGTCGATACGAATAATCTGACGTCAAATTTTAATATTATTGATATTAGTTTTATATTTAATATTTTCTTTTTCTTTAAAAAGAAATTGTATTTACATTTAAACCCTATATTTTTATTAAACTTACAATTAATACCCTTTCGTTAATTAGTTAAGGACTGTTATTTAAAAAGTTGATATTATTAAACTACGATTTTTGTAGATTATATTTTTATAAAAAAAAATCATTTATTTTATATAAAAACTATTAAATCTATTTAAAGAGTATTTTAAGGGTATGTTTTGTCATAAATAAATTTTAAAAGCTATAATCATCAAATATTTGTATCTTGAGGGCCGCTATACGAAAATAAATTTACTATAAGTAGAGGCTTCAATCCTCTCATTTCCTCACACCTCAAATCTCGATCTCTATATCACTAGATAGTATTGTTAGAAGATTCTTCGATATATATAGAAATATACGAAGAATGAGCGTTAGAAGTAGCTATTTTAGTTATAAATATAGTGAGTTCGAGTTAGAAGCACGAAGAGTCGGGCGATCTAACAACAATTGGCGATAAGATCTTAGTCGACATTGTGGTGAGTTAATACCCCTTCTTTTTATCTTTATTCAAGTTTTTAAGGGGGAGAATACAAGTTATACTATAAAAATAGCTATTTATACTCATTTGTAACAATAGTAAACAAAATGTGAATTTTGTAAACATCATTATGACAATAATTCAATTATAGTTCCAAAATATAATATTGAATGATCTACTTACGAGAGAGGTGTCTAGGCCGATCACTTGGGCTAGGTTGTTGGATTTCCGAAAGGCACATACGCTGAAAGGGTCCTGCCTCCCCAATCTTCTACCTGGCCGTTCTTTATTTGATAGTCATGAAATATTATATTGGAATTAATAAAGGGTATAACCAATTTATTACACCACTATTGTGGAGAATATATCTTAAAAGAAGTTCTTTATAACCATCTAAATAAGTTATTTCACATATATTTGTAAATATATGCTTTTCACAACGGAATACTAAAAATAAACTATTATAGGAATAGTTTGTTGATACAAATGTTACTATGACGTTTTAAAGAGGACAAATAATTATATAAAATATATAATTGTTATACATTACTATATTATCATGGTAAAAATGATAATGGGCAAATACAAAGGTTTTTCATATACAAACTTTAACAAGTTGATTGATACATACATTTTTATGAGACGGGTCTTCACAGTGCTTATTTAAGTACATACTATAAGTCCTGAAATTTATAACCAGAGTCTCGGTAAGAGAGCGTGATATTTGTGTATAGATCTATATGGGATTGACAACCCCGCACCTGAGCTGCTAGCTACAGCTAGACCGACGGGTCTGAGGTGACAAATGTCATAACAGTCCGACGCTTGAAGAACGTCGAAGCAGGCCTACATGGTCACAGTATGGTTATAGGGCGTCTCGCTTGGGAAATCAACTTTATAAATTGTTTACGTAGAAATATACATTTTCAATGCCTTTATACTACAAACTACACTATACATTTTAGTCTTTGGGTTTTTAAGACTTGGATACATTCATAAGAAAATATTGGATTTTCTTGGATTACAATACTACCTTTTACAAGGAAAGAGACTCCTCATACAAGTTTTATGGTATTAAAACTACATTTTAACAAGTTACAACTATAAGTATGGTTGATACATTCATAAGAAAATATTGGATTTTCTTGGATTACAATATACCTTTTACAAGGAAAGAGACTCCTCATACAAGTTTTATGGTATTAAAACTACATTTTAACAAGTTACAACTATAAGTATGGTTTTTACTTATACACACTGGTTCTATGGAAATTAAAACTATGTTTTATCAGTTATATAAATATAAGTATGGTTTACTTATACATATGAGTTTTACAGAATTAAATCTATGATTGGTCTACGAGTAAACATCTATTTACACTGTTTCATACAAGAATAAAACTACGTAATACTATTTTCAAGTATAGAAATACTTATACATTCTCGGTCTTTGGGTTTTAAGACTACGACTCATTTATTAGAAAATATTGGATTTTCTGGTTTCAAACACTATCCTTTTACAAGGAAAAATGATTATGGATTTTCTCATACAAAAATCTTATGAACTCACCAACGTAATGTTGACACTCTTTCAAACTACTTGTATTCTCAGGAAATTGATAGGGTAACTACAACCTTTGACGATGGGTCGCTATGGCGTCATACTATGTATTTTGATATCATATTGTAATTGTATTCAAAACATACAATCTTTTGAACTATTGTAACATTTACAATTGTGTATATGATGGATGTGTTTGCTTTGATCACTATTGTACAAACGTTGTTGTGATACTGTTCATGAAGTCATCCACCCTCAGACGTTTCCGCCATCATGGTTTGGGGGTGTCACATCAACTGATTCCAAAATCATGTCTATTTGATCTTTGGGTGATACATTTCTTGCAACAATTAATTCTATTAAGAATTCACTTCATCATGTGACTCTAAGTCAAATGATTCCAAAGTCCTGTCCATCTGAACCTTTGGTTGAAGCGATTCTTATGAAGGCTTACTTTAACAATCATAAAGAACACAATATATAAATCCAATACATTTTGGATGTACTAACATTCAAGTTATTACCATCCATGCAATTAACACACTCATACAACATTTTAAGGATAACTTAAACAACTATGTTTTGAAAAGGAAAATCAACATTTTATTAAATCAAAGTTATCCTCAAACAATGTACTATATGATAACAGTGTCATACACATCTAATAAGCTAACAACAAGATCAAAATATCTGACTAAGCTTCAAAGCTGCACGAGCTCGTGATCCAATCCGAATATGCTCCTATGCGTCAATGCCCTGCATCCTATCAAGTCCTTGCATACAAAGCAAATGTGACAATCACATCCTATATTAAGGAACTAAGGATCAGAAGTTTTGAGTTTTAGATATATATGAGTTTCCAAACTATTCGGCTTTGGAGCATCTTCCAATCTTTCTATGTCTGTATCCCACCCTGTGCATTTCCCAGTTTGAGACATCTCAGAACCGGTCCAGACGATCTGGATCGTTTCTAGATGTGTCTCATTTCCGGACTCAATCGCGAAGTAGTAGAATTAGTGGAACTATGTTTCTCTATGAATGACTCGTACATAGTCAACATCGAATGCATTTCCATGATAGTCTTGTCCTAGTTCCCTTTCCTGTACATCTGGATGAACAGATCGTACTGGCTAGTAAGCGAGTCGAGATAATGCTCAACTCCCAATCGATAGGGTGACCAAGTTTACAAAGTTCTCTTATGTGTCCCTCAATCATGCAGACTGAGGCTATTTCTTCTATTGGCTGGCACACTTCAAGCGCCTTGAAGATCCTAGTTCGTTTCTTTTTCAATCGGTATTGGCTGGCACACTTCAAGCGCCTTGAAGATCCTAGTTCGTTTCTTTTTCAATCGGTACTCAGAACCTTTCCTTAACCAGTCGTGCTAACTCATATGGCCCCAGAAATTCAAAATCCCTGCGGAACTCGGGGTCAATGGTCAATTAGCATGAGGCTGCGAACTTCTTCAGATTCATCAATCGAGAATTCATGCTCATCAAAAAGCTATTGTGTGATGCCATGCTTCAGTGGAACAGGGAGTGGATACTTAATCAGATATGGCTTGCCAGCAAAACTGAGAACCATTCTTCATTTGCAAAGCCATTCTACAAAGTTCAGGCCAGTCAGCCTTTCCATATTCAATAGATACTTTCTGAAACTTTCAGAAATGGGTTATGGAGGAGGAGTAGGAGAGTTGACACTGGTTTCAGACATCTATAAAATCATAATTTATTAGTTTAATTTTAATCCTTTTAAATAATTACCCAATTTATTATTTAATAAGGCTAGGACCCAAAATACAGCAACTATGGTGTGAAGAGGGATGCTGTAATCACAACATAATGGTCATTAAGGTAGATACACATTTATCAATTTCAGTCTTATGAAATTCCTAGATCTGTAAGGTTTATTGAAATGTTCAATGGCATGTTTAATCTCAGATTATGCTCTTCTATTTGTGAATGGGATGTCAAGGATCACAAACAATATGTGAATAACCATGCAAATGTGCTTGGTAACCTAAATATCATTTATCATCTCAAATTGATATGCCGGTTAACCACATACACTCCATCAACAATGATAGTTTATGAGATACCCATTACCACTCTTTATGAGCCCTTATTAGTGTGTCGGTAAACCACACACGCTCCACTAATGTCTCATAAAGTGTAATGTCCAATTTTATGGGTTAGCATATCTTTCACATTTTTCCTAAAGTAACTAGATTTGGGATTTTAATTAAAACAAGTTCTAGTACTTTGATTAATAACATTATACTTTTAATGAGATTAAGTAGTCCTATCAAATTCGTTCTGCTAACGAACCTCCACTAATCAAGGAAGCGGTGGGTGAGAGTGGACACCCATTCAACCGCCATTTTATAGGCAGTTTCCTTATACCCCCCTTATAGATCAGCTTCGTGAATGAGGCATACTAGCGATTTGACTGACCAATTCTTATACATATAAATATTAACTTTTAATAATAATATATATAAGATGTATTTTAAACTTTTAAAATAATTTTGGTTTATTTAGTTAAATTTTCGAAATTAAACTTTTAATTTAAATTTAAATTTAAACCTTACTTGATTTAATATTTATATTTTAACTAACAATTAATTAAATAAATAAAATCAGATAGGGATTAACAAATTAATCAAATTAATTTAATCCTATCCTATAACCACTAATTTCGAAAATCACATAAAGGGTAAAGGGTTATCCATTTATTAATTAATCATAATTAACAAAAATAGAAAAACCCTCTAAAACCCTAGCAGGAATCGAAATCAAGGGAGGGGGGGAGGCTAGGGTTTCTGAAACCCTAGCCCCAAATTCAAAATATAAGCCTTTAGGGTTTAATTTCTATAAACCCTAATTCAAAGGTTTAACTATTATAGCAAATTCAAATAGAAAACAAACCAAATAGCTCTGATACCACTGATAGGTTTTAGACAAAACAAATAAACTTAACCCTTAAGTTCACATGAAACCTAATTGGATCTAAGTTTTCACTATTTGAACCTATAACTAATACCTTAGGCAATTTCAAAAAAATACTAAAAGTATAAACAGAAAATTACTAACCTTTTGTTGAATCTTTTGGAAGCGAGCACCACAAACGTTGTGCCTCTAATGGTTCATACCCAAAGCTAGCAACAAGAAAAACCAGATATAGGGAGAGGGTATAGGAATATGGTGCAGGATTAGGGGATCCAAAGCCCCCTATTTATAGGCTTAAAAGGATTAGTAGATAAACCTTAGAGATAAAACTATTTGAATTCAAATTGGATAAACCTTTTATCTTTAATTCAAATCCTTATTTATCTTTAATATAAGTTTCGAAATTATGGATATACCTATCCATATTTTCACCAAAAATTATGGACTTTCCATAATTGTTCACTACTTAACTACTCAATTATTGAATAAATACAAAACAGTCCCTGCACTTTTAATTATTCCAATTAATCACCAAATAAACTCAGAATTAATTCTTGATTAATTATTAATTAAATAATACTATTTCTAATTAATATATTATCCTCATAATATATTAACAAATTATTTATATTGATTTATTAATCACATAATAAATCAATCTCTTTCTTTAAAAGTTATTCTGTCAAATTGCCAGCTATGAGGATAACCCAAAAGGACTTTGCTACTATCAATAAAGTATATATTCATTATAGTCATGGCTTAGACACCTAATCTGACAGTCTCCCACTTGGTTAAATATTTGACTATAACTGCCAGTATAACTTCTAAATTGATCAGCAAATTGTAGCTTCCAAAAGTTGCTGCCGAACTCTGACCTAGTCAGTTACACGTCCTAAGATATGTAAGACCCGTTCCACCGTGGCACGGCTCGGGAGGATCTGCGGTGCGGCTCGGGAGGGATCTGGATTCGCGAATGACTAGTACGTGCGGTGCGATATAAGGCGGACCGCGGCACGGGGCGCCGCAGATGTGAAAAACCCTAATTCAGATTTAAATGCCTATATAAAGGGACCAGCCCTAGGGTTCGTGTTTTTGGAGGTTTTCTAGGGGTGGAGACGACTGGTTTCGGCAGAGGCTCTTTTGTTTCAAGGCTTTAAAGGTTTTGGAGAGATTGGAAGAATGAGATACGACGTGAAGGAAGGCTTGTAACGGGTCGTGTACATCACTCCGTTTTTCAGAAGTGAGGTAAGAGGATCTACCTTTCTGAAATTCCATTTTATCCCGTTATATGATGTTATCCCTTGGTTAGTGGTCTTGATGACTTGTAATACTTAGGGTTTTGGACCATGGATATGCATGGACTTGCATGTCCATAAGAAAGTGACCTTAGGGTAGTTTATGATCCTAGGAAGGGTGTAGAGAGGAACCCTAATCGATGGCTGTACTGGTTAAGGGCAAAAAGGGATTTCGTACCATTACGAATCCGCGATGTGGACAGGTTATGTCGGCGATGCAGGTTCGGGTAAACCCCGTAAGTGCGCGATGATAGTCCGCAACACATAAGGGGAGAAGTCGCGCCGCGTCGATTGACTGTTTGACCAAGAACTTATTTTAGACCCTTGTTTGATGGCAAATGTTGGGTCTGACCTTTAGGCTAGTCTATAGGAGTTTGGTCAGTGATTAATATGTTGTGTATGTGGGATTTAGGTGATTGGATGAGCTAAGTTGGGATATTAGAGAATATCCACACGGTTACGAATCAGGTGAGTATCCTCACCTTACTATGTGATGTTGCATGTTAGGCTTCTTGTGTGTTATTTGCAGTTATATGATTTGTTCTATAATTTATGTTATTTGTTGGGCTCAGTACTGATGCGTGTTCACTTGTAGCTGTTGTATGACGAGTTGGACTATTGCCTTGTCCCATAGCTGTTGTATGATGGGCTGGGCAACAACCGGGAAACCATAGCTATTGTATGATGTGTAGAACTGCCCCGTATCCATAGTTGTTGTATGATGAATGCCCGTAGCTGTTGTATGGAGGGTAGGGTCGGGTCGTTCTCGAGGACGGGTTGTTTAACGCGTGGGCATGTATGGTAACTTGTGGAACTCACTAAGCTTTTGTGCTTACCCGTTGATTTTAAAACATTTTCAGGTACTTGAGTTGATAAAGGGGTGAGCTCGGTGACGGCGGTGCATCGCACATTTATGATTTGCAGTTATATTATTAAATGAGATTTTTTTACAATTACGGGACAGATATACTCTGATAAAATGTTTTGATGAACATCGATTTAACATTCTAATAAAGCTATTTGTGTTTTACTTGTATTTTTTTAAAAAAAATTTAAAGTTGGAATTTGGGGCGTTACAAGATAAGTAATCATATGATCCTCTGTTCTACAAGACATCGTTCGGACATGAGACATGGATTGTAATCAATCTCAATGTCTAATACTTTGTTTCCCGATTTCCGATTTGTGATGATATAGGACTTCTAATCGAACACATCAATTTAGTCCTAGCTGGGCCCGCACTATAAGTCAACACCAAATCACCGAGGCCCCCAAAGATATCGCTTTTCCCCTTAGGGTAAAAGGACCGAATAAACTTCGACTCATATGCTTGTATCCTTTACTCATCAAATCGCGCACACCAATATGTTTTTATGACATCGAGTTACTGATGCGTTTACGCATTATCAATGTACAACCAACTTGTAAATTTCAACTCATATGTCTCCGTTTCAAGACCATAATATATTATCTTCTCAGAATTACTCGTGATATAATCCATGAAGTAATTCTCTGAGCGTGGGTTTGTCCAATACTCAAATCTCAATTTCTAAGCACTCATGAATATTGCAGCAACTCTGTTGCTATGTCTAACTCCTTAGACAATCTACAATTCAATTCATGACAGTCTTAATTCACTACTTACTTCCGAAAGTATGAGCAACTGTGGACTTTTGAATAATCAAATTATTCGGGAAATAAAACATGCAAAAGCGAAACATAAAAATCTGACTGACAACTACTCCTGCTTATTACCAAGTCTCCACAAGGAAATCACCAAGTCGGATCAAGATTTTTCTTTCTATGTCTATATACCCGAAAACGACCTTTCACTCTTACTATGTATCCAAATGTCTTACATTGATACACATTATTGCAGATCATCCGATCGGATACTTTCCCGATAGTATCTCAATATGTCATCTTGTCTCTCTCTCTCTCTCTAACTCCATCTCAATATATATATATATATATATATATATATATATATATATATATATATATATATATATATATATATATATATAGTGTCCGGTTCCGGTGAGGATTCTTTTTTCGGTGAGTACTCGTAAGAACACTTTAAAAAAATTGAAAAAAATATAAAAAAATACAAATCATAAAATCGAGAATAGTAATATATCATTATAAAAATGAATTGGAAAATTTTTTTGGATCACTGAAAAAAGTAATGATCCATTTATTTATTTATTTTGGATCATTGGATCATTATAAAAAATAATAATGATCCAAAAGTGTAACACCCCAAACTTTTTCTTTTTTTTTATTAAAAGCGCAATAGCTCCAAAAACACATTATCGTTAAAAGCACATAAACAGTAGAGCGCAATAGCTAAAAAATCTCATATTTCAAATCCCATGTTTCTTTATAAAATAAAATGTTTCTCATGACCTCGTGTCACGCCTTAAAATTCCGGTCCCAACAAAACAATTAAGTTTAAAAGTATTTAAACAAACTTTGGGTTTACAAACTCAGATCAAAACAACCATAGTAAAGCAACATAACATCTCAAGCTAATGTCCCGTAATTACAAAATCATTCTACCGAAAATTTGGCATGACCTTTGGGCTAAATGGATAAAATCCATACCGACTCGACTCAAAATCAAAATAGCCCAAAAGCATTACGGAACATAGCAAGAAATTACAATACAACTATAAGGGTTGTTCTAACTATAAACATCACATTTCTCAAATATACATCATAACTATACCGCTTTATAAGTACTCTATCTTCGAATCCTCTTTTCTATCTAGGTCCCGATGAGAGCTTCTAAGTCTTTTCTTTCTATCCTCTGATGTCAGTCATCCTGTTCCTGAGTACATAGCATTTAAAACAAAAATACGCAAGACAAATATGTCTCGTGAGATACATGGGTTTTAGACTCAAAGCATTTGTAAATATAACATTTATCATTTTCAAAATATTTGTAATCAAATCATGTAATGACACTTTCAATAAAGTGTTTCATAAACGAATCATGACATAATACTTGTTGTCAAAACCTTTATAAATGAAATATATTGTCATCTTGCTTGTAAAGCCTTTCCATAACAAATTAAATGAAAATCTTACCAACATAAAACTTTCATTACTTAAACTTGACTGGTATTCAATCAAAACTGGATTTTTATATTTAGGGCATTAACCACCTTAAATGATACCCCAAGTCTAGACTAGGATGGAAAGAACAAAATCAGTCCATCCTAGCATCATAAGTTTTAGGACATCTACTTCGCGACAGGGTGTACCACCCCAGTAGATTCCTCTAGGTTCCGTTACGGGAACATCATGGCCCGGACACAAAGAACTATGTTCTTTGTTCATACTGATTTACATTTCTTTGCTTGCATTAAGTACCAGTCATTCGTAAAAATAATACTGCTAGCTGTCAAATCATTCATTCATAATCATCATAAAGCTAAATGTCAAAGCATTCTTTCATACTTGTCGTGGGCTTGTAGCCAAAACATTCTTTCATAAACTTTATAGGCTAAACGCCAAAACACTTTCTTAGCTTATTAGGCTTGATGCCAAAACTTACTTTTCAAAACATACTCAGCTTAGTGTCAAATCATACTTTCAAAACATATTTGGTTTAATGCGAAATAATACTTTCAAAACATATCAGTAAACCTACATAAGCATGGCTGTATGGTAAAACTTGCATATAGACTCACATTAAAAAGCCATATAAATCTTTGTAAACACTTGCTAATTCAAGCTTTAAAAACCATTTGGAAGATCATTTACTCATACAACATTTAGCATACGATTTAATATAAAACATTCAATATTTGAAACTTGTTGCTATGTACCTCGTAAAAATCCTCATGTACTCACCTCGGTAGGTATGTCTAGCTACAAAAATCTACTAGCTCTTGACTCTACTTGCTTCCATCATCTTTTAACCTCTATTAAATTATTAAGAGGTTAGTACATACTACCCACTAAACATATAATTTTTATCAAATCATACATGTACTCTTTTTATACATTATATAATTCTATTCCAAAGATTAAGTATGCTTCTTAAAGCATATTAATCATTTTGGACACTTTTATCATTTTTGTCCCAAATTTGACTAATTATGAATTCCTTGAGTTTAACATGTAATTTAAATAAATTTATAAGTCTAACATACTTAAAAACATTACTAGTTGTTTAGATGTCAAAAACATTTGTCATTTTACTCTTTTATACCATTTTGGCAAAACTAATCCAATAAAGTTAAATAAACGTTCTTGCAAAACACGCTATTACCCATTTGCTTGACTCCAATATATTACTAATAATTCATAAATGTCATTCAATTCAATTCTAAGATCTATTTATGTCATTTTTTTGTAAAATACCAAAATTGTCCCCAAAAGGGTGGAATTCACAATTCCATTCCAACACTAACATGTGTGACGAACTTATAAATCACACTTACAAATCCTAACAACTTGTACAATCACCATATTACATTCCATCGGTAAGTTTAACATAATTCCTTTGAAACATTCGACATTCATAAGTATCATTACATAATAATAAATTCCAAGTTGAACCTTACCTTCCAACTTGATTCCAAGATGGAGTTAATTGGTTCCATGGATGTTTTGTTACTCCATTTCTCCACCAAGTTCTAAATTTTTTGTTCAAAGTACACATAAATATACAAATGTGAAACTTCCCATTTACCGTTAACCCACAATAACAAGTTCTTAACCCGATAAGCACAAGCATTTGTCCATCAATGTTCTTGAACCCATTGCATGCTATTATAAAAAAAATTAGTTCCACTTTCAGCTTTACACATCATGATTCCTTTATATCATTATTTGACTTTTAAAGTCTACAACTCAATACAACAAGATTTCAAGAATTCCAATTCATGGCATCAAGCTCATAACTTTCTAGTGTTCTTGAACTCATAATATGGAAGTATCAGAAAACCCAATTCAATACTAACATGCATTCATCTCATCTTTCAAACTAATTAGCTAGGGTTTGAGATTTCTGAAATTACCTTCAATCCTTGCAAAAATTCTGAAATTGAGGTTGAAGTCACCAATAATCGGAGCAATAGGGTTCTACTATCCCCCTCCCACCGTCGTCGGACCACCAGGACGCCGGAGCCACCGCCGACAGCGGCTTTTATTGCTGTCGCTTCGTCCCTTCTGCCCCGAACCCATAAATCGCGAATCACATGGACCAAAATCGATCCCTAATCAGTCCTCCTACTCACCTCGCTTCTGTCTCTCTCGATCTCGTTCTAACTCTCTAGATCTTCTTCTCGATTTCCAATTCGTGATGGTGTGTGCGTGACTGTATACTTTCAGATTTTGACCAAAAGAAATTAACCCTCGATTATCCTTTCCCGTTTTTCTGAATACGCCCACAGGAAAAATTAAAGAGAAGTCTGATTTTTGACCAGTCAACGTACAAATGTCGAAAATACCCTTGCTGTAATGTCTTAGACAAATTTCAGCAATTACTTCTTATTATGTACTTTTATTTTTTTACAAACTTTATACCATCATAACTCCTACATCTAACACCCGATTTTTGCAAGCTTCATATCCTTAGAAGGGTGGGAATAAGATGTACAACTTCTCCCTACTTAATTAAAGTTGAAAATGTCCATATTTTTCGATACAACCCCTTAAACATGGGTCGTTGGTCATTTTTGTCACTTTTTAGCCGTTTTCACACCTTCATGTTTTCTTCGTTATAACTCCAAATGACCCGAATCTTTTTCCTATACTTTTGTTATCTCAAATATTAAAAAATCATCTTGATGACTTTTGCCCAAATCTTTCTAGATTTTGAGATAATAATTTCCAAAGTTTGCACAATAAACTTTTCACTTTTAGTCTTTTATTTCATACATTGCCCTTATGTCCTTAAAAATTAAAATTCTAATCAAACTAATATCTCATATTGACTTAATAAAATGTCTTAACAATAACTTTCCCATAATTTTACATTCTTGGACCATTTTGACATTCTATTGTACATTTGATAATCGTGAATATTAGTCATTCTCAACATCAAATGGACTTATACTTATTTTCCATTTATACAAAATTTTAGTTGTCACAAAAAGTTTTTTTTCAAATCTTTTTTTCTCGAATATAGTAATATGATCCATTTTATTATTCATATATATTTTTTTAATTTTTTTAAGATGTACTCACCGAAAAAAGAGTCGTCACTCGATCCTAATTATATATATATATATATATATATATATATATATATATATATATATATATATATATATATATATATATATATATATATATATTAGAAAAACCCAGTTGATAGGACATTATTAGATAATTATGAAGGAGTTTTTTTTTTAAGATGACCATTATGTGATATAGTGTGGTGATGTATGAAGTGATAGATACTCATTTTCAGTGAAAGAGCATCTCCAATAGGAGGTTTTTGAAAGCTTTTTCATCCAAAAAGCTCACAAAATTTTAAAAAGCTATTAGAAGAGGTTTTTAATTTACAAGGTTTTTCACATAGCTTGTTAATTAACAAGTTATTGGTCTGAACTTTTTCAAATATTGATGGATCTCATATGTAATTAACCAATGAGAAATCAACAAAATATATAGAAGTCCTACAAAAAAGCTCTTGAAAAACTTATCCTATAGTGAAGACAATATAAGTTTTTCAATAATTTTTTTTTAAGAAAAAGCTAATATAAAAAACATTCCTATTATGGAGGCTCTAAATTGAATAATTAAAATGACCACCTCTAGCCTTTTTAGTCTAAGTTGAGTAATTAAAATGACCACCTCCAGCTCTATCCCTTAAAATATTACGTTTGGACTTTGGAGAGACCGATTAGGGATTCAGTATTCCGGTTATCAAAGTCATTATCTCTTAATATTACGTTTGGAGAGACCGATTAGGGCTTTAGTATTTCGGTGCACCAGACCATTCATCACTAGTTCAACAATGAAGAACATCGTGGAATCCCGCAAAGAAGACGCAAATGCTTCTTCTTCATTTACTCGTTTGCCAGACGAAATCATCCTCCAAGTTTTAAACAAATTAATCGATTCGAAAACCCTAATCTGTTGTTATCTCGTTTCCAAACGTTTCTCCTCGATTGTACTTCAAGTCGATGCCATTTCCTTCACTGCTCCTTTCTTACACCGGCGAATTCCCGATAAGAACACCGTCAGTAATTACACCCCAAGTAGTCAGCTTCCGCCTGAACTTTCGTCGTTTTACCGCGAGTTTTTTGGATCTGCCATTAGGTTTTTGAGCAAGTTTAAAGGAGTGAAGTCCTTATGTGTCACACTTCCGTCTTCCAGTGAGATAGGTATTGATAATACTTCTTTGTTAAAGTGGAGGGTTAAGTTTGGTAACAGAATCGAATCGTTTATATTTCTGTCGCCAAAATCAGTTCGTGATAAAGATGGATTCTATCTTAATCAAATTGGGGATGAAGAAGAAAACATCGATTCAATAAATGATTTGTTTAACCAGAAAATCAACATCTCGTTTCAGTGTCTGTATGAAGTGATGGCATCTCATACGATGTTGTTGTTAATCCTTAAGGATCTCCCAATGTTGGAAGATATCTCCATTACTGGTTCAGGGAGAAGAGGGAGGCTTTTTCTAAGCGGGGAAAAACTCAGAAAGGTGAAGGAATGGGTACATTCAGCTTCACAAACAATGATGGGTCATGTAGAGATTCCTGAAATCGTGAGTAACTGTTACATTCCAGTTTTGAAGTTGCCTGTTTCAGGGTACGTGATGAATGGGGTACATGTTATTCTAATGGAGATGAAAGATCTCCAGGGTGGAAATGATGTTCTTATGATCAGTAACGATGGTTTTGAAGATGAAGAAGAGGCTGCATATACTGAAGCTGTGATGGAGATCTTGGAGAAGCATAAGGTCAGGATGCAAAGGGTGCGTTAGTATGAATCAGGTGTGTACTCTGAACCTCAATACACTTGAGCATTATTCTTAAAAGTTTTATATCTTAATCTTTTCTTTTCTATCACTTCTTCAAGTGGCTAATCATGTAGGTTGCATACTGATACTCTTCTCCCTTGCAATTGAATATCTATCAAGCTAGAACTTGTTCTTTATGTCTAGTCAATTAAGCATACACACTCAGGTAATCTGTTCCAAGCCTCAAAGTTTAGATTTGAAAATATTCAGGAAACATAAAGCTTTGGGGATTTTAGAAATTTCAGGTGGGTGTGGATCTTTCATCTGTGTCCTGATCTTCCATCATTCTAGGAGATTTCTAACACATTTAGCCGTACAAACTTTCTAAGGCTATTTTGAAGATGAGAAGGGCAATTATGTCTTTGACATATATGAGGAATTGAGTGCTAGCCTTTATCCTACGTATTTCAACCTTTTTTGGTGAGATAAAGTCATAAAACAAGTTGCATATTTTGTCTCATTGACATTTGTCCAGACTCGAGTATAATGATGTGGTCGCAACTTTAAGATAACATTAGCTATCGCAAAAACTTTGTCATAAAATTTCTAGTATGGGAATTTAATTAGCAACTATGTGAGATAATCAAGTTGACATTGTTTATTGATGTCCACTAGTGACGAAATGGGTACCCGTATATGTTATTAACCCAAAAGTAAGTTGGATGACTTTTTTGTTAAGTAAAAATAGAAGTTTAAGAAAATCTTTCAAGCATTATCTAACCTAAAATGTCGTTTTGTTTACTAATTATTAGAGATGCTTTGCTAGATTACCATGGTACTCGTTATAATTTACGTAATGTGTATGTATGACATGTATTTCAGGTACCGAGTGACGCAAGATCAAAGTAACAACTAACAAGGGAAAAAATGAGGTAGCTTGCTAGATATTAATTGATAGTAGATAGAATGATTGCTTAAAAGAATTTTTGAGAAGGGGGGTACTTCTGAAGCGATATTTCCCTAGAAAGGTAGCAACATGTTTTGGTATGTAAGTGACAAAACAAACAGTAATCTACTTAAAGCGAATACAATCTTAGTTAAACGTTAGATACGTGAAACCGAGCACTTGCTTTGTGATTTTCAAACAATGCAGTATATTGCTAAATTGTTTCTACAACAATATCAAAAATTTCACTTCGATCCAATGGTGCTCAATGCTGCCCACCTAATTCTTCGATAGTTGCCATTGAGGAGATAAATTGTTGAATGCCTTGAGACATTTTGATTGATATCATTTGCATATTAAAACGGGCTAACCTTCTATGTTCTTCTGGCATGGAATCGGGTAATTGAGAATGAAATTCAAGCAATTGTTGTTGAACAAGGTGTTAAGAAGCCTGGGTCATGAGTAACACATTTGTATCAATAAGTCATCTTACTAATTTCTCAAGGGTTGTCAACTCAGGAGTGGACCTTGTATTCTTAGATAAAAAAACATAAACAAACTTTGACATTTGGAGTTAAATGTTGACAATTTCCATATAATAACAATTAGACATGACTTTTAACAACTATAAAACAACATATTCTTGGTAACATACAGCTATGCTCGAGGAACCCCTTTCAACAGTCATTAAACACAATAAGTTATATGACAAATATGAATTTGAGTTTATAAGTAAACTAGCATGGTATATCTACATGCAAAATTGCATCTAAAGATGATTTGTCATTTCAATATTGTAATGATAATGTGATGTCACTATTCATGAAAACTCAATCTTGAGTAATAGGCTAGCTGATAAAACACAAATATTGCAGTCAAGGTGCCAAGAAATCATAGTCAAATACGCAAGAAATCGCAAATTATTTTGTGTCATATAAGTTGTCAACAATTAGTCTCCAATATAAAAAATGACCTCTGAAAATGATGTTTGCCATTGTGAAGAGGAGGATTTTTATATGCTATCAAACCTTTTCTTGATGTGTGCCTAGGTCAGCTTGAATATTCTATAGACAAATAATTATCGGGTAAGTTGCCTAATTATATATTCAAATTCATGACCAATGTTGAAGAGAACAACCATAAGGGCTTTGAGAAAACAAGGAAACTTGATTAATGTGTAGAAGTTTTCTGCGCGGAGCGGAAACACATTGTCACATTCCCCTTTAATCAACTTTTTTAGTAAAGAAAGAAACTCTTTATAAAACATTCCACCAAAATCAACATCATGGATTGAAATTTTAACTGGGTTCAAGTATACGAACATGTTTAGTGAGAATACGCCTTTGTAATGAAGGTCCACAATCAAATACTTACTTGAAGATGAACTTGAGGCCATATTCTTCTGTAATTACAGTCGCCTTCAACTTGGTTCTTCAATTCAGAAACCCTCGTCTTCTGTTGTTACATTCAACTGTCTTTACGGGGTGTTTCGGTGTAATGGAACCCTAATTTGAGGAGAAAGGGTTTAAATGTTTCTAAATGCCACACAATATTGTTTAAATATTTGTAAATATCACATAATGTTCCACGTAATCCTTAAAACAGATGGAATAAGAAGGAAACTGCCAAAACGAGTGATTCCCGGTTAAAACAGTGTAATGTGATCATTTTAACGAGTTTAATGGCCAGTTGTGTACACAAAAAAGGACTAAATGTGAACGAAAGCAATATATAATTGCCCTTGTAAGTCATTTTCCCTTATAGAAAACTAAAACTATAGGGACTAATTAGTATATTTATCTTTAGGTACTCTTGGTAAAAGACTAAAATTGTAATTATCTTTTACTAAAGGCTATATGAACTAAACTTGTAATTAGTTAACTTATCTTTAGGCATTCTTGTGGTTTTGGGAAAAATCATATAAAGAGACTCTGTAATTGTCTTAAATTAAAAACTGTAAGGACTAAACTTGTAATTAGTCCAAGGTATTCTTATAATAACCATAAAAATAAAGTTTTTTTTCTCAAAAACATATCAAGGGACTAAACCTATAATTATGTTAAACCAAAAACTATAAGAACTAAACTTGCAATTAGTCCAGGATATTCTTGCAATTTTCTTAAAAATCATATATTCTTTCATATTTTCTCAAAAATCATGTCAATGGATTAAAAATGTAACTATCTTAAATTAAAACTATATGGACTAAGCTATAATTAGTCCAAATAATTCTTGTAATTCTCTTAAAATTCATGTCTTTTCTAGAAAATCATGACTAAAATTCTAAGGTTAAGTTGACCACACAAAATGCATTTGAGCCATGTTAATATAATTACTCGTGTCAATATTTTATTCAACCTGATTAATCAAGTGTTTTATGTAGTTTGAAAAATGTTGAAGCTTTATTTTTGTTCGGTGTTTATAATATAATATAAAAAAGTGTTAATGTTGAATTTTGTTACTTAACTTTCTGATTTGTATTCATTTGGTCACTTAACTTTGTTTAAGTTATAAAAAGCCACCTAACTTTTTATTTATTCCTGAAATGGTCACTCTAACAGGTTACAACAGGTCATAGTGACCATTTCGGAAACAAATAAAAAGTTAGATGATCTTTTACGACTTAAACAAAGTTAAGTGACAAAATGAGCACAAATCAAAAAGTTAAGTGACCAAATTCGACCTTAACCCTTAAAAATAATATATTATTTCATATTTTTCATCTAAAATCATATATTCTTTCAGATTTTCTAAATATTATGTAAACAGAATAAAATTGTAAGAGTAAATGCATTTTTAGTCCCCGTGGTTTGCCAAAAATTACTACTTTGGTCCAAAAAGTTTTGGACTAGCATCACAAGTCCAAAAATTTGATTTTTTTGCGAGTTTGATTCAATTCAAAAAAATAGTTATTGGAATGACTGTTTTGCCCTTGCTTATTTCTTTTTCTTTTTAATTTAGAAAACAATAAAAAAAGAAATAAAAAAAACACACCCACACCCACACCCACACCCCTCCCCCTCTCTCCCTTTATCTCTCTCATCTCTCTCTCTCTTTATCTTGCTTCAAATCGATGTTGTTAGACCCGATTAATCCCTTCTCTCATCTATCTCTCTCTCGATTTCCAAACACATACAATTCTAAACTCAAGAATCCTCATGAACACATACATTGATGATTCAATTTCTAAAAACCTTCATCGTCTTCTCCATTTAGCCCCCTCTCCTCCCTCTCTCGATTTTTGAAAACTCATCAGAATGAGAGACAAGGATGGTGGGTTTCTCAAATCGACATCAAATCAGACATTAACGAAAAGCGTCGATCACCTCATGCTGACCAAGAAACAAGCTCAGGTCAAGATTTGAAACGAAATAAACGAAATGGTGTTAGGGTTGAAGGATTTTGCTTTCAAAAGGATGGTGATGGTAGCGATTCTGCTTTCAAGAAAATGTAGACGTGTTTGGGATAAGATCGGCTCAATTCAGATCTGGATGGTGGTGGTAGCGATTTCAGGTGGTCTTCCATCTAATAATTAGGGAGTTAATTGTAACACCCCATTTTTGGCGTTAGCGATTATAAATATTTCCAATTATTTAGTATCGTATTTTAAAATAAAGGAAATAGATTTTATATTGGAATCGAATCGTGGAATCAAACACTGATTATTACAACTAATAATAATAATAATAATGACGAAATAATAACTCTAATATAATTTATAAGTTGAGAGGAGGATTATCTCATATTTGTAAATTTAATAAGTTGTATTTGGAGGTTTTGGGTTAACTAAAATTATAGGACCAAAATAGAGGGACCATTTTTGTAATTAAACCATAGTGCATATAATTATTTTTCTTTTGGGGGCTGCTGTGTTTTTGGATGGGGAAAAGAAAGATCAAGAGCCTCTTGGCTCTCATGGAAACCCTAACCCTCTCTATTCCCGTTTTTGAAGACCCAACCCCAGTGTTCGATCATTTCCCGGAGATTCAGACATTGGATCGCCACGAAACTTTAACTGAAGGGTTCCAAGACATAAATGAAGGTCCTTATCGAAGGGTTTTCGATTTCAATGTCTAGAAGTAGAGTTATGAATTTCGCAACATGACTTAGGGTTTCTGACAGATTCCTCTGCTGAGTCTCCCTTCTTGAGAAAATCATATCTGGAGTTCCAGAGGTCAAATAAGGTTAGTACCGGTGCACACGGTTCACAAATTGAGTTGAGCAACTTTCTACAGTAGACCATTATCCGTTTTGAAGACCAGAGGTATGGGGTAATTACTCATCTTTACGTACTGCTCTAATTCCGTTCAGATTAGTCATGCTGTTTTGTTTATTTTATAAAAGGAGTTTGGAGAAACCTTTTTACATGATTCCACCTCCTAGAATAATTGAATTTAAGTAAATTTGATATCTAGAAAATATGGATGTCTGATTCCATTCCCAAGTATATGGGAATTGGACAATATCACAGACCAGTGTTTTCTTATCAGCACTATCGTTTCTGATTTGTTCTGTATTGTGAATTTTATATCCTGAGATTGAAAATGTATTTTGAGTTGGTTCCAACTCTCAGACCTCTATTATTGAGTCTATTGTACTCATGATTTTTCCTAGGGTCTGGTTCCATACGAAAATTGGGTGGAATTGGCTAACCTCACATGTATGCCATTTCGGGGACTGCAGTGATATGTATTATTGTAAAACTCATATAAAAACGTATAAAAATCACAAAAATGCAAGACCAGTGCCCATAGTTGAAATATTGAGTCTATAATCTTCCTGTAAAATCCCAGAACCTAATTCCTTGCGTACCTACTTTATTCTGGTATGTTTTAAGGGTTGGTCAGAAAACTATAATTCTGTATAGCCTGTACCATTTCAGCCATAAAAGTGAATTGGTAAATGATCTAGATTTGAGGCTTATGTCCCTGGAATCCTAAGACAATATAGTTTACCCCTGTAAAGTAGCTTGTCTTAATTCCTTTATTTGATTATATAAATATGGTCACAATCAGAACACAAAATCTGGGAAAAAGTTGAATCTGAAGTTGTTAATCTTTTAGAGTAGTAATTGTACACTGTTATTATATTGATTATGGGAATTGCTATTTTAGGCAAGAAGGAGTGAAGTGGGATACCTTTGTGACTCAGTGACTTTGTGTGTGGACTTATACTTTTACGGTTACTTGTGACATATTAAGAGGTGTTCAAGTTTCACTTGGGAATTAACAACCTACTTCAAGAATCGAGGTGAGTTTCTCACTACATTGTGTGGACGTTATATGTGTTTTACTTTTATTTTGTGTGCTTATAAGATGTTTGTGGACAGTACCAAGTTGTGTGTATTTTATTGATATATAACTTCCTGTTATAGTTGTATGGGTTGGGGTATGGTGTGTGGTTAGTACTAGACGTGTCTAGGTCTAGTGTGTAGAAAATACGGGCTCGACGTACTGAGCAATATAGAGATAACAGCAAGATGCACTGAGCAGATACGCATGACTCGACGTACAGAGTATGCGCGGCTTCGAGTGCTGAGCGGTGATGTTTGATTTATTGAGCAGATACGCATGACTCGACGTACAGAGTATGCACGGCTCTGAGTGTTGAATGGTCTATTGAGTAGATACGCATGGCTCGACGAACTGAGTATGCGCGGCTCGAAATACTGAGTAGGAGAGTATAACTCAATGTACTGGGTAGAGCGGATTATATGATTATTTTACTGTGGTGAATGGTTGTATTTTACCTTATAAGGGTTGGGTATGTGTAACTAACATGCTGTGTAGGTGTTGGAACTCACTAAGCTATGTGCTTAACATTTCCCTATTAAATTATTATTTCAGGTTTTACAGGTGGAAATGACGATCAGGCATGACGGGTACACACAGATGCAACGTCTTTTGAAAATTTATATTGAGTTGACTTGTTTTGTTGACTTCCGCTGCTAGACTAATTTGGTATTAAATGTTTTTTTTAAATAATTAAAGATTTTGAGTTGTTATATTTATAAACATAATGTGTTTTTACTGAAATTGTTTTATTATTTATTTTTAAACCTGTTTAAAAATTGGGACGTTACATTAATGATCTGGATGGTGGTGGCAGCGATTTGTCCCAAACCATCTTCAGATCATATCTGTGAAGTGGAGCGGTGATGGAGATTCTCAGATTTCTACATAAAGGAGAGGAGTACGGTGACGAAGGAAGAAGGGTTTGTGTAACGACCCAAAAATCTTGAATTTATATTCGAGATAACGCTTAAGGTAAATACCAATTTTTTTTTTGAAAGTTGTGAAAATAATGTAGCGGGAAATGTGGTAAAACAATAATAAAAAGTTATAAAATACTAGTTTATGCGAAGTTCGGGTTGTAATGTGTGAATAGTGAAATTAGCCAAAAAGGGTAATTTGGTCATTTGACCAAATTCATAAATTACCATGAAATTGTATTTTAGTCTTTTGGACTAAAAATGTAAGAATTTTAGCTTCATGTGGCCAAACTTAATATTGGTGTCAAAAGCCTAAGGAATGAAAGTTCAGGGGCTGTTGTGTCATTTCACAAAGATAAAAAAATATAAAAATGAGAAAATATCTCATTAATAATCATAGAATTCAGAAGATAGTTCTAGAGAGGCTACGAGAGAGAACCTTGAAGACCCGATTTCTAGGATTCACGAAAATTGGAAGCAAGGAGTGAAGAATCAACCCTTGGAATTGGTGATTCCAAGCTTCTAAGGTTAGTAATCAAATTTCTAGCCTCACTTTCTTGTGAAGTTTAAAAGATCTAAAGAACAACTATGTAAAGACAAGAAGTTGTAAAACTTCTAAAAAGAAAGAAGAAGTTATGTTCGAGTAAAATGTCCATTAAGGGATAAAATTTATACAAGGAAAAGATTTTGTGTATCTATGAAATTGCATAAATATGAAACATATATAATTATGTTTAATGGTATTGGGAACCTTTATAAATAAAGAATGCTGTGAGTAAAATCTCACATGTTTTAGTAAAGATATGAGAAGAATTATAAAGTAGATTGTTATTTATGATAAAAAGTATTGAAGTATGAAACTATTTTGTAAAATAAGTTTACTAAGAGATTGTATATCAATGAAATGAGGTAGAAAGGAAAGTAACTAGAATGAAGAGTATGAAACATGAATGAATGACTAAGAGGTTGAGAAAACAGATAAAATGACCGAAAGGGGTATTTTGGTCATTTAATAAAAGTAATGTATTTTTTTTCTTATAATTATTATGAATATTATAAGAAAAAGAGAGTAAAATGACCAAAATGATATTTGGTTAACTGGGAAGATATAAAGTTTTAAAGAGATTTGTGAATCCTCTATAAAGGATTGAAAGCAGGAACTGTTAAGAGCTGATTAAAGAATCAAAAGGAAACAAAGAAGGAAAGATTAAAAGATAAAGTAATGAAGAATATGAGTATGGGTTGATAAAAGAAAGTATATACTAAGAACCAAACTTGAGCTGAGAGTCTTTGAAGAAGAGGAAGAAGTGATCCCTTAAATTAATAGTTGGGTGATGATTCCGAGGACGGAATCCCAATAAGGGGGAGGTAGTTGTAACGACCCAAAAATCTTGAATTTATATTCGAGATAACGCTTAAGGTAAATACCAAAATTTTTTTTTGAAAGTTGTGAAAATAATGTAGCGGGAAATGTGGTAAAACAATAATAAAAAGTTATAAAATACTAGTTTATGCGAAGTTCGGGTTGTAATGTGTGAATAGTGAAATTAGCCAAAAAGGGTAATTTGGTCATTTGACCAAATTCATAAATTACCATGAAATTGTATTTTAGTCTTTTGGACTAAAAATGTATGAATTTTAGCTTCATGTGGCCAAACTTAATATTGGTGTCAAAAGCCTAAGGAATGAAAGTTCAGGGGCTGTTGTGTCATTTCACAAAGATAAAAAAATATAAAAATGAGAAAATATCTCATTAATAATCATAGAATTCAGAAGATAGTTCTAGAGAGGCTACGGGAGAGAACCTTGAAGACCCGATTTCTAGGATTCACGAAAATTGGAAGCAAGGAGTGAAGAATCAACCCTTGGAATTGGTGATTCCAAGCTTCTAAGGTTAGTAATCAAATTTCTAGCCTCACTTCCTTGTATGTTCTTCTCAGGAGGAACTAGAAACTGCAATTTCAGTTAAGGTTCAAATGTTTCAAGTGAATCAAGCATTTCATCTAGTCAAATTGTATTAGAAAACAAGATATAAACATTGATTTTGGTTAAATTTCAAGAAATGGGTTTTTAGCCCAAGAACCCTAGAAATGGGTTAATGAGTTGAAACTGATTTCATATAGGTCTAATGGTTTTGTTAAGTTAAAAATGTCATAAAAGAAGTAAGAAATCAGTTCCAAGCTTTAAAAACTCACTAAAATGATTTTTGGTGAAAAATGGTGTTTTCGGAAGAATTTTCAAGATTTTAAAGAAGGTTTGATGATTTTGAAGTTTAAAACTAAGTGTAAGTTGGTATTTAGGGCCTAGATATGACCCTAAACCAATTAAGTTAAGTATTAAGAGCTTAATGGGGCGAATAGTGAAACTGCAGTTTGAAAAATCGCCAAATAAGGCAATCTGCTTTGCCTTCGCGTCGCGATCACACCTTGGTCGAGTCGCGAGGCGGCACCAGCAGCCTTCGCGTCGCGACCACACCCTTGGTCGAGTCGCGAGGCGGCGCCAGCAGAAACATGCAGTGAGTCTCCTGCCAAGTGATTTTGAGTTTTTAGATTTTGACCAATACTTGTCCGTTTGACCCCAAATTTTGAACATAGGTCTATTATGGCCCAAAACTTTATGAAAAATTGTCGGAATCGAAATATGACCCTCTGAGGGTACTGTAGTAAAATACGTATAAAATACGATTTTAATTAAAGTTGGTCATTTAAAAGTTATAGACTTGTTATGACCTATATTGGTATAATAAGGACTCTAAGGAGTTATAGAGTCAGTTAGCATGAATTTTTAATGTATAATATGTTAAATATAGGTTCATGCAAAGTGATTATTGGTTCCAAAAGAGTATAAATACAAGGAACGTGTAGTCAATCTTCTAGCAATACATGAGGTGAGTACATGCAGTATTTTTACCCATTCTGGGGTACATGGCAAGTAAGTATTTTCGAGATTTCTTATAAAATTTCTATATGTGAAATTATATGCAAGAGTATTATTTCTAACTTGTTTGTGAAAGTATAATGTTATATTTGAAGTTATGTTTTGGTCTATGAGCCAATTATGTGAAAGTATGTTTTGGTCTATGAACAAATTATGTGAAAGTATATTTTGAATACAAGTTATACATGTTTGAAAGTATGGATAGGCATATAGCCATAAAATGTTTAAGAAGTATGTTTTGGTTACAAATTGTATATGTTTTCAAGTATGAAATGGCGTATAGCCACAAGATGTTTGGAAAGTATGATTTGGCATTAAGCCTAAAATGTTATAAAGACATGTTTTAAACATATGGTTTATGTGAAACGAAAGTTATGTATTTGGCATCTAGCCATAAAGACATAAAGTGATGTAGTTTGGCACCTAGCCACAAGTTATATGTATATGAGAAATGTTCAAGCAAGCAGCAAGTATTTTGTATGACTGGTAATTGTAGCAAGCAGCGTTAGTAAGGGAACTATGTTCCAACCTACCCGGGTTAGGTAAGGGGTCTACTGGGGAAAAAGCCCCATCGCGAAGTAGATCGCCTCAGCACTTCTATGGTGAGGATTGATCCGTTCTTTCTAGCCATAGAGACTTGGGGTATCACCTATGGTGATTAAAACCCTAAGTATAAAAATCCAGCAAGCTTATAAAACCAGTCAAAGAAAGTAAGAAAAAAGCTATTTTTGAAAAGTATATTATGAAGTGAATTTGAAAAGTAAAGAGTTATAGTATGATACTACTATAAGTTTTGAAAGATGTTATTTTTGTAAAGTATGTTATGAAATGATTTCGAGAAGTAAAAAGTTATAGTATGTTATTACTATAAAGTTTTGACAGAAGTTTTATGTTATAAGTTTTATAAAAGTTGGAAAAGAAGTTAAAGGTTTGAGTCTAAAACTCATGTAACTCACGAGACATTATTGTCTTACGTATTTTATGTTTTGCCATGTATTCCAGGTTAAATGCTATGCTATAATTGGATGAAGTTTAGCTGGAGTGGAGCCCACATAGCTCCTATCTTGTACTCAAGGTTTAATCCTTTCTTGCTTACTATGGTTAGTTTTGGTATGGATTTGTAACACCCACTGTTTTTAAACATGTAAATGATCGGTTTTTGATAAACCGTATTTTTGTATTCATGTATTTATACGAAAAACCATAGTATTTGAAAATAGTAGAAATGGGGTGTCATAGTTTGAGTCAGATTCAAAAGGGGAGGTTAAAACTGGTTATGAGATTCGACGTTAGAAATCTAGGATTGTTCATGGGTTGTTCTTGATTTTAGAAATCTAGGATTGTTCAAGGTGTTGGGTTTCATCTGTATCTTTATGAGAGATAGATAGATAGATAGATAGATGAGAGGGGTAGATAGAGAAAGCGGAGGGGGAAAGGGGACGGGTGGGGTGTAGGGATGAGCTTTTTGGACCAGGAACCGACCCGACCTGAGTACCCGACCCGAACCCGGACTGAGCCGGAACCGATTTACGTTAAATGATACGGTTCGCGGTTCTGGGTTTTATGAAAATCAGTTTTTCGGGTCTTTGGTTTCGGTTCTATCGGCACCATAGAATTAACCATTGAAAAGTTTTTATTGGGTTTTTTGTCATGCAATCCGAAACACGTGATTCGTAAACCCCAAGATAAACCCTTCGTCTCCCTTCTTTCCCTCTGTAGTCGACGACGACTGTGGTAATCGTAAATCAACACGTGAATCGTACCCTCCCCAAAATCCGAAATCGATTACGTGGTAATCGTAAATCAACAAAGCTGATACAAATTACAATGCTTTTATTTTCTTTATTTTTTTTAAATCATAAAAAGCTAAAATTAACTTTAAAAAGTAGAAAATAAAATGAAAATGGTAAATTCATTAGTTTAAGTATTTTTAAAAAAATTTGGACCAAAACTGCGATAAAATTCATATTTTGGACCAGTGATGCTAGTCCAAAACCTTTTAGACCAAATTAGCAATTTTTGACAAACCACAAGGACCAAAAATGCAATTAACTCAAACCGTAATTATCTCAGTTTAAAAAGGGTATTGGTAAAAAAACCCCTCATAATTATCCTAGGATGTCCCATCAATTGGGGTTTTCTTTTTAATATTATATATATATATATATATATATATATATATATATATATATATATATATATATATATATATATGCGTGTTATTTGGTTGATTAAATCGGGTTTCGGTTTAAGTCGGTTTTTTTTTTAATTTTTCTAAATTAATCGTAACCAAACCAAATAAGGTTCGGTTAAATCGGTTTCGGTTTATTTGGTTTGGTTAAATCGATTTCGGTTTAATTTAACCAAAACTAAAAATGTTCGGTTAAATCGATTTCTGTTTAATTTGTTTCGATTTATTCGGTTTGGTTAAGCGGTTTCAGTTTAATTTAACTAAACCAAATAATGTTTGGTTAAATCGGTTTCAGTTTATTCGGTTTGGTTAATCGGTTTCGGTTTATTCGATTTGGTTAATCGGTTTCGGTTTATTCGATTTGGTTAATCGGTTTCAAAATTTTGGCAATCATACATGAATCATTTCCGCTTTAATCGTAGCACTGAAGGAATTGTATTAGATGATTTATGATTATTTAAGTAATTTAATATTTTATTTTATTATTTTCATTTATGCAAACGAACAAAACATATAAAAGTGTATTCAAACAAAACGTTAAAAATTAGAAAATTAGTACGTCAAAAATTAAAAAAATAGTAAATTACAACGTTAAATAATACAAACGAACAAAACGTAAAAAAAACATTTTAGAAAATATATTCGAACTAAACGTCAAAAAGTTAGAAAATTATTTAAATTATAAATACCAAAATAAATAAATAAATTAAATAAAAATAATATATATATATATATATATATATATATATATATATATATATATATATATATATATATATATATATATATATATATATATATATATATATATATATATATATAAAAGAAAACCCCAATTGATGTGACATTCTAGGATAATTATGAGGGGGTTTTTTTAAGATGACCCGTTTAAAAATTATAGGAACTAACTTATAATTACTAGTCCAAGGTTTTCTTAGGGTGGGGGGAGTAGATCCCTCCCATCCCACTGAACCCACACGCCACGTCAGCTTTTCTCTCTCCTCTCACTTCCATTTTCCCCATCTTTCACCAATCTTTCACCAATCTTTCACCCATGCAACCAGTACCCACTGAACCCACTGAACCCACAATGCCACATCATATATTTGATATTTAAATGTTTTAATTAAATGAATAAATTAATTTTAACACTTAATTTAATATTAGAAATAATAATAAAATGCACAAAATTTAAAGAAAATTCAAATTACATTTAATTAAAAAACACACCGGTACAAGAAAAAAAAAGCCTAAATACGGAAATAAAAATCTTAAAAACGGAAATAAAAATCCTAAAGTTCCCACCCATACATTTCTGCAATTTCCTGTTTCTTCCCAAGAACCAATGCCAATTTTGATCCGGTCAAATGATCATGTGATTTAAGGAAGAATTTTAAGTCTTTTTGTTCACGAGACCTTTTGAGCGCTTCGATCTCTTGCTCAAGGAGGGCCGATTTTCTCGTCAATTCTTCCTCATGTTTCTCCAAAACAGCCATTTTCTTTGCACGGAGGGTTTCCTTCTTCTGCGCTTCTGCCTCATTAATATTCGCCAGTGCGGATATCTTATCGACGATGGTCTGATAACCATCTGGCATTGATGAAGATCCAGCTACATTTTTCCCTTTTCTTTGCCGGGAATGTGATGATGGTTGTGGGGAAGCTTCATCAAGATCGATTGGTTGAGGCGAAAAGTGTGCATCAGAAGGAGAGTTGGTGAATTGGTTGGAGCCGGATGTCTTACTTCGTTTGGCGGAATGATGTGGGGAATGCATCCCCATTTCTTTGACCGTTTCCCATTTGGCATGCTCTTTGAGTATTTCCCATGCCCCTGTATGTGAGAAACTGGACCGGTACAATTTCCGGTACTCTGAATGGGTGGCCTGTAAAACATCCGCATCCCCCCTCCCACTGGCACGCATGTTCATTTTATTGTTGTAAATACAATTGAACTTATTTACCTTATTTAGCATATCTTTGTACTTGGAGTTGACTTGATGCTTGGTCCGATCGGTACCTGGAATTTGCGCCTGGAAATGTTCCAAAACATTCTGCCAAAAAGAGTCGGACCGTTGGGTGTTTCCGCGTTCTTGGTCCTCAGAACAACTAATGTATGCCTTCGCCAAGGCGACCTCCTCCCTCTCCTCCCAAATTCTGCGTTTTACTCGGTGGGTGTAATTCCTTTTACGCGTAGAGGGTTGTGTCTCTGGGACAACCTCCTCTGCGTCCTCCTGGTCATCTGCATGCTGCTCCTCTTGCTCCTCCACTTGCTCGTCCTCTTGCTCCTCCACTTGCTCGTCCTCTTGCTCCTCCTCGTTATCCGAGGGTGGAATGGTTTCATCACTGGACTCCACTTGGTTACGGAAATGAGAAGTGTCCGGGACGTAGCATTGTTGGAATTGGTTGGGGTATTGTGGAAACTGAGTTTGATATTGTTGGAATTGGTTGGGATATTGTGAAAAGTTTTGTTGGAATTGGTTGGGGTATTGTGTGTAACTGTAAATGTGTGGGGATGGGGTTGGGGGAACTTCACGGCTCCTGCTTTGTGAGGAACTGCGACGTTTGGATTTACCACGATTTGAATCCATTTTATAAAAAAAGAGTTTTTTATAAAATAGAGGGCAAAGGGTTTTTGAGAGAAAATGAGAGAAGAAAGAAGAGTGAAGGTGTGATTTGTGAAGGAGTGGAGGTGTGGTATTTATAGGGATGAGGGGAATGTAATTTTTTAATTATTAAATTTTTTTTTTTTTTTATAAATGTGGCTGGGATCATCGGGTTCACCATCCTCCCTCACCCGCTACAATGCCGAAACCGCCGAACCCGCAAGGAGGAGGGGCAGCGGTACCGGAGGTACCGGCGGTACCGGCGGTACCGCCCCCATCCCCCATCGAGCCCGCTTCGATCTAGTTGTTTACTCCGTGCACCCTTATAATTCTCATAAAAATAATGGATTTTCTCTAAAGTCAAATTAATGAAACGGTAATTATATAAAGCGAAAAATTATAGGGACTAAACTCGTAATTCGTCTAAAATATTTTTGTAATTTTTTTAAAAATCAAACCTTATTTGTTAATTTTCCTGGAAATTAAAAGGATAGAAGTAATACAGTATTACGTTTGGAAAGACCGATTAGGGCTCTGGTATTCCTTTGCACCAGACCATTGATCACTAGTTCAACAATGAAGAACATCGTGAAATCGCGCAAAGAAGACGCAAATGCTTCATCTTCATTTACTCGTTTGCCAGACGAAATAATCCTCCAAGTTTTAAACAAATTAATCGATTCGAAAACCCTAATCTGTTGTTATCTCGTTTCCAAACGTTTCTCCTCGATTGTAGTTCAAGTCGATGCCATTTCCTTCCCTGCTCCTTTCTTGCACCGGCGAATTCCCGATAAGAACACCGTCAGTAATTACACCCCAAGTAGGCAGCTTCCGCCTGAACTTTCGTCGTTTTACTACGAGTTTTTTGGATCTGCCATTAGGTTTTTGAGGAAGTTTAAAGGAGTGAAGTCCTTATGTGTCGCAATCCCCTCTTTCAGTGAGATAGGTATTGATAATCGTTGTTTGTTCAAGTGGAGGGTTAAGTTTGGGTACAGAATCGAATCGTTTGTATTTCTGTCGCCAAAATCAGTTCGTGATAAGGATGGATTCTATCTTAATCAAATTAGGGATGAAGAAGAAAACATCGTGTTAATATATGATTTGTATAACCAGCAAAGTGGCATCTTGTTTCAGTGTCTGTATGATGTGATGCTATCGCATCGGATGTTGTTGTTAATCCTTAAGGATCTCCCAATGTTGGAAGAGATCTCTATTACTGGTTCAGGGAGAAGAGGGAGGCTTTTTCTAAGCGGGGAAAAACTCAGAGAGGTGAAGGAATGGGTACATTCAGCTTCGGAAACTGTGATGGGTAATGTAGAGATTCCTAAAATCACGAGTTACTGTTACATTCCAGATTTAAAGTTGCCTGTTTCAGGGTACGTGATGAAGGGGTTATATGTTATTGTAATGGAGATTAAAGGTTTCCAGGGTGGAAATGATGTTGTTATGAACAGTAATGATGGTTTTGAAGATGAAGAAGAAGCTGCATATACTGAAGCTGTGATGGAGATCTTGGAGAAGCATAAGGACAGGATGCAATGGGTGTTTTAGTATGAATCAGGTGCGTACTCTGAACCTCAATACACTTGAGCATTATTCTTAAAACTTTATGATTACTGTTGAATCCCTCTCCCTCAAGCATTTCCATTAACATAGTTCTTCTTTGACTGACATTCATCAGCACTTCTTGAAGTGGCAAACCAATTAGGTTACACATTAAGACTCTTCTCCTTTGCAATTGAATATCTATCAATTTGGAACTTTTTCTTTATGTCTAATCAATTAAACATACACACTCAGGTCATCTGTTCCAAGCCTCACTGCCTCAAAGTTTAGATTTGAATATAATTAGGATACATAAGGCTTTGGGGCTTTTAGAAATTTCAGGTGGGTGTGGATCTTTCATCTGTGTCCTCCATTATTCTACGAGATTTTCTAACACATTTAGCCCTACAAACTTTCTAAGGCTATTTCAATATGAGAAGGGCAATTATATCTTTAGCATATATGAGGAACTGAGAGCGTGCCTTTGTCCTACATATTTCCACCTTTTTAGGTTTGATAAAAAAAGGGTTGCATATTTTGTCTCATAATTGACATCGGTCCGGACTCGATTATAATGACGTGGTCACAACTTTAAGATAACATTGGCCATCACAATAAATTTGTCATAAAATTTCTAATATGGGAGCTTAATTAGCAAGTATGTGAGATAATCAAGTTGACATTTGTTCACTAGTGACGAAATGGCTTCCTGTATATTTTATTAACCCAAAAGAAAGTTGGATGATTTATTCGTTACTGTTCAAGCATTATCTAACCTATTTGTGGTAGATAAATGTCGTTTTATTTACTAATTATTAGAGATGCTTTGCTAGATTACCATGGTACTTGTTATAATTTACGTAATATGAATGTATGACATGTATTTTCAGGTACCGATGCAAGCTCAAGTAACAACTAACAAGGGAAAAAATGAGGTAGCTTGCTAGATATTAATTGATAGTAGATAGAATGATTGCTTAAAAGAATTTTTGAGAAGGGGGTACTTTTGAAGTGATATTTCCCTAGAAAGGTAGCAACATGTTTTGGTATGTAAGTGACAAAACAAACGACAATCTACTTAAAGCGAATATAATCTTAGTTAAATGTTAGATGTCGAAATAAGGTCCATGAACTTGAGATACGTGAAACCGAGCACTTGCTTTGTTGAACAAGGCGTTAAACCTGGGTCATGAGTAACACATTCGTATCAATAACTCATCTTACTAATTTCTCAAAGGGTTGTCAACTCATTAGCTATTCCAGGAGTGGACCATGTATTATGAGATAAAAAAACATAAACAAACTTTGACATTTGGAGATAAATGTTGACAATTTCCATATAATAACAATTAGACATGACTTCTAACAACTATAAAACAACATATTCTTGGTATCATAAAGCTATGCTCGAGGAACCCCTTTCAGCAGTCATTAAACACAATAAGTTATACGACAAATATGAATTTGAGTTTATAAGTAAACTAGCATGGTATGTCTACACGCAAAACTGCATCTAAAGGTGATTTGTCATTTCAATATTGTAATGATAATGTGATGTCACTATTCATGAAAACTCAATATTGAGTAATAGGCTAGTTGATAAAACACAGATATTGCGGTCAAGGTGCCCAGAAATCGTAGTCAAATACGCAAGAAATTGCATACTATTTCGTGCCATATAAGCTGTTGTCAACATGTTAGTCTCCGATACAAAAAATGACCTCTAAAAATGTTGTTTGCCATTGTGAAGAGGAGGATTTTTATATTTGTTCAGCTATTAAACTTTTTCTTGATGTGCGATGTGTACCTAGGTAAGCTTGAATATTCTATAGACGAACCACTATCGGGTAAGTTGCCTAATTATATATTCAAAGTCATGACGAATGCCGAAGAGAACAACCATATGGGCTTTGAAAAAACAAGGAAACTTGATTAATGTGTAGAAGTTCTCTGCGTGGAGTTGAAACACATTGTCACATTCCCCTTTAATAAACTTTTTTAGAAAAGAAACAAACTTTTTATAAAACATTCCACCAAAATCAACATCACGGATTGAAATTTTAACCGGGTTCAAGTACACTAACGGATTTAGTGAGAATACGCCTTTGTAATGAAGGTCCACAACCCATTAACTCTTTGAGCCGATGGTCATTATGGATAGCACTATTAGAGCTAGACAACTCCTCACTCGCTCGCCCGTTTCACAGAGTGCATTTTACCATATACTATCTATGCTAGCGGTAAACGTAGATCTCGATAGGGGACCCCTCGGTCGTTAGATTTGGTTATGAACTCATTGCTTGAACATTATGCACATATGAAATTTAAATACTCATTTTAACAACAGATTTTATTACTCATGTTAGCAACGAACTTCTATTTATGGAAACTTTTATCAATATTCGGATTTTCATGATTTCAAAACAATGTTATATTATAAACCTGTGAACTCACAAACTATTTCCCCAGTTGACCCTCATTTTACATGTTTTTTTAGGAATCATCTAGTAAGTGGCATCTAGAGACACACCACTTGTAGAAGCATTACGCATGTGTTGTTTTTCGAATGTATTTTAATTTCTTTAAAAATTGTTCAAAACTTATTGTAAATTGTAATGCTTTATAATACTATGGTTGGTGTTGTCTTTAACTTTTACTATGAGATCCTTTTGTACTATCGTATCCTGTGTTTCCGCTTTAGCAGGGGGTGAGATCCTTTTGTACTATCACAGGGCCGTACCATAAAATAACATGTTTCTATATGTATTTTTATAGTCATCATCCCATTCGTTATCACTGTTAGTTGCTTCTGTGTCGGATACACCTAAACCAACATTTCTTGGTTCCCCGTAAGGTGCTAATTTTGCATCGTTCAAAAGAGGGTTGGTTTCTGGAGTGTTATCACTTTCTGGGATGGTCCTCAATTCATATGTACCAACATATTGAACCAATGCTTGCACATTCATATCTGAATAATGAATAAGTTATTGGACTATGTTTTCAAGAATATTACCATATTTTGCCTGGCTATGATATTGAGGTACAAAAGTAGAAATGTAATTACCTGTAACATTATTGCTTCCTAGCCCGCTAGATATGTTCTTATTGGAGGCTTTCCCTTTCTCAATATTTGATATCTCCATCACCTTCAACAACATACAAATACAAAAACATCCCAATCATCATATACGTTAATGACATAAAACATTTATGAATGTTGGAAAGACAAACTAATGTCTGATTTATCAATCAAGCCTGTATTTTTTTCATCAAATTTAATAAATCAAAATTATTTATCCGATTCGAAAATTGTAAACCGTAGTTCTTAACAAACGTTCTAACATATTTTAGTTGATCATCAATAATCTCCCACCCCCAATCGGTGCAAACAACAATGAATAACTTGTTAGATTAGGAACTCATCTCAACTTTTTTTTTTTAAATAACAAAAGGTAAAAATTTCTAAAGTAGATATTCCTCTAAAATAACTATAACATTTTATATTTCTCTTTAAGAATTATAAAACTTTATTTTTTAAACAAAATATTGTACTGTACTATGCAGTCAAACTTCCACTTTTCACAGTCCAACTACTATTTCGCATTCAAACTTATACTTTTCGCTGTGAAATAGTACCGTAGAGCCTGAAACATGTACCATGCTCCCCTTAAAGATTATAAAGAATAATAAATAAAATATAAAAAGATATACAAAATCGCAGCTGGCTAAAAAGAGTCTCACAGCTGGCTGTAGAGAGTCTCGCAGGTGGCTGCGAGTTTTTCAAACCCAAAGATGGAGAAAATCGTTTTTGTTAATATTACATAGAACACGTCATCAAAATTGTAGTGAGATAGGGACAAGTTATCAAAATCGTAATTGACCCCTAGCCAACTGCGATTTCAATGACTATTCTTGTCGGTTACGTTTTGACAAAAGCCTCAAGAATTTAGCTAAATTTGTCATTTTTCACTCCACTATTATATCTTGAATAATCTCTATCAATCATACACATTCTATTTTTAATATTTAATATTATAGATAATGATATGTAAGGGTAATGAACTTTATCACGTGTATACATTTAATGATTTATGTTTTTTAGTCCACATTTGGTCATTGAATTTATTTTTGTGTATGATTTACCCATAAACTTTTAAAACTTTTTCACATATAGTCACTTATGTTTTTTTTTTCTGTCTACAAATGACCGTTAAGTTATTGGTCATATATATACAAAAAAACCTTTAATAATCATGTGTACAAAAATAACATAAGTAATTAAATATGAACAATTTTAAGAAATTCATTGATAAATCAGATACAAAAATAATATAAGACAATCTCGAGCACGTGTCACGGGCTAACCGTGATGCTTATGTGGCAACCCATCACGGTTGTGCACACCACCCCGAATGCACCATGATGGGCAATTTCGTGATCTTCCTTGCTCCCATTCACAACACATCACACACAATCACATATCACTATCATTTAACACCTAATCCCATATCAGTACATCCAATCAATTTTGTTTTATTATTTATTTATTTTTAATTAGAAATAGTGATATGGTGTGATAGGTATACCAATGTTTATGCGATGGGTATTGGTAAAAAACCCCCTGATCATGATTTTATGATGTCCCATCAATTAGGTATACTAATTATAGTCATGGTTTAGACATATAATCCAACAATATATATATATATATATATATATATATATATATATATATATATATATATATATATATATATATATATATATATATATATATATATAGGGTCGAGATCATGAGAGAACCTAAAAAAACCTAGGAACCTAGGAACTTTTTTTCTACACAATATTTTTAAAAAACAAATTGCATCCAATTTTTTTATTTAAAGCGTCTAAGAGATTTCTAAACCCTAAACCCTAAACCCTAAACCCATATGAAAAAAAATAAAAAAAATGATTTTTTTGCATCCAATTTTTTTATTTAAAGTGTCTCTAAACCCTAAACCTAAACCCTAAAACTAAACCCTAAACCCTAAACCCTAAACCCTAAACCCTAAACCTTAAACCCTAAACCCTATACCTAAACCCTAAACCCATATGAATAAAAAATTAAAAAAATGATTTTTTTTGAAAATTTTTTTTTGATATCTTCTAGATGCATCATAACAAAAATTTTGGTATATTTTTTTTTGAAAAATCTTGTGTAGAAAAAAAGTTCATAAAATGGGTTCTTAGGTTCCTAGGCTTTTTAGGTTCTTAATTGAACTTTACTCTATATATATATATATATATATATATATATATATATATATATATATATATATATATATATATATATATATATATATATATATATATATATATATATATATATATATATATATATATATATATATATATATATATATATATATATATATATAATTAAAGATCAAATGGGAACCATTATATTTCTAGGAACCTAGGAACCAAATCTTAGCTACTAGATCAAAAAAATTGATGGTTAAGATGCAAGGTGGCAATCTTGTAATTATATATATATTAATTAGCAAAATAAGTTTCTGAGGGCTTTATACTATTCAATTCAAACTCATTTTCAGTCGCCCGATTTTTTCACTTTTGGTCTTATCTTACACAGATTTGGACACGATCTTTAATTTTATTGGACATTTTCTTTCTTTTTTCCTCTTCATCATGATTTCTCTGGCTCTCTAGAATGTTTTGCTGCCTACTTACAGTAGTGCTTTTCTTCTACTTAGAGTAGTTCTTTTCTTCGCTCCTTGCTCCACAGTCCACACCAAGGTACGATCCTTGCCAGATCCTTAGCTTAGCTGCTCCAACATTTCCTATGCTTGAAGTGATGTAGTTTTTCTTTCCTTTGTTACAATTTACAGTACGTTTCACGTATTTCCTATGTTCCTTCTTTTTCTTTTACTGCTACTTTTCCCCTTGGTAGCAACACGGCCTGATAAACCGAATGAAGAAAGTTAAAACTTTATGTTATAGAGAGCAGGACATCTTAATTGGTACCTGTAGAAAAGTGGAATGTTCAAAGAGTTTCACAAGTTCAATGTTCATTCTCAGCACGTATCCATGACTCCCAACCATCTTCTTGAAATAAGTTGAAGCAACTTGTGTGTGTGCGCATGTGTTTTGTTGAGTTGTAGGTTTTTGAAAGAAATTGTGGTAAGAAAGAGATGAGTCGACAAAAGAAAAAGGAAGAGAGAGAGAGAAAGAGAGAGAGAAAAAGATAGACAGGGGGTTAAAATCTTTTAGTTGATCATTCAAATCAAAGTAAACCTGATTTGTGGCAAAAGAATTTTTACTTTAATAGTCAAATTTGCATTCCAATTATAAAAGCATGCTTGAATATTAACTTTTACTGTTTCTACATAATGAGATGAATATAATAATCCAATACAACTCCATTACATTGCCGACAAACACAAATATGATTTACACACTTTATCTTTTTGTTTTCCTTTTTGATTTAAAATTCAAAGGGAGAGTTTATGAGGGTGGGGACCGCCAAATGTTTGATTTTCATTTTCTTTATGCGTTATTGAAGGTCCATTGGAATATGTAATTAATCCAGCAAAACAAATTTAATATATATATATATATATATATATATATATATATATATATATATATATATATATATATATATATATATATATGTATGTATGTCGTTCGAAGTTCTCATTTAAATATATAAAGTATGAATTGAGAAACTGTTGATGAAAACTTATATAAAGCAAAGTATCTTATAGTGAAAATTTGAAAGATCACATGTTTTACCTTTATTCTATTGCAGTCAAAGAGTATTTATTTATTGGAAAATAAAGAAACTAAGACAAGATTATGAGATATGTTATCGATTTACAATTAGGACAATAGACCCCGTTATACACAGGACCAAAACTGTATTTTACTCAACAACTTATAAATTAGAATGGGTTATATTACAATTTTCATATTATTCCCATTATGGAATGAAAGAAAAACACCCCCAACGTGCTCCAAAATACGTACAACAGTTTCTCAATTCATATATATATATATATATATATATATATATATATATATATATATATATATATATATATATATATATATATATATATATATATATATATATATATATATATATCATATGTCGTTCGAAGTTCTCTAGATATCTTTGAAATCGTGATGTGAAAAAGAGATCCGTCTTCAGCTTTACATGTCACATAAAGTAACTATATTTACGTTGATGTCAATATTTCATAGCATTTATTACACCATGTTGGCCCACCCATATGTATGCACCGAATACTTTAAATAAAATATAAATACAAGGACGCAAAGTTTCATAATCAATATAAATGTGTATGGCCTTTTGAATTTTAGAAGTCGTCCTCACTTTTCTTTTTTCACAATCCTTCTCCTTAACGCGTTGTTTCTTAAAATGCCCTCATGTTAATTTCTACCATCGTTACAAATTATATGGACTAAATTTTATTTCTATAGCAAACATACTGAACAAATATGCGTACATCATAAAATTTCTGATTTTTAATGTAAAATTTACTTGATGAGCATTTTTTGTTATAGATACTGATATTACTTGCAACCAATTTCCGTAGTCAGGTTTCGACGAATAACGCCTACAGCTTCTTATTGCAGTCCCGGGGTAATCAAAGTTTGGTATGTTTATTTATTTGTCTCATATATACTAACTCACTTAATGTTACTTACATGTTAGTCCTGTTACCTATGCGCTTCCACTTTCAAATGTCTTCTTAGATAAACAACAATTTGCTATCATACATTACACTATACTTCATCCTAAATCTGGCCTCATAACTACTTTGCTTCTTATTAAATTTCTTCGTACAAAAATGCCACGTAGAAAGAATCAAAGGCTCGATACTACTCATCCTTTCGACACACCATCGACATCAACTCAGAGTCATCATTGTCAGTTGTCAAGACAAGCTACTTATCGCTCTACTTTGCTTCGTAATTCATCTGTTAATGCCTCTTTCTACATAGATAGTGGCGACTGTAACAATATATGCGAGTTCTGTGGTGCTTTCTTTTGGTATGATGAACGTGCAGTTGCTGCTTCTGGTAACAAATGTCCAAAGTACATGCAATGTTGTAAAGGAGGCCGTGTGGCTCTTCCGTTTCACACACACTTTCCTACATCAATTGTAGATCTATTTCAACAACCTCACTTCCTGTTAAATATCAGAGCCTACAATTCTATGTTCTCTATGTGTTCTTTCGGTGGGAAGGTGGACGATACAGTAAACAAAGGTTCTGGCCCATATGTCTTTAAGATTGCAGGACAAATTCACCATTGGATTGGTAGCCTATGCCCACCACCTAATGACAAGCCTCGATTCCTGCAAATGTACATTTATGACACCGATAATGAAATTGACAATAGGCTTCATGCATTTACTTTTGAAAACCAAACACCTCTTGATCGTGAAACAGTCATCATTCTTCAAAATACCTTAGAAAAGTCAAATGAATTGATTAAGCTTTTCCGAATAGCTAGAGATATATGTTCAATGCCTGATGTGCCCAACTTTAACGTATGTCTTTATAGCTCCGAAACTGCTTTATGTTACGACAGGCCATCCCCCGGCTGTATTGGTGCAATTGTGTCTGATGACGATCCAACATGTAACACCTTTGACATAATTATTAGACAAAAAGAAGGTAGCCCACAACGTATAAACAAACTTCACCCGCTCTACATGGAATTGCAATACCCTCTACTTTTCATTTACGGTGAAACTGGATGGTCACCAAAGCTAACTCTTCGTGGAAATAGCGATTCACAAAGAAAAAACATGACGATCAACGCCTACTATAGCTATATGTTGCATGACCGATTCAACTTATATACATTACTTCTCAGGGCAGGCCGCCTCCTGCAACAATATTTGGTTGATGCCTACGTGTGCATTGAAGAGAGCCGACTAGACTACATAAGGCAAAATCAAAATATCTTTCGTACTGAATTCCTTCAAGGCGTCCATGACGCGGTTCAACGTGGTGATACTGAAGGTCGTGATATCGGGAAACGAACTATTTTGCCATCGTCTTTTGTAGGTGGCCCAAGGTACATGTACAAGCACTACCAAGATGCTCTAGCCATTTGTCGAGTATATGGCAACCCTCAGTATTTCATCACATTCACGTGCAATGTTAAGTGGCCTGAAATTCAAAGATATTTGTCCCGATTTCCATTGCTCAAACCACACGATCGTCCAGATATCATCGCCAGAATTTTCGAAATAAAAGTCCAGTCGCTTATTGACTTTCTCAAAAACAAAAGACCTTTCGGTCAAGTAGCTGCACGTAATCTCTCGATCACCTCCTGTTAGTTACTATTGTTCAGCCTAAAAGTTAGATGTAGTTGTCACTAACTTCACTTTCTTTACTGCTCGCAGATCTTTACACCATTGAATTTCAAAAAAGAGGACTTCCGCATTGTCATTTACTATTATGGGTTACTCAACCATATAGAATATAGGACGCCGATGAAATTGATAGATATATATCCGCTGAAATACCAATGTGAAAATAGACAATAGATATGTCGTTCCATACAACCGCCACTTATGTTTACATTATATGGCCCACATCAACGTTGAATACTGTGGTTGGAATATGCTTATCAAATATCTCTTCAAGTATATATCAAAGGGAGCTGATCGTATACATTATACAATTACAGAATCCCGCTCGACTACTGACAAACATAATGATCGTTATCTAAATGAAATTCAAAACTTCCTTGACGGTAGATTCATATGCTCGCATGAGGCTGCATGGAGAATTTTCAACTTTTTCATCCACGATAGAAACCCAGCTGTACAGGTGCTAGCTGTTCATTTAGAAAACAAGCAAAATGTTAGCTTTAGGGATAATGATCAACTACACAACGTGCTCCAAAATACGTACAACAGTCGTACTACACTTACAGAATGGTTGCGCAACAACAACTACGATGATACAGGTCGAGATATTACTTACATTGATTATCTCACTAGATACAGATGGGATACAGCAAATAAATGTTGGATAAGACGAGCATCAACGAGAACTCCTGCAATAGGAAGACTTATATACATACACCCCAACTCCGGAGAGACCTTTTTTCTACGTATGCTCTTAGCTTATCAAAAGGGTTGTAGATCCTACGAGTGTATACTAACAGTGAACGGTGAACTGTGTGAAACATTTCATGCTGCATGTGAAAAATTAGGGTTAATAGGTGATGACAGAGAGTGGACACATACATTTGAAGAAGCCTCAAATTGGGCTACTGCACCAGAATTACGTTCATTGTTTACTCAAATGTTGTTGTATTGTGAAATATCAGATCCTATACTATTCTGGAACCAACAATGGCACAAAATGGCAGATGATGGACAACGAAAATTTCATATAACAAACGAAGAAGAATTAAGACAATATGTATTGTATGAAATAGAGCTGTTGCTTCGTTCAGGATCTTCCCCTTCTTCCTTATCAGAGTTTGGCTTACCGTTACCAAATCCTAATTTGCTTCAACGATTACAAAATAAATTGCTTATGGAGGAGAAAAACTATGACAAACGCCTATTGGCATCCGAACACGAGCAATGCCATTCACGCCTTAATTCTCAACAACGACTCATATATGAACGTGTCATGTCTGCAATCTCCTTAAACCAACAAATTTTAGCATTCGTATACGGGCATGGAGGAACAGGGAAAACATTTTTATGGACAACAATCATTTCCGGATTACGTTCCAGAGGAAATATCGTGCTAGCGGTTGCAGCGTCTGGCATTGCATCATTGTTGCTTCCTTCAGGTCGCACAGCTCATTCCCGATTTAAAATCCCATTAGATATTACAGATACCGCCACCTGCAACATAAACAAAAAAACTCATCTTGCTCAATTATTAGCTGAAACATCCATTATTATCTGGGACGAGGCACCAATGAACGATCGCAAATGTTTTGAATCGCTAGACAGATCAATGAAAGACTTGTTCGATAATACTAATCAGCCTTTCGGTGGAAAATCAATGTTACTGGGTGGTGATTTCAGACAAACACTTCCAGTAATACCTAAAGCTTCAAAGTCAACAATGCTAGCTTCTTCATTACCAAGATCTTATCTATGGAAATACTTCAGAATTTACAAATTGAATGAAAACATGCGACTTCAAAGGCCAAATCTTAATCTAGAAGACCAACACATGATTTCAACATTCTCATCATGGTTACTTGATGTAGGCGATGGGAAAGAAGGAACACCCGACACAAGTGACCCACAAAATACCAAACTAATACAAATACCAAAACAATACGTAATACCTCCCGATGAGCACGCGTTAACAAAACTTATCGAATTTATATACGACAAAGATACTTTAGAAAACCCAACAGCCAAAACATTGTCAACAAGTGCAATCGTATGCCCCAAAAACGATACAGTTGACGAACTGAACTCACTAATTATTAACCTCACTCAACGAACAGTCACAACCTATACAAGCGTCGACTCCATCGTTCCTCATCCAGGGGACCATGGCGATACCGAGATCCTTTACCCAACTGAATACCTAAACCTCCTAAACTTTAACGGATTTCCTACGCACTCTTTGCAGCTTAAAGTCAATGCACCCATTATACTCCTAAGAAACCTCAACCCAATTGAGGGCCTTTGCAATGGCACTAGATTGATAGTGACACAATTACTACCAAGAATTATTGAAGCAGAAATAATTACTGGCAAATTTATTGGTCGTCATGTTTTCCTACCAAAAATAACACTAACTTACAGAGACAAACAATTACCATTTGACTTCAAAAGAAAGCAATTTCCAGTTAAGCTATGCTATGCAATGACAATAAACAAAAGTCAGGGCCAATCACTAGACAAAATAGGCATCTACTTACCACAACATGTATTCAGTCACGGCCAACTATACGTAGCCTTATCAAGAGCAACAACACCCAATGCCTTCAAAATTCTAATAATTCCACAGGACAATGACAACCAAAACGTGACAAAGAATATAGTATATTCCGATTTTCTGCAAGAAATAGACATTGCATAAAAATTCCTTCTACTGTTTGCATACCCGACTTCTGATTATTCGTAACTCATAGATGTATAATGTTCACATTATTATACCTCCGTACTTTATATACTGACAATGTGCATCATATACAAGGAAATAGATAGGTTACATACTTACATTCTACCAATTCTCACATTCTTACTATTTATGTGTACTGACAGATTCATGTATTCCACAGTTATCCGACACACCATCCGTACAACAACAATGGCTTCGATACGCATCTCTGACATCAAAGAGCGTCAAAAGCCACACCCAATACAGATAAGAGTAGTGAAGCGATGGATACTAAAGAATCAAAATCTACTATGTTACCTGTTTGTTGATAGCCAAGTGAGTTAAATACACAGACCCACAATATTATCAACACGCCTTATCTTACAGCTAACGATCCAACCATACAATGTAGGGTGATGCTATTGAAGCAATTGCGGACCTAAATAATGAAGCACATTTCGAATCGACCATCAAACTACAATCATGCTACACTGTCACAAAATATATTTGCATCCCATCAAGGAAATACATGCCAGTCGTAGATCACAAAGCAGCTCTAAAGATCGGAGAAAAAGCAGAATTCAACCCGATTTCTGACACCAATATACCAACCCAGTACTTCAGCTTTGCTAATTATGAGATGTTGGACAACCGGCGACGAGAACCCAAGCTACTTACGGGTACACAAAAAATACTTATCAAAAATAAAACATTTAACAACAAACACTTAACCCAACAATAACATCTGCATTCTTCATCATTGCATTGTAACTTCAATTCTTGGTTACTGCATTAACTAACTTTTTTCTGCTTATGAACAGAGGAAAAATGGTTGACATAACCTTTTGGCCTGAACAAACACATCTGGTAGCCAACATTCGAAAAAATGGAGACATCATTGCAATCACATCTACAATAGTCACTGAATACATGGGTATGTACAACTAAACAAAAAAACTTTAATATCATTCTAAATAGTGCTAGACACGTACTTACATATATCTTTAACCAGGCTTACCACAGCTGGAATCCACAAATGCAACAACTGTTTTCATCAACCCAACATTCCCACAAACTATAGAACACGTTAACAGGTAAAACTCCTAAATAATCACACACTAAAAGCCATCATCTAACAAATATGCTATATTAAGGTTAAAAGCATTGGATACAACTGACAACAAAGTAACAATCCGTGAACTCCTTACAAAAATATCAGAAAACAAAACGGTAAACATCTGAAATTTTAACACACCAAAAGTTGATTTACCATACATCTACTACATAACTTCTCTCAAATACCAGCAACCCCATCTCACATGCACGGCTCAAATCAAAGAAGTGTATTCACATCGAACATGGTATTATGTACATTGCTCAAAATGCACCAAGAAGCTATACCAGGAAGATGACACATCGACTTATTTTGTATGTGAAGACCATGAGGACATAGAGCCAAAATTCAAGTAAGTATCAACCTACACAAACACGTCCCTATCATACTTTCATATAGCATAACATATCTTACAACAATTATTATAACAATTACTATATGATCCGTCCAGGTACTGCGTAAACGCATCCATCACAGACTCTACAGGAACTGCTGATGTCGTTTTCTTCAATGAAGCTATGGCCGAAATGTTAAACATAAACTGCGAAGACATGGTCGTTAAGCATGGATACATGGACCCAAAAATACTGCCAGCACCAATTATCTCTCATATAGGCATACCACAACATTTTCAATTAACACCTAAGCCTGACCGAACAATTGTTGTGAACAAGACAACAAAAGTCTTTGATCATCATTCAAAAAGAAAAACAAGCCACCTACCTCCAGTTACACCTGACCCGAAACCGAAAAGACTACAACCACCTCCACCAGGTACAAATATAAACACAATTTGTTACTTCACTTTATTCGTGATGCTCATAACACTTACAAGATTGTAATCACTAAATTAACATTGCAGCCATAGGTGACAACAAAAAGTCACGTCAACCAAATTAGTCTACAATGTAAGGTGATCTAATTTTGCAAAATCCCTACTTACAGTTTCGTGTATAATCTTCATAAACACGTATGATATGACGTCTGGTGTTGTATTATTTTTGTATCAAACAATGTATGATGTTGTGTTATCCATCTCACGCTTAAACTATATTGTGATACATCCACATATATAACAATACAACTATTGAATGTTATATACTTATCCCGCGGCAACGCGCGACCAGCTCAACACCTAGTTTATATTAATTTCAATGGTGAATTTGACTTTTTTAAAAGAAAATCAAGGATAAATTGGATAATAAAAGAAATCGGATACTAAAAAAAGAAACCTCCAATTTACGCTTCTCTCTCTCTTCACTCTCCTAATTTACGTGAAACCGGTGGGACTCTCCCCAACGAGTAATTGTATTGAATCCTACCTTTTATTCCTACCCATGTAAAATTATGACAAGTGTCATATTTAATAAAACTAGTAATATTTTAATACACATGTCACAATTTAACATGGGTAGGAAGATTAGTAGGAATAAAAGGTAGGAACAAAAACAATTTCTCCTCACGAATTTACGCTGTAGAAGAATTCGGAGGAGAGACGAAGACGCAGACACTGGTGGAGATCGATTTCGTGTCGATAGCACCACTCGTCGCCGCCGTCAATAGTACCACTAGTCGCCGCCGTTAACAGCATCACTCATCGCCGATTGCAACAATAGCGCCTGTTTACGGCTCCACGGTGGAGCTAGGGTTAGACCATGTGGCCGGAGAACGACTGTAAACTCGATTGAGTCTGGTAAAAACTCGATTGAGTCTGGTAAAGTCGATTCGGAGTTGCTATAACCTCGATTGAGTCTGGTAAAGTCGATTCGGAATTTGAAATCGCAAATGGTAGTTCCGACTAAGCACTTTTTTCAATCGGTATGGGTTTGGAATCGAATCAATTGCTGAATTCTGTGCAAAAGGGTGTTAGCGTTGATGATTCTTCTGTTATTTCGAATTCAATTGTTGTGGATTTGATTAATTCTCGAACTGATGCCCAGATTTCGAAATTTCTTCTTCAATGGAGTCTGTGGGTGTTCGAAATTTCTGCTTCAATGGAGTCTGTACGATTACGATGCTCCGATTGATGAATATGGTAAAATATACTCTGACTCTCGCTGTCAAATACTCAAATGTCGTTTTTTACCACAAAAGTCGAACTGTTTTAACTATGAATCTTTTAATAGGATTGATCAGACAACCAAAATACGGGCATTTGGCAGAGCTTCACAAAGCGATCAAGCAATGTGAACCGACTTTAATTTCTTCAGATCCTATTGCCATCCCGTTAGGTTCCCTTCAACAGGTTTTTATCTCGAGTTTCAAAATACAATATATTTTTTTGAAGATTTTACATAAAAGGATTACCACTTTTCAGGCGCACATATTCTATTCCAAATTAGGACACTGTTCGGCTTTTCTCTCAAACTACGACACAAGTAACGGGACACGAATGATACTCAACCAGAAGCACTATAATATACCTCCGTGGTCCATAAGTATTCTTTCCGATTGTCAGAATAAGGTCTTCAATACCGCCAAAGTACGTTCCTCAATCAGTGTTTGACTATTCTTGACGTACTTTTTTGTTTAACATTTGTAAAATTGTACAGATTGGAGTCCAATCAACAAGATTAACAATGTTATGGACAAATTCCGAGATACTTTCATGGGAAACTTTTAACGAAGATCTAACACTTAGTGACGAAGGCTCGGCTTTCACATCGTTTGGTCTTTTGGACCAAGTAAATGTCACTAGAGATGCTAGTGATTATCTTTGGTGTACAACTAAGTAAGATGGTTCGTTGTTTTTTATTATTATTATTATTATTATTATTATTATTATTTTGGAATGAAATCGCATTCTTGACGTGAAGTTATGACTTTACAGTATCGATGTTGCGCCTTCTAAGTCTTTCTTGTATACCGGGGAGCATCTGAAACTGTTGGTACAGTCAACCGGGCATGCGCTTCATGTATTTATAAACGGAAAACTTTCGGGTTCGGCTTTTGGAACACGTGAAGATATGAGAATTGAGTACAAGGAGAAGGTTAGACTGTGTTCCGGAAGGAACAAAATCGCGTTACTAAGTGTTGCCATGGGACTATCGGTTAGTTTCTAGTACATCTCTTTATTTGTGCATATATCCACTAAATGTGAATATATGTGCACAAAAGTTTTTGCATATGTGTATATGTGCATATGTTCATATGTGTATGTGCATATGTGTATTTACGTATGTGTATATGTACATATATGTATGTGTGTATATGCATCTATGTATATACGTATATGCATATATACATATGTTTAGATGTGTATATGTGCATACATGCATATATGTATAAATACATATGTGCATAGATATATGTGTCTATGTGCATATGCGTATATGTTCGTTAAAATGTGAATACATGTGGATAATTAGATGTGCATTTGTTCATATGTGTATATGCATGTATGTATTAATACGCATGTGCGTATGTGTATTAATAAATCGTATGATATGCATATGTATATCAATCTGTTCATATACACACATGTGTCTATTTATATATATATATATATATATATATATATATATATATATATATATATATATATATATATATATATATATATATATATATATATATATATATATATATATATATATATGCATAATTAGATGTGCATTGGTTCATATGTGTATATGCATGTATGTATTTATTGTAATATTTTGGAATATACATTTATATTAATTTTTGTTAATGTTTTTGTAGATTTTGAAGAATTTATCAATCAAATTGAAGAATTAAAAAGTGACAAACTAAAAAAATGAAGATATCATGGAATTTTGTTGTGTTTTTATATTTTTGTATGTATTGTTCATTATTTTTAGTAAATATTTATGTATCGTTCAAAACAGTTGTATATTATTGTTTTTAATAAATCGATTTTTCGTTGTTTGCGTTCATAATTAAAGACAATAATATGTATATATGAATTTCGAAAATATGCATATATACACCTGCGAATATGTATATATGCACCTGCATATAAATAAATTTATATGCATATATGCACCTGCGAAAATTTGAAAATCTGAAAACGAAAATTTGGTTTTTTTTTTGAAATTTGAATATTCAAATCTAATAGGCTTAATTTAAAGAGATGGTTATTGTTGTTGCCAAAAATAAAAAAATTCAGTATTAAATGAGATTTGTTACCGAAAATAAAAAAAATGTCAATTGACCATCATGTCCTTATTGGTATGGATGATGATCTAAGGGTCCATAATTTGTTCCTAGGTTCCTAGGAAAATTTTGGTTCTCGTTCGATCCGGACTCTCTCTCTCTCTATATATATATATATATATATATATATATATATATATATATATATATATATATATATATATATATATACATATATATATATATATATATATATATATATATATATATATATATATATATATATATATATATATATATAAAATGTCAATTGACCATCATGTCCTTATTGGTATGGATGATGATCTAAGGGTCCATAATTTGTTCCTAGGTTCCTAGGAAAATTTTGGTTCTCGTTCGATCCGGACTCTCTCTCTCTCTCTATATATATATATATATATATATATATATATATATATATATATATATATATATATATATATATATATATATATATATATATATATATATATATATATATATATATATATATATATATATATATATATATATATATATATATATATATATATATATATATATATATATATATATATATATATATGATGATCTAAGGGTCCATAATTTGTTCCTAGGTTCCTAGGAAAATTTTGGTTCTCGTTCGATCCGGACTCTCTCTCTCTCTCTATATATATATATATATATATATATATATATATATATATATATATATATATATATATATATATATATATATATATATATATATATATATATATATATATATATATATATATATATATATAGAGAGAGAGAGAGAGAGAGTCCGGATCGAACGAGAACCAAAATTTTCCTAGGAACCTAGGAACAAATTATGGACCCTTAGATCATCATCCATACCAATAAGGACATGATGGTCAATTGACATTTTATATATATATATATATATATATATATATATATATATATATATATATATATATATATAGAGAGAGAGAGAGAGAGTCCGGATCGAACGAGAACCAAAATTTTCCTAGGAACCTAGGAACAAATTATGGACCCTTAGATCATCATCCATACCAATAAGGACATGATGGTCAATTGACATTTTATATATATATATATATATATATATATATATATATATATATATATATATATATGATGAACAAAATAATATAAGATATATATATATATATATATATATATATATATATATATATATATATATATATATATATATATATATATATATATATATATATATATATATATATATATGATGAACAAAATAATATAAGATAAATTATAAAACTTTGTATAAAATGGACTATTTCTACAAGCTGAACAGTATAAGACGAACAAAATTTCTATTAAAAACATGATCTAAATAACTCACCATGATCTATAACTTTATGACGTGAATCATAAATATACAAACTACTATTTTTTCATATCTTCATGCATTACTAAAAATAACAATGTACCTTAACTGAGTTGATAACATCCTTATCATTTATAAATTGAAGGATAAAATAAAAAATAACAAACATCAAAGATGTTGCCAAACTCAGTTTAACTCAAGCAATCTACTCCATAAAGTTTTGTATGTGACATTCACATTGGTGATTGCTTCTGATTTTTGTTTTCCATACCAGTTGGTGCCCATATTTACATGCTTCGTTCTTCAGAGGTAAAAGGGGATAGAAAATTTGAACAAAATACACGATCGATTACACAATATGTTTGCTTCACACCAGCAACAACTCGAAGATTAACGATGATTATAGAGAGGAACACAAGAATTTTGAAGAGAAGACGCGAATAATGATAGGTTTTAGGCAAAACAAATAAACTTAACCCTTAAGTTCATATGCAACCTAATTGGATCTAAGTTTTCACTATTTGAACCTATAACTAATAACTAAGGCAATTTCGAAAAATACTAAAAGTATAAACAGAAAATTACTAACCTTTTGTTGAATCTTTTGGAAGCGAGCACCACAAGCGTCGTGCCTCTAATGGTTCACACCCAAAGCTAGCAACAATAAAAACAAGAAAGAGGGAGAGGGTATAGGAATATGGCGCAGGATTAGGGGATCCAAAGCCCCCTATTTATAGGCTTAAAAGGATTAGTAGATAAACCTATTTGAATTCAAATTGGATAAACCTTTTATCTTTAATTCAAATCCCTACTTATCTTTAATATAGGTTTCGAAATTATGGATATACATATCCATATTTTCGCCAACAATTATGGACTTTCTATAATTGTTCACTACTTAACTACTCAACTATTGAATAATTACAAAACAGCCCCTGCACTTTTAATTAATCTAATTAATCACCAAATTAACTCCAATTAATTCTTGATTAATTATTAATTAAATAATACTATTTCTAATTAATATATTATCGTCGTAATATATATATACAAATTATTTATATTGATTTATTAATCATATAATAAATCAATCTCTCTAAAAGTTATTTTGTCAAATTGCCAACTATGAGGGCAACCCAAAATGACTTTGCTACTATCAATCAAGTATATACCAATTATAGTGATGACTTAGACACCTAATCCAACAGTCTCTCACTTGGATAAGTCTTTGACTTACCCAAAATGACTTTGCTACTATCAATCAAGTATATACCAATTATAGTGATGACTTAGACACCTAATCCAACAGTCTCTCACTTGGATAAGTCTTTGACTATAACTGCCAGTATAACTTCTACATTGATCAGCAAATTGTAGCTTCCAAAAGCTGCTGCCGAACTCTGACCTAGTTAGTTACGCGTCCTACATAAGTGATCATATGATCCTCCGTTCTACAAGATATCGTTCGGACATGAGACATGGATTGTAATCAATCTTAATGTCCAATATTTGTTTCCCGATTTTCGATTTGTGATGATATAGGACTTCTAATCGAACAAATCAATTTAGTCCTGGCTGGGCCAGCACTATAAGTCAACACCAAATCACCGAGGGGCCCAAAGATATCGCTTTTCCCCTTAGGGTAAAAGGAACGAATAAACTTTGACTCATATGCTTGTATCCTTTACTCATCAAATCGCGCACAACAATACGTTTTATGACATCGAGTTACCGATGCTTTTACACATTATCAATGTACAACCGACTTGTAAATTTCAACTCATATGTCTCCGTTTCAAGACCATAAGATATTATCGTCTCAGAATTACTCGTGATATAATCCATGAAGTAATTCTCTGAGCGTGGGTTTGTCCAATACTTCAATCTCCATTTCTAAGCTCTCATGAACATTGCAACAACTCTATTGCTATGTCTAACTCCTTAGACAATCTACAATTCAATTCACGACAGTCTTAATTAACTACTTACTTCTGAAAGTATGAGCCACTGTGGACTTTTGAATAATCAAATTATTCGGGAAGTAAAACATGCAAAAGCGAAACATAAAAATCTGACTGGTAGCTCCTCTTGCTTATTACCAAGTCTCCACGAGGCAATCACCAAGTCGGATCTGTCATAATACTATTATGTGTTTCCTGGTTTCTTTTAAACTTTCAATAAAGATTTTTCTTTCTATGTCTATATACCTGAAAACGACCTTTCACTCTTACTATGTATCCAAATGTCTTACATTGATACACATTATTGCAGATAATCCGATCGGATACTTTCTCGATAATATCTCAATATGTCATCTTGTCTCTCTCTCTCTCTTTCTCTCTAACTCCATTCCAAAACGGTGGTGTGACTCTTCATGGTTCTCGGGTTCTAAGTCTAGGTGACTACACCCTTTGGTGTCAAGACTATTTCAAGGTGTCATGATGTGTCGGTTAACCACACGCGCTCCATCAATGTACCAACGAAACTCTTTAACCATGAAGTCCTTTAGCACCATTTATTGATGTTAATAATTACACATTTGAAACTCCTTACAAATTATTATTACATTCACCCCAATCATTTCTCAATGATTTCTCACATGTGTTTAAATAAGCCAGTTGTATCCTGAATCCAACTTACCATGCTCTAAGCATTAAGTCATCAGGATAAGCCCTTGACACTTATAATAGATCCATTTGTAGAAGCTCATGGAATCCGATCTGTTCTATTCTGAACCCATTCAGAACCTGCAGATTACTCGTAATCCTTGTGTCATGATTTTTAGAAATTCTTTCCTTTTTGGAGACATGCATCTTGAATCTTATCAAGATCATACTAATATTGGCTGGGTCTATACCGGTGTTTTCATCTACTGATAGATGATTGTGACAATGTGAGTGTAATGTACTTTCTTCATATCTTTCATGCCAAGTCATCACACTTTGCAATGATAGGAAAATTCCTTTCGCGAAGTCATACATCTCGATCTCATCAAGATCATACCTATAATGGCTTAATTTTACTAATGGCTTCATCTATTTGATAGATGCTTGTGACTACCTGAGTACATTGTATCTCCTAAGTCATTACACTTTGCAATGATAAGAGGCGTTTCCTAGAAATAGTATGTAATCGACATACATTGATACGCAGATCACAATGATACTCCCACTAGCTTTGACACGGTTATAAGACTCTTTTAGATCATCACAAAATCCAAACCTTTTGGCACATTTTGAGAATCCAAAATCTACACCTTCTGACATAATTGCAGGACTCTTTCAGGCTATTCACAAAATCCAAACTTTTGGCATATTTTGAGAATCCAAATATCCTTCCTTGCGAGGTGTCCTTTAGATAATTCATAGGGACTGTGTACCTTTTGTATCGGCATGTTCTAAACCCTTTTGGTTGTGTCTTACACGCAACCTTGTGTTTTCCATTTAAGGAAAGCGGTTCAGATCATCCAATCATGCTATGACTCACGAAGTGCAGGAATAGCAAACAATATCTTTTCAAATTTGTTTATGTACTGTTGAGAGCGTCTCTCTCAAAATCAATCATATGACTCTGAGTTTCGCTTCACTCAACTCATTCTTGCTCAGAATGTAGGTACAATTATATCTATGTTGCCTTCTTTTGATGACTCAATTACTCCCACTGGTTCTCAGCCAGGTGTAACATCAATCAGATTTTCACATAGACCGAGTCTCGCCCTTAGGTTCTCTCATTTGGCAGTAACCGGGCTCACCAATGCTTCCAAGTAGTAGGATGGCTTATCCGTACCAATCTCAGTTTCTTATCACTAATCGGCATGTCACCCAGATCATAACACCTTATGATGCTTACCAATACTACTGGTCTGGTAAGAGAAGGGTATGTCAATTTTAACAGGGATCCGATCCCTGGTCAAGTCCTAGTGGTGCCTAGAGATTCTTTCACTTGGCTAATCCTTGAACTCCTTCATGATTACTCTTACTCCCACTGTTTCCTTAGAATGTGAGTCCTTTCTAAAAGAACTCTTCTTTCATAAGTACTTGCGGGAAAACCAATGAAGTAACTGTAACATCCGTGTTTTGGGCCTAGGTGTTTCGGGCTTAAACCGACAAAATAAAACTTATTTTGTTAATAAAGAAAACAAATGAATAAATAAATCTAATATTTTGTTATATTTTATACTGTGAATAAATGAACCAAATATTGTTTTAAAATCTATTTGTAACGAAATGTGAGAATTTTTGTCATAAGGGACTAAAAGTGTCAATTTGGCGAAACTTACACTATGTAGTTTTGACTAGTCATGAATTTGGAAAATTAGAAGATATTATGTAGTAATTGATGTGGAGTTTAAATTAGGTCAAATAATTCCTTGAATTGATATTAATGACCTAAATTGTAAAGAATTTAGTGAAAGGGGCCATTTGTGTCAAATTTGGGAAACTAAGGGTTAGTGTTGACCTAGAGAATGACTAGAGTGAAAAGAAATAATTATATTTGGGACATTTGTATGAATGTGGAGACTTCTAATGAGAATAATGGACTTTATAGGTGTTGGGTGTAGAAAGACCAAACTTGAGGGACCTATGTTGCAACTCTTGAAAGATGACTTGTTTTTGATGGGGTTTTCCCCATTTTCAGCCATTTCACGTTTTTTTAGAGAGAGAGAGAGAGAGGAGGAGGAGGAGGAGGAGGAGGAGGAGAGGATATGGTGATTTTTCTTAGAGTTCTTGAGAGATTTGAGCTTGGATTTTATGATTCTTGCAAGCATTGAAGTTTCCTAGCAATCTAAGGTATAAACCCTTCATCTTCTAGCTTTGGATTCGAGTTAGGGTTTGGGTTTGGACCCAATCCGAGTTCATGATAGGAGGAGGTATTTCCTATGATTCCCAATGTTTGTTTGATGTTTCTAAGTTGTTGGGATCTACATTTAATCCATGGATGATCTAGAACCAATAGTTAGATTCAAATAGGTGTTATGAACCCTAGAAATTGGGGATTTGTTGAATAGTTGAAGAATATAGAAATTGATGGATGAATATGGTAGTTTTGGATAAGGGGATTCATTTCTAATGATTCCCTAAGGATTCCAACCCTTGATTTGCAATCTTAAACCTTGAATCACTAGAAGATGGGAATTTAGTGTTGGAAATGGGTTTTGATTCATGTAAATGATGATTGAATCTCTTATTTAAATAGATGAATGGATTATTTGCAACAATTTGAAAGTAATGGTGGAGTAAGGATCATTTTCTAATGATTCCATGGAATGGAGGAAGGAATCTCCACTTGTAATCATCAATTGATGGAATGGAATTGGGTATTCCATGTTTGGAGGCTTTGGAGTAATGTTTAGATCACAAGTTGAATTGATTTATTGGATTATATTGGGTGGTTTAAATGAGTATAATTATGTTTAAATTGAGGTTGAATCATGTCCTTTTGATGTCCATAAGGTTGGGAAAGTGTTAGAGCTTGATTCGGGTAAAAAGAGTGAAAAGGACCAAAAATCGGAGCTACAAGTGGTTGTACACGACCCGTGCAGAATCCACACGACCCATGTGAAGATTTTGGAGTTACTGGTCAATCCTTCATGACCCGTGTCAGATCTACACGACCCGTGTAGCCAGTCCGGCCAGAAATTGCAGTTTTTGGGTTTTGAGCTTTATGGTTTGGGCTTCGGGTCGTTGTTTTAATGCCAATCTTTGGGGATTTTTTAAATAAGATTTTCCTTATATTAGAGAGTCAAGGACTTCATTTTGGGATGGTGAATGATAGTTCCTTCTTAGTTCAAAAGAAGCAATTATAGTGCGACTTTTAGATGAAATGAGTATATGATATCTTCTATTCTTGTATTGTAGGAAGGAGATATGTTGTTATGACTTGGAGGTGAGACTAAGGACTTGAGCTAGCACTCAACTAAGAGGATGTGATGGATGAGATGAAGTCTAGGAACGCCTCCAATTGCATCAAACCCGTGTGTGGAGTTATTGTTGACTCGTCAGTTGACCTTGAGTGAGTTTACCGGGAGTACACATCCCAACTATTATCTTTTGTGTGTGTTATCAACTATTTTCATGCATTCTTTTATGTGCTAATTGCTATATGAGTACTATGTGTGCATTGCATGAAATGAGTCATTTTAAGATGTTTTCAAACCAAGACTATGATGTTGTTTTTGAAAGGCGTTTTGAGCATACTATTGTGCATTGCATTCCATATAGAATGGGATTGACCGTGTGAGCCCTTGAGACCGAGTTTGACCCTTTCTCAATTAAAGAGGACTTTTCTCAATTAAAGAGGGCGAGCATGAGTTTGACCCTTTTCTCAATTAAAAAGGGCGAGCATGAGTTTGACCCTTTTCTCAATTAAAGAGGATGGGGAGTAATCGTTCCCGACAATAGGGAACCACATGAGGGAGTTGCTAACCCTCATGGGGCTAGTGTGATGGCCACTAGTTCTAGTTTAACCCATACGGGGATCAAGCATTATGCTTTGTGCGTTTACTTGTGAACTTAGGTGGGTGCCATCATGGTGAGTTGGACTTTTTTGAGATGGACGTGGGTTTGGGATAGTTGCATCATGCATTGCATTTTCATATCATAACTATCTATTTTGAGTAACCTTTATGATGGTTTAAATAACTTTTAAAGTGTGTGTCAAAAGTAGTTTTGGGGGTTGTTTCGAGTGTGGTGGTTACAGTGCTCACTCGGAATGGCCCAACCTCGGGTAAGCTCACTACGCATTTCAATTGCCTAACTTATTTTGAGGTGTACTCAGGTTGAGCAGTTAGATGACCTTTGAGGAGCTGGATGATTTAGAAGGCCACAAGTTGTGTGGTTTCATTTTAAATTGTGTAATGGTATTTGAGTTGTAACAACCTCGCTACTTTATGAACCAAGATGTTTCGTCAAAAGTGGGACCAAATGATTTTTCTGCAACTTAAAATTTGAATTATTTTCTCTTTAAATCCCATGTGTTTTAAAACGGTTTTGAACGAAAAATGTCTTATTTTGAAGATATTGAAATTAAAGTTTTCACTTAAGGATGATTTTTTAACAATGATGATAAACCATGGGTTAAATTGGTGTTTTTATGAAGATCCTTAAGCGAGGGTGTTTCAGTAACACTGCCGATCAGGTTCAGGCCAGTCATGAGGTTCGGACGAACGCTACATGACCCTAGACCCTCCATGTACAAGTGGGGCGAACCCTGCTTTGCATTTCAGACGGTGTCAACCTACTAAGTCTAAGATGTGGTCGGAATAGGCTTTTACAGTCTGACTGGTTGAATATCTAATTTATCGAAAAACTTATTAGAAGTGTATCTAATACATCGAGGATCGAACTATTTCGACCAATGCTCGATCTTCTACCCTAAGACACATTATAACCATTAATGTTCTTGGAAGAGGATGAACTGTGAAAATTTTTCTCAGTTTATGTTTTTCACTCCGACTATGTTGGTCTTTATAGTTTCTTTAAAGTCCTTGAACATTTCAAGGTTTCAATCAAACACTTATTCTAATAAGCGAAGTCATATTTGTAATACTGATTGGCAAATATTATGAAGTATAACTAATTGTGTTTTATTTTTAGATTCAAGCAATTCACTAATGTGTCCATTGCTCATAATCTTAATGTCTTTTACATCTCCATGTAAATTTATGACTTTGTTAATTTGTTCAAGATATGTATTCATCATTTGTCTCTAAGTCAACTGATTCCAAAATCATGTCCATTTTATCTTTGGGTGATACATTTCTTGCAACAATTAATTCTATTAAGAATTCACTTCATCATGTGACTCCAAGTCAAATGATTCCAAAGTCCTGTCCATCTGGACCTTTGGTTGAAGCGATTCTTATGAAGGCTTACTTTAACAATCATAAAGAATACAATATATAAATCCAATACATTTTGGATGTACCAATATTCAAGTTATTACCATCCATGCAATTCACACACTCATACAACATTTTAAGGATAACTTAAACAACTATGGTTTGAAAAGGAAAATCAGCATTTTATTAAATCAAAATTATTCTCAAACAATGTACTATATGATAACAGTGTCATACGCATCTAATAAGCTAACAACAAGATCAAAATATCTGACTGAACTTCAAAACTACACGAGCTCGTGATCCAATCCGAATGTGCTCCTATGCGTCAATGCCCTGAATCCTACTGAGTCCCTGCATACAAAGCAAATGTGACAATCACATCCTGTATCAGGGAACTAAGGATCAGAAGTTTTGAGTTTTAGATATATCTGAGTTGCCAAAACGATTCGGCTTTGGAGCATCTTCCAATCTTTCTGTGTCTGTATCCCACCTTGCGGATTCCCAATTTGAGACATCTTAGAACCAGTCCAGACGATCTGGATCGTTTCTAGATGTGTCTCATTTCTAGACTCAATCCCGAAGTAGCAGAATCAGTGGAACTATGTTTCTATATGAATGACTCGTACATAGTCAACATCGAATGCATTTCCATGATAGTCTTGTCTTGGTTCCCTTTCCTGTACATCTGGATGAACAGATCGTACTGGCTAGTCAGCAAGTCTAGATAATGCTCAACTCCTGATCGATAGGGTAACCAAGTTTACACAGTTCGCCTATATGTCCCTCAATCATGCAGACTGATGCTACTTCTTCTATTGGCTTGCACACTACAAGCCCCTTGAAGATCCTAGTTTGTTCCTTTTTCAATCGGTACTCGAAACCTTTCCTTAACCAGTCGTGCTAACTCATATGGCCCCAGGAATTCAAAATCTCTGTGGAACTCGGGGTTAATGGTCAATTAGCATGAGGCTACAAACTTCTTCAGATTCATCAATCGAGAAGTCATGCTCATCAAAAAGCTGCTGTGTGATGCCATGCTTCAGTGGAACGGGGAGTGGATACTTAATCAGATATGGCTTGCCAGCAAAACTGAGAACCATTCTCCATTTGCAAATCCATTCTACAATGTTCAGGCCAGTCAGCCTTTCCATATTCAATAGATACTTTCTGAAACTTTCAGAAATGGGTTATGGAGGAGGAGTAGGAGAGTTGACACTGGTTTCAGACATCTATAAAATCATAATTTATTAGTTTAATTTTAATCCTTTTAAGTAATTACCTAATTTATTATTTAATAAGGCTAGGACCCAGAATACCACAACTATGGTGTGAAGAGGGAAGTCGTAATCACAACATAATGGTCATTAAGGTAGATACACATTTATCAATTTCAGTGTTATGAAATTCCTAGATCTGTGAGATTCATTGAACTGTTCAATTACATGTTTAATCTCGGATTATGCTATTCTATTTGTGACTGGGATGCCCAGGATCACAAACAAGATGTGAATAACCATGCAAATGTGCTTGGTAACCTGAATATCGTTTATCATCTCAAATTGATGTGCCGGTTAACCACACACGCTCCATCAACAATGATAATTTATGAGATACCCATTACCACTCTTTATGAGCACTTATTAGTGTGCCGGTAAACCACACACGCTCCACTAATGTCTCATAAAGTGTAATGTGCAATTTCATGGGTTAGCATATCTTTCACATTTTTCCTAAAGTAACTAGATTTGGGATTTTAATTAAAACAAGTTCTAGTACTTTGATTAATAACATTATACTTTTAATGAGATTAAGTAGTCCTATCAAATCCGTTCTGCTAAAAACCCTCCACTAATCAAGGAAGCGGTGGGTGAGAGTGGACACCCATTCAACCGCCATTTTATAGGCAGTTTCCTTATACCCTCCTTATAGATCAGCTTCGTGAATGAGGCATACTAGCGATTTGACTGACCAATTCTTATACATATAAATATTAACTTTTAATAGTAATATATATAAGATGTATTTTAAACTTTTAAAATAATTTTGGTTTATCTATTTAAATTTTCGAAATTAAACTTTTAATTTAAATTTAAAATTAAACCTTACTTGATATAATATTTATCTTTCAATTAACAATTAATTAAATAAATTTAATCAGATAGGGATTAACAAATTAACCAAATTAATTTAATCCTATCCTATACCCACTAATTTCAAAAATCACATAAAAGGTAAAGGGTTATCCATTTATTAAGTAATCACAATTAACAAAAATAGAAAAACCCTCTAAAACCCTAGCAGGAATCGAAATCAAGGGGGGAGGCTAGGGTTTCTGAAACTCTAGCCCCAAATTCGAAATATAAGCCTTTAGGGTTTAATTTCTATAAACCCTAATTCAAAGGTATAACTATTATAGCAAATTCAAACAAAAAACAAACCAAATAGCTCTAATACCATCGATAGGTTTTAGGCAAAACAAATAAACTTAGCCCTTAAGTTCACATGCAACCTAATTGGATCTAAGTTTTCACTATTTGAACCTATAACTAATACCTAAGGCAATTTCGAAAAATACTAAAGTATAAACAGAAAATTACTAACCTTTTGTTGAATCTTTTGGAAGCGAGCACCACAAGCGTCGTGCCTCTAATGGTTCACACCCAAAGCTAGCAACAAGAAAAACCAGAGAGAGGGAGAGGGTATAGGAATATGGCGCATGATTAGGGGATCCAAAGCCCCCTATTTATAGGCTTAAAAGGATTAGTAGATATACATTAAAGATAAACCTATTTGAATTCAAATTGGATAGACCTTTTATCTTTAATTCAAATCCCTATTTATCTTTAATATAGGTTTCGAAATTATGATTATACCTATCCATATTTTCTCCAAAAATTATGGACTTTCCATAATTGTTCACTACTTAACTACTCAACTATTGAATAATTACAAAACAGCCCCTGCACTTTTAATTAATCCAATTAATCACCAAATTAACTCCAATTAATTCTTGATTAATTATTAATTAAATAATACTATTTCTAATTAATATATTATCCTCATAATATATTAACAAATTATTTATATTGATTTATTAATCATATAATAAATCAATCTGTCTCTCTAAAAGTTATTCTGTCAAATTGCCAGCTATAACGGCAACCCAAAAGGACTTTGCTACCATCAATCAAGTATATACAAATTATAGTCATGACTTAGACACCTAATCCAACAGTCTCCCACTTGGATAAATTTTTGACTATAACTGCCAGTATAACTTCTAAATTGATTAGTAAATTGTAGCTTCCAAAAGCTTCTGCCGAACTCTGACCTAGTCAGGTACGCGTCCTAAGATAAGTGATCATATAATCCTCAGTATTTAACATACAAGAAGAAATGATACTGTTTTATTCATACTAGTTGTTACTCATTACACACGAAAACATCAAACATAACACCATAAACGCATACATAAAAGAAGTCGTTGTTCACGGACTTTTCTTCCATTCGGGGAAATCAAGAGGGTATTTTCCTCTTTCAGCAATTACCAAATTTCTTTTCCTATTCATCTCGTTCATGTTCATCGTACTTCCATCTCTTGCTTTTCAGACGGTATTGTGATGGTCTTAGCTCTGCTCTCCTTCTCTTTCTTTAGAACCTCTCTTCTAAGGTCATCATGCATGACCTATTATTTACCTTAGGGATTAGAAGATGTAGCAGCCAAGCTTGCTACTGATACAGAATGGGTGGTAATGGTTTGGCGTGAGAAATTTTAGGATGTTGTGCCCTTTATATAGGAAAAAGCGTAGCGTATCATGTGTGGGTGTATGTATTGTGCAAAATTTTAAGTGCTTCTTTGTGGTTCCAATTAGAAAGGAATAAATGTGGAGTATGATGTCTGTTTGAATGTACTGTGCAATATTCGCCTTTATTAGTATGTGGTTTCTTTTATAAAGGAATGAGTGCAAGTTATGATGAGTGGGTCTTCATACTGTGCAATATTCGTTCTTGGAATCTGTGTTAAGATTTGATCTTTCCGTGGAATATAATTATTTTATTAAACAGAAAAACATAAGGACTCGTACATAGAGAGTTAACACTCAAACTTTAAATTAAGGACTCGTACATAGAGGATGCAATCTTAGTCTTTAACTTGCCATTCTGCGAACTCGTACGGATACCTTTTTTTGGTTCAACCGCCCATGATTTTTTTTTACGTTCAATTCTTGGAGGCTTAACCATATTTCGCACTTCTCACGTTCAATTTTTCCTTTGGTCGTCATGATCCAGTTTTCTTTTCTGCTTCAGTGATTTCTTGTATTTTTTGTTGGAATCCAGTTTCTTTTACCCTCAACTACTTGCCTTTCACCCTTTATGTAACGTATGTTCCAAGCAATTGTTTCAAGGTCTTTATCTACCTCATCCGATCTTTTTAGAAGGATTTTCTTCATTTACAGTCTCGGATTGCCCACCAATACAAACAAGAACAAAAACTTCTTTGGATGAACTCACTATCTTCCTTTTTTTTTTAAATATATGAATTTGTAATTATATCAAATTTTGGAAACTTTTAAACATATTTGTCATTTTATAAGATGTTTTGCAATAACTTTTCTTTGTCAACTTAAACTTTTCTCAGTCAAATAACACTTTTCATGGTCAAACTTCAACTTTTTGTAGTCAATTTATACTTTTCGCAGTCAAACTTTTACCTTTCGCAGTCAAACTTCAACTTTTCCTAGACAAAATTTTATTTTACGTATTCTAGCTATAACCCAGCTAAAATAAAGTATTAAAAATATTTAATAAAAAAGATTTATAAAAACATTCGCAGATGGTATAGAGAGTATCACAGGTGAGGACCAATTTTCGCATCAAGGTCATTTTCCGGTGAATTTTTTTTTTAATTCCATATCAGGCCTAGTTTTCGCAGATGAGTCCTAGTTTTCGCAAATGGCTCCCCTTCATTTGGGAAAATGATGGCTATTTGGATCATTTGGCTAATTTTTTGTTATTTTTTTGGCAAAAACTTATGGGATTAGGTTTTTTTTTTTTCATATTCTCTATTAAAAATGGGTCGTCTATGATTGATAGAGATTATTCGAAGATATAATAGTGGATGAGTGAAATGACACTATAGCACAACCAACTATTAGTTGTTGGTTTAAAAGGTCATTCAAGTTTTTTTTGGTCTTTTAGAAGCATAAATTTTATTTTACCTGTTAAAAAGACATTTACGTGAAATTGTCGGTTTCGATTAATGATGTGACATTGTTTACTAAAAAATAAAATCTAAAATCCAACTCATTGTACAGGCTTTTCTTTTTGTATGTGAATCATCCCTTTCAATTTGTATGGGTGGTTCTCGAACGAAATCAAGATGCTCTGATTCACCATAAATGGAAGAATAAGATAAACATTGTGCATTTATTCACTAACTTTTTTATTGAAGAATCGTTTCAAAGAAACTTTAGATTATTTAAGAAAAAAACTAAACCCAATGATTACGGTGAATTAATTGCCTTGAAAAGCTTGAGTTATTGCCTTTATTGTTTCCAAGGGTATTATTATTACTAGTAGTTGCACTACCATTCAAAGGGGTAACCGGATTACCCTTTCAATTTCGACTTAGGGTTTATTCAAACACATAAAACATAAGTTCGTTCCCTTAGAAAGAAACAAAAAATTGTTCAGGACCTTTTAAACCAGAGTTGAATACATTGTTAGGTTACAGTTTCATTTTTCCTTTATTTTATATCACTTTTAATTTTCAAGAAAAATACCAAAATAATTATATTCTTTTAATATTGAGAAAATGACTAAATTAGTCTAATTTTATAAAGGGTTTCTTCAAAATAGTACAAATTAAGTCTGATACCTCAAAATAGCCAATCAAATCGCAGGTGGCCAGTCCCACCTACGATTTCCTCATTCACCTGCAATTTGGTGGCCACCTCCACTCAAGACCTGCGATTTGGCCCCTATGGGCTGTGATTCCCCACCCCCACCCCTCGGGCTGCTATTTCATAGGTGGGTTTGGCCCATCATCCTAAGGTATATAAACCTCAAAAAGCTCATTTTTTTTCATTTTTGAAGATGAAAAACGCTCTCTAATGGTTGTTGAGAAATTTGCATCTTGAAATTCTTTAAGTATCTCGGATCTTATGTTGTTTTTATGTATTAATTGTCCGTAGTTTAAATTTTGACGTATTAAGCCTTAGATCAACGTACATACAAGTTTTTATGTACAACCATTTAAAGCTTAAAATTGTAGGTTATGATGAACTGAAGAGGAAATCGCAGGTGATAGGCATTACCTGCGATTTTCTCTAGAGGATTTCGCAGGTAGGAGAGAGCATTTCGCAGGTGAGGAAAAAAAATGAGGGTCCGAATTTTTAGTTTTTTGAAAGCTAGTTTTTCCTTGTGGACATGTCGTACGAGTGTTAACCACCTTAAATTATAGTGATTGTTCGCCGATGGTTATTCTCGGCTATAATGTTGATAACTACCGGAAGACGTGTGAAGAGCTGGCAAACCCTCTTCCATCCCCATTTGATTAGGAGATCCTTGATGGCTTGATGCTTGTCAACCCATTAATGACAAAAAGATGACATCCTGGTAGGGCAAGAAACAGTGACTGTATTCCCTCACAAGGTGAGGGTTGTATCATAACTATCGTAACAAAGTGTTCTAGATGCCATCAAAAAGGACATACCAGAAACAGATAATCTGACTTACCAACCTACAAACCAGAAGGATCAAGCAAGTCGCATAGGAAAGGGACATCGAGAAGTAGAGGGGCCTCTAGTAGCGGATCCCAAAGTGATAGTGTGATGCCACATTTGATTTGAATCAGTAATGTAATATTTGAATTTTATTTTATTAAAATAAATGTAAGAAAATTAACCCATGAATTCCTGTTTGAGGTGTTAAGACTTAATATATTTAATGTCATGTAATCCTAATACCCATAGAACTTGTTAAATTAAAGTAAACTCAATACATAAGCGTAATAAAATAAACTTGCAAATTACATAAAAATCTGCAATGACATACATCATGAACTTCAATTTCGTGCCACAATTCTAGGAATTGTAAGGGATACGTTCAGTTTTTACGATCAATAAAATCTCCTCAATTCTCATGACATCTGCAAGATGGTTTTGTTGTACTACAAGCCATAAAATTTCTGCTTTTGTTTTTAGTTTTTTGTAGGTTTATTTGACCCAATCCTACTTTTGTTTCAACTCCATGCTGAGAATTTCTACACATTCATCAAGTTTCCTTTTTTTTTTTCCAGAGTCCCTGCGATTGTTCTCTTCAGCATTGGCCATGACTTTGAATAATATAATCATACATCTTATTTGGTAGTGGTTCTTCCATAAAATATTTAGACTGACCTGACATACATCAGGAAAAGGTTTAATAGCTGAACAAATATAAAAATCCTATTCTTCACAATGCCAAACGATTTTTCAGATGAACTCATTTTTTATATCGGAGACTTATATGATGACAACAACTTATATAACACAAAATAATCTATGATTTCTGGCGTATTTGACTGTGATTTCTGGCCACCTTGACTGCTGTATCTGTGTTTTGTCAGCTAGCCTATTACTCAATATTGAGTTTTCATGAATAGTGATATCACATTATCATTACAATGTTGAAATGATAAATGAAATCACCTTTAGATGTAGTTTTGCATGTAGATATACCATGCCAGTTTACTTGTAAACTCAAATTTATATTTGTTGTATTATGTATTATGTCTAATGGCTGTTGAAATGGGTTCCTCGAGTATAAATGTATGTTACCAAGAATACGTTGTTTTGTAATTGTTAAAAGTCATGTCTAATTGTTATTATATGGAAATGGTCAACATTTATCTCAAAATGTCAAAATCTGTTTATGTTTTCTTATCTCAGAATACAAGGTCCACTCTTGGAATAGCGAATGAGTTGACAGCCCTTGAGGAACTAGTAAGACGACTTGTTGATACGAAGGTGTTACTCATGACCCAGACTTAATGCCTTGTTCAATAACAGTTGCCTGAATTTCATTCTCAATTACCCATTCCATACCAGAAGAGCATAGAAGGCTTTCCCGTTTTAATATGCAAATGCTATTAATCAAAACGTCTGAAGACATTCAACGATTTATCTCGTCAATGGCAACTATCGAAGAATAAGTGGGCCGCATTCAGCACAATTGGATCAAAGTTAAATTATTGTTACTGTTGTAGAAACGATTGAGCAAAGTTGGCACCTTCATTATTTTACCTTTTTGCCATTTTCTCATATCTTGCCTTGAAGATTGTCTTATCTAGCCTCAAAGTTGGCACTTTCATTATTTTATGTGAAATTGTATTTTTTTCATCAATTTCGATTTTTAAAAACCAACTATAAGTTACTGTAACATTCTTATATACCAGTGATATTATCCTATGAAATGGTCGTATAACATTTATGTTCTTGAGATGATTAATTTATATACAAACAATGACTACGAAAGGACAAAATCTGCAGTAATCACAAGTTACTGTTAATAAATAGTGTAGATTCTGTCAAATAGGGGTGAACGTGGTCCTGAGACCGACCGGCCCGACCAGGACCGAACCCGAGTCGGACCGAGATCGAGACCAAGGGACGACATTCAATGGAACCAAGGACGGACCAAACTATGGGACTTGGTCTTGGGTTCGGGTACGGGTTTGGTCGGGTTTTACCCGAACATGACCAAACGTAAAAATTTCAAAGGCCTACATTATAATCTTAATGTCTTTTAAACTTTCGGTCGGTTCCGTACTCGAGAACCCGACAATACCAAAGGACCAAGACCATGAAGGACCAACACCGAATTAAGCCATATATATGGACTGAGTACCGGCCAAGTAACATGGTCGGTTCGTTATCTCGGGTCCGGTTCTTCGGTTCTTGGGCTTGGGCTCGGTTTCGAGGACTATTTGCACATCCCTACTGTCAAATACTAACTGCGAAAAAAAGTAATTCACAGTTGAAGTGGCTTGGAATCGTAGTCAAATATTCCAACAGTGTAACGATACATGATTGGCATAAAAAGCTGAATTGACTTGTCGAAATAATGACAGGACACTGTTTATGAATAACTGTAGAATCTATCAATGAAAGATGTTTATAAAATATAGATGTTACGTTTACATAGTAGTGCTGTTTGTCACTTAAATACCAAAACATGTTGCTACCTTTCTAGCGAAATATCGCTTCAAAAGTACCCCCTTCTCAAAAATTCTTTTAAGGAATCATTCTATCTACTATCAATTAATATCTAGCAATCCACCTCATTTTTTCCCTTGTTAGTTGTTACTTGAGCTTGCGTTCGTACCTGAAAATACATGTCATACATACACATTACGTAAATTATAACGAGTATCATGTAATCTAGCTAAGCATCTCTAATATTTAATAAACAAAACGACATTTATGTACCACAAATAGGTTAGATAATGCTTGAACGATTTTGTCAAACTTCTATTTTTACTTAACAAATAAGTAATCCAACTTACTTTTTGGTTAATAACATATACGGGTAGCCATTTCGTCACTAGTGGATATCAATAAACAATGTCAACTTGATTATCTCACATAGTTGATAATTAAATTCCCATATTAGAAATTTTATGACAATTTTTGTGATAGCTAATGTTATCTTAAAGTTGTGGCAACATCATCATAATCGAGTCTGGACCGATGTCAATTATGAGACAAAATATGTAACTTTTTTTTATCAAACCTAAAAAGGTGGAAATACGTAGGATAAAGGCTAGCTCTCAATTCCTCATATATGCTAAAGACATAATTGCCCTTCTCATACTGAAATAACCTTAGAAAGTTTGTACGGCTAAATGTGTTAGAAAATCTCCTAGAATGATGGAAGATCAGGACACAGATGAAAGATTCAAACCCACTTGAAATTTCTTAAAAGCCCCTGAGCTTTATGTTTCCTGATTATATACAAATCTAAACTTTGAGGCATGGAACAGATGACATGAGTGTGCTTGTTTAATTGATTAGACATAAAGAAGAAGTTCTAGCTTGATAGATATTCAATTGAAAAGGAGAAGAGTCTTAGTATTCAACCTACATGATTAGTCACTTGAAGAAGTGGCGATGAATGTCAGTTAAAGTAAACATGTATGGTAGAAAAGAAAAGATTCAAATATAAAACTTTTAAGAATAATGCTCAAGTGTATTGAGATTCAGAGTACGCACCTAATTCATACTAATGCACCCTTTGCAGCCTGTCCTTATGCTTCTCCAAGATCTCTATCACAGCTTCAGTATATGCAGCCTCTTCTTCATCTTCAAAACCATCGTTATTGATCATAACAACATCATTTCCACCCTGGAGATCTTTCATCTCCATTAGAATAACATGTACCGCATTCATCACGTACCCTGAAGAAGGCAACTTCAAAACTGGAATGTAACAGTTACTCACGGCTCAGGCGTGAATCCTGTTTACCCAACTACTTCGACTTTCTAGGACTTTGGTTGACTACTCTTGACTCAAGCGTGAATCCCATGCTTTTAGTACTACTGGCATGGTATTACCTTCCACACCTATTCACCCTTGTTCCAAGGTCATCAACCATCCTCCCAAATTATTGCTCATATGCTGATGAACCATTTCCTATGACTCCTGCAGTCATGCATCGTGGTGCCTAATCCTTTGGCCTAAATCTCACACCCACACGTGCCTAAGGGAACTACTGCTAAAGTCGTCGAGTTGCCTCACGGACACACAGTCATACACAATCGAGAATAAGATAGACGTTTGAAAACTGATCCTACCCTAAAGTCACAACCAAACAAGGAACAGCCAATAAGGCTAGACCAAGAATTCTGAGGCTATCTTATCCTATTTGTATATATTCACTAAGTAACCTAACGACACTAGCATAAATTCCAAAGCAGCACACATTGCACAAAACAGTCTATAGAGTATCTTAACCTAGACAACTGTACATTCTAGTATAACACATATATCACATAGCATAAACTTGGCATGGGTAATTGGGAATCACAAAACTTACTTGAGCTTGGTTGACGGTTCACATCGCATCTCCTTTTATTTAATTAACTTTTCAAAATCGTTTTCTTAATGAAAATATCTCAGTCCTAAGTTTGAGTTTGGATTCCCAATACAGTTCATCCAAATCTCTCAAACCAAGGCTCTAATATCAACTTGTAATGACCCAAAATCTCAATAAAATTTTTTCATTTATTTCCAAGGTTCCAACATAGCTTTTATTAAAAATAAAATGTTTCGACATCATTGTTAAACCAACAGTATAAAGTACTTTAAATTCATAACATAAAACATCAAAATAAGGTCCCGTGAATGCGATACGCTGCCGGCAAGCCTTGACCTTCCCTTTGTCGTTTGAAGTACCTTAAATGTTTTAAAATCAACGGGTATGCACAAAGCTTAGTTAGTCCACAAATTACCATACATGCCCAGACATTCAACGACCCGACCCTACCCGCCATACAACAGCTATGGGCGCCCATCATACAATAACTATGGATACGGGGCGATTCTACCGATCTTACAACAGCTATGGGTTCCCGGTTTTGGCCTCGCCCATGATACAACACCGATGGGACAAGGCGATAGTCCAACTCGTGATACAACACCGAAGAGTGAACACGCATTAGTACTGAGCCCAACAACAGATAATAACCACAATATAGAACAAATCATATAACTGTAAATAACACGCAAGTTGCCTAACATGCAACATCATATAGTAAGGTGAGGATACTCACCTGAATCACAACTGTCTGGATAATCGCTAATATCCCAAACTAGGCTCGTCCGACACCTAAATCGTATACACACAACATATTAGCCACGAACCTTACCCTTATCGATTCAGCTAAAGGTCCGACCTAGCAATGGTCACAATTCAGCGGTTCAAAGTCAACTCTGAAAGGTTTTCTGCAAATCTATGAACTAAAACCCTAAGTTCACATGTAACCTATTTGGATCTATGTTTTCTTCTAATTGAACATATAATATTTCCTAAAAGGCTTATAAGAAAAATTACTAAAGAATAAAATAAGAAAAACTAACCTTTAGGTTTTCTCGGAAGCAAAGCAACAAAAATTTCTTGCCTCAAATGAAGTCACACCCAAGCTAGGAAGTAGGTCACGAAAATTCCAGAGAGAAGGTATATAGTTTGCGCAGAAAATAGGGTACCCCAGGGTCCCTGTTTATAGTCCCAAGTAGATAACCAGATAAGCCTTTAGAGATAAACCTTTTTGAATTCAAATTAAGATAAACCTTTATCTTGATAATTCAAACCTATTTATCTATATATTAAAAATAGAAAATATATATATTACCATATATAATTTTCGCTGGTTATATCACTGCCATAATTGTCACTTACTCAACTATTGAATAATTACAATTCTAGTCCCTGCACCTTTAATTAATTAAATTAATCACCAAATTAAATCCAATTAATTCCAGATTAATTTCTAATTAATTAATATAGTTTCTAATTAATGTATTATCACTTTAATATATTAATAAACTATTTATTTAATTTCTATTGATTTATTAATCACATAATAAATCAATCTTTCTCTATACTGAACTTTCTACCAAACCTCCAGCTATGAGGGCAACCCAAATGGACTATGCTACTATTAATTTGGTAAATACTAATTATTAGTCATGTCTTAGACACCTAATTCAACAGTCTCCCACTTGGATAAGTCTATGACTATAATTACCAATTTAACCTCTAATTAATTAGCAACTGTAGCTTCCTAGAAACTGCTGCCGAACTCTGACCCAGTCAGTTCTGTCCATAGATAAGTGATCAGATGATCCTCCGTCCAACAAGATATTTTCAGACTCAAGACATGGATTAAGATCAATCATGGTCTGATTCTCTGTTTCCCGATTTCTGATTTGCATATGACTTTAAGACTACTAATTGAACATATCAATTTAGTCCTGGTTGGCCAACCCTTTCAGTCAACTTTAAATTCATCGAGAGGCCTACAAATATCTGTTTCCCGTTAGGGTCAAGGGAAAAATAGGCTTCGACTCATATCCTTATATCTTTTACCAGACAAATCACTCACAATAACACGTTTTATAACATCGTGTTACCGGTGCGTTTTTGCATTATCAATGAACAACCGCCTTGTAAATCATAACTCATATGTCTCTGCTTAAAAATCATAAGATATTATCGTCTCAATATTGCTCGTGATGTAATCCATGAAGCAATCTATTTAGTGTTGGTTTATCCAATACTCAAATCTCTATTTCTAAGTACTCATGAATATTGTAGCAATCCTATTGCTATGTCTAATTCCTTAGACAATCTACAAACCAATTCACGACAGCCTTCGTTCATACTTACTCCCTAAATGTATGAGCGACTGTGGACATTTGAATAATCAAATTACTCAAGAAGTAAACATGCAAAATGAAACACAATAATAAACAATTGACAAATAGCAGTAAACAATACTCATTAATAAATCTCTATTATTAAATCACCAAAGTCAATTACATTTACATTGTTACAAGTTTCAAAACCTATCTAATTACAAAAACTAATATCATCTCTTAATACAATGCTCCTAACATGCTGATTGTGCTTTATCGTACTCAGAGCCTTTGTCAAGGGATCTGCAGGATTAGCTTCTGATGATACCCTCTTTACAAGGAGGTGACCTTCTTCTACTCTATGTCTTATGTAGTGGTACTTTCTGTCGATATGCCTGGACTTTCTGGTTGGATTAGGTGTCTAAGCCATGACTTTATATTTATATTTATCTTGTTAATTGAAGCAAAGTCTATTTGGGTTGCCCTCATAGCTGGAGGTTAGGATAGAGTTCAGTAGAGTAAAAGGTTGATTTATTAATTGTGTAATAAATCAATAGAATTAATTAAATGGTTTATTAATATATTTAAGTGTTAATATATTAATTAGAAACTATAATAATTAATTAAGATTTAATCTAGAATTAATTGCATTTAATTCAGTGATTAAATTAATTAATTAAAAGTGCAGGGACTGGCTTTATAATTATTCAATAGTTGAATAAAAGGCTAGCTAGTGGAAGCCTCAAGTTGGGCGAAATTATGGAGGCCATCTCCATAATTTCGAAACCCTAGTTAGGGTTTTTAGAGGCTTACCAAAATAGATAACAGGCTTGTCCATTAAGGGGCTTCTCTAGGGTTTCTGTTGTAACCTCTTGGAGGCTATATAAGGAACCCTCTGGAGGCTCAATACTTGCGCCATTTTACATCAAGAAAACGCTGCTGGACTGTCTTCTCCATTGCTTGGGTGTGACACCATTTGAGACAGGACATTTGTGCTGCTAGCTTCAAGGATCATAAGATCAAAAGATTGGTTTTCTCAGTTTTGATCTTTAGAAATAATTGTTTCCTTTAGGTTTTAGTTTATTATCTTCATAGAAGAAAACATAGATCTTATTAGGGTTGCATGTGAACCATAGGAATTTTTGTGTTCATTATTTGCTAGAAAACCCTTAAGTGGTATCAGAGCTATGGTTTGTTTTCTTGTGATTTGATATAAACTATTTATTTGATCATTGGGTTTTTGAAAACAAACCCTTGAGGAGGCCTAATTTCGTTCATGGTGGCTAGGGTTTCAAAACCCTAGCCTCCCTCCCCTTATTTGGCGATTTTGCATGCTTATGGTAAGTAGGTTTCTTATTTTTGGTAATTGTGATGTATTAATAAATGGAAACCCTAATCCCATTGCTTGCCTTTTTCGAAAATTAGGGGATTAGATAGGATTAAATTAATTTGATTAATTTGTGATGCCTATCTAGATTTAATTATTTAATAACTTGTTTTAATTAAAAGATAAATTAAATCACTTAAAGAATTAATTAAATTTTTGAAAAAATAGAAATAAATTTGCGAAAATTCTTAGAAAATTAATTCTAAAATATTTTAATAAGATTAGAATATATCTTATATATTTATGATTAAAAGTTAATATTTATATATAAGATTAAACTGGTTAGTCTTACCGTTAGTAGGCCTCATTCACAAAACTGTCCTATAAAGAGGGTATAAGGCGACTGCCTATAAAATGGCAGTCTAATGGGTATCCACTCTTACCCACCGCTCTCCTGGTCAGTCGAGTGTCGTTAGCCGAACGGGTTTGATAGAACCGCTAAGCCTCTTAAAAGTATAATGCTATAATTGAAAGTACTAGAACTTTGAACAAAACCCAATCTAGTTACTTTAGGTTAAAAATGTGAATTGGTGCTAATCCATGGAATTGCACATTGCACTTTGTGGAACGTTGGTGGAGCGTGTGTGGTTTACCGGCACGCCAACTGGGGTCCGCAAAGAGTTGCAATGGGTTTCTCGATTTTGTCATTATTGACGAAGCGTGTGTGGTTAACCGGCACGTTAATTAGATATGACAATTTACTTCGAGAGTACCGAGCGAATTTGCATGGTTATTCACACCCGGTTTGTTATCCTCGGCATCCCAGTCACAAACAGTGGGGCACATCCGAGACTAAACATGCCATTGAACAGTTCAATGTGTCTCAACAGATCTAGGAATTTCATAAGATGAAATTGATAAGTGCATTATCTACCTTAATAACCATTATGTTGTGATTACGGCATCCCTCTTCACACCATAGTTGGGGCATTTTGGGTCCTAGCCTTAACAAATAGTATATTGGGTAATTATTTAAAAGGATTAATTAAACTAATAAAATTCTGTTTATTGTAGATGTCTGAATCAAGTGTCTATTCTCCTCCCTCTCCTCTTTCACCCATTTCTGAGAGCTTCATAATGCACCTGCTACATATGGTAAGGCTGACTGGCCTAAACTATATGGTATGGCTTCATAAATAGAGAATAGTTTTCTGTTTTGCTGGCAAGCCATATCTGACTGAGTGTCCGCTCCCCAAAACATGACATCACACAGTAGCCTGTGATGAGCATGACTCCTTGATTGTCAAGTCAAGGAAAGTTTGCTGCCTAATACTATTGATCATTGACCCCGAGTTCCGTAGGAATTTAGAATTCCTGGGGTCAGATAAGTTAACACAGCTAGTTGTGGAAAGGTTCCATGAACTGGTTGAGAAAGGACGAGCTAAGATCTTCAAAGAGTTTGAAGTGTGCAGGAAGTAGCACCAGTTCACATGTTCTCAAGACTAAGAGACACACAGGTGAACTGTATAAATTTGGTTCCCTTTTTTTGATCAGGAGTTAAAGCATTAGCTCGACTCGCTGATCCGTTCATCCTGATGTACAGGAAGGGAAACCAGATAAGACAATCGTGGATATGCATTCAATGTTGACTCTGTATGAGTCGTTTATAGAGAAGCATAGTTCCATTGATTCAGCTGCTTCGGGATTGAGTCCAGTAATAGGACACATCAAGAAATGATCCAGATCGTCTGGACCGGTTCCTCGATGGTTCAAACTGGGAATCCACAGGGTGGGACACAGTCATGGAAAGATTGGAAAATGCTCCGAAGCCGAACAGTTTGGCAACTCAGGAATATCTTAAAACTCGGAACACCTGATCCTTAGTTCCTTGATACAGGATGTGTTTCTCACATTTGCTCTGTATGCATAGACTCTGTAGGATGTGGGATGTTGTTGCATAGGAGCATATTCAGATTGGATCTAAAGCTCATGCAGTTTTAGAGTTTAGTTATATGTTGAAATCATGTTATTAGCTTATCAGATACGTATGACATTGTCTATCATATAATATATTGTTCAAGGATTTTGTTTTAATAAAATTGTCAATTTTCTTTTAACACATGTTGTTTGAAATATCCTTGAAATTTTGTATGATTGTGTTGAATGCATGATTAGTAATAACTTGAATATTGATACATCTAAAGTGTTTGGATTTTAGGAATTGTGCTCCTTATGATTGTTAAAGTGAATATTATAAGAATCAATTCAACCAAAGGTCCAATTGGACAGGACTTTGGAATCATTTGATTTAGAGTCACATGATGAATTGAGTTCTTAATGTGTTAAGAAATGAATCAACCAAAGATCCAGTTGGACAGGACTTTGGAATCATTTGACTTAGAGTCAGATGATGATTAAGTTCTTTATAAAGCACATGTGGCAAGAAATGAATCACCCAAAGATCCAAAGGATAGGATTTTGGAATCAGTTGACTTAGAGTCAACTGAAGATTGCAAGTCTTGAACAGAATTAACAAAGTCATAAGTTTACATAGAGATGTAAAAGAGATTGAGATTAGGAGCAACAAACACATCAGTTGCTGTGTATTGCTCGAATCCTCAAATAGAACACAATTGGTTGTACTCCGCGATATTTGTGAATCAGTATGACGAATATGGCTTCGCTTATCAGAATAAGCGATTGAATTGAAACCTTGAATCATTCAAGGACTTCAAAGGAAGTACAAGATCCGCAGAACCTGAGTGACAACATAAACTGGGAAAATGTTTCACAGTTATTCTCTTCCAAGAACATTAATAGTTATAATGTGTCTTAGGGAAGATGATGGAGCATTGGTCGAAACAGTTCGATCCTTAATGTATGAGATACATTGCCAATTAGTTTCCAATAAATTGAATACTATACCAGTCAGACCACATAAACCATATTCCAACCACATCCTTCGACTAAGTAGGTTTTACAGACACTGTCTGAAATGTAAAGCTGGGATTGTCCCACTTGTACATTAAAAGTCCAGGGTCTTGTAGTGTTCGTCCGAACCTCATGACTAGCCTGAACCTAATCAGAAATGTCGTTTCACTGGCTATCCCGCTGTACTTGAAAAGAAAGAGCTCTTTTAGTAAGAACTCATGTTCTAAGGAAGCAGTGGGATTTAGGACAGTCCTGAATGAGTTCAGGATTAGTCAAGTGAAATAACCTTTAGTCATCACTAGGCTTAGAGCAAAAATCAGATTTTTGTTTTTAAAATTCTGACATTATTTTCTCTTGACCAGTAGTACTGATCACCATCATAAGTAGTTATGATCAGGGTGACATACCGATTAGTGGTAAAACACTATAGTTGGTACGGATTAGCAATCCGACTACTTGGAAGCATTGGTGAGCCCGGTTGCTGCCAATTAAGAGAACCTTAGGACGAGATACAGTCTATGTGGCATTTTGATTGATTTTACACCTGGTCTAAAAACCAGTGGGAGTAATTGAATCATCAAAAGAAAGCAGCATGGACAGAAACGTACCTTCAGAACATCTGGTTGAGTGAGACGATACTCAGAGTCAAGTAATTGACTCCGAGAGAAGCACTCTCAATAGAAGATGAAATCCGAAAGGATACTGCATATTGTAAGTCGTTAGTGGAGCACGTGTGGATCACCGGCACACTAATAGGGACTCACAAAGAATATGCCAGTATAAAGGTACATGGGCCCGGGATTTCCCTGCGGGCATCTCGCAAGAAAGGATATTCAGATTCTTAAAATATGCCAAAGGATTGGATTTTGAAAAGGGGCTGAAAGATATCCATTAAGATGTCAGAAAGGTTTGGATTCTCAAAATGTGCCAAAAGTTTTGGATTTTGTGAATAGTCCATAACCGTGTCAAAGCCAGTGGGAGTGTTGTTGTTACATAATGTTTCTAGGAAACGTCTCTTTTCATTACAAAGTGTAATGACTTGGTGTTAAGAGACGGATCGCTATGAAAGACTTAATAAAGATACGACATGCTCAGGAGGATACAAACGTCTATGAGATAGATCGAAACCCTGCCAAGATGATCTTGATGAGACTCAAGATGCATAGCTCAGGAAAGGAGTTTCCTGTCATTGCAAAGTGTGATGATTTGGCATGAGAGGTATGAAAGGTGCAACGTGTTCACATAATCCGTTGACATATATCAGATAGATGTTGTCATCAGTATGGACCTAGCCATAGTAAGCATGATCTTGATAAGATTCAAGATGCATGGAAAAAAGTCTCCAAAAGGTTATAGTTATTAAAAGTCGTGACACAAGGATTATAAGTAATCCTAAGATTCCAAAAGGGTTTGGAATAGGACTAGATCGTATCCAACAAGTTTCTTGGATCGATCAGAAGTGTCATGAACATGTCTTGATGACCTAATGCTTAGAGCATAGTGAGTCAAATTCACGATATGACCTGGCTGGGAATACTTAATGGATTTTGTACCTACATGAGAAATCATTGGAAAATGATTAGGGGTGAATGTTGATAACAATTTGAAAAGAGTTTTTAAAAATAAGGACTTAATGGTTAAAGAATTTCGTTGGCATTCCGATGGAGCGCGTGTGGCTCACCGGCACATCGTAACACCTCGAAATAGTCTTAGGGTGCAGTCATGTGGACTAAAGATCCCGAGAACCATGGAAAGTCACAGTACATAGAATGGAGTTGTTAGTGAGAATGACGGTATGACCAAAATTGAAATATCATCGGAAGGATATCCGATCGGATGAAGTGTATAAATGTATAACATTTGAATACATGGAAAGAGTGAAAGGTCAAGTAGACATAGATACATAACACGAATTAAAAAAAGTTTAAAATGAATCTAGAAACCGATAATAGTTTATGTAAAATCCGACTTGGTGATTACCTCGTGGAGACTTGGTAATTAGGCAATAGTAGCCACCAGTCAGATTTTATGATTCAATTTTGCATGTTTCACTTCCCGAATAATTTGATTATTCAAAAGTCCACAGTCGCTCATACTTTTCGGGAGTAAGTATGAACGAAGACTGTCGTGAATTGGTTTGTAGATTGTCTAAGGAGTTAGACATTGCAGTAAGACTGCTACAACGTTCATGAGTGCTTAGAAATAGAGATTTGAGTATTGGATACACCCGCGCTCAATAGATTGCTTCATGGATTACATCACGAGCAATGTTGAGACGATAATATCGTATGATCTTGAAGCAGAGACATATGAGTTGAAATTTACGAGTCGGTTGTGCATTGATAATGTGAAAATGCATCGGTAACTCGATGTTACAAAACGCATTGTTGTGTACGATTTGATAAGTAAAAGACACAATCATATGAGTCGAAGCTTATTCGTTCCGTGACCCTGGTGGGAAACAGATATCTGTAGGCCGCTCGATGATTTTGAAGTTGACTAAAGTGCTGGCCAGCCTGGACTAAATTGATGTGTTCAATTAGAAGTCCGAAAGTCATAAGCAGAATCGGAAATTGGGAAATAGAGTATCGGACAGAGATCTCAATCCATGTCTCATGTCTGAAAATATCTTGTTGGACGAAGGATCATATGATCACTTATCTTTGGACAGAACTGACTGGGTCAGAGTTCGGTAGTTGTTTCTTGGAAGCTGCAGGTTGTTTATTAATTAGAAGATAAATTAAAGTCATAGACTTATCCAAGTGGGAGACTGTTGCATTAGGTGTCTAAGTCATGACTTTATATTTATATTTATCTTGTTATTTGAAGCAAAGTCCATTTGGGTTGCCCTCATAGCTGGAGGTTAGGATAGAGTTCAGTAGAGTAAAAGGTTGATTTATTTATTGTGTAATAAATCAATAGAATTAATTAAATGGTTTATTAATATATTTAAATGTTAATATATTAATTAGAAACTATAATAATTAATTAAGATTTAATCTAGAATTAATTGCATTTAATTCAGTGATTAAATTAATTAATTAAAAGTGCAGGGACTGGCTTTGTAATTATTCAATAGTTGAATAAAAGGCTAGCCAGTGGAAGCCTCAAGTTGGGCGATATTATGGAGGACATCTCCATAATTTCGAAACCCTAGTTAGGGTTTTTAGAGGCTTACCCAAATGGATAACAGGCTTGTCCATTAAGGGGCTTCTCTAGGGTTTCTGCTGTAACCTCTTGGAGGCTATGTAACGCCCCAACTTTTACAAACCATTTATATTACATAAAAGTATATTTTACAAAATACGGTTTTACAAAAACCGTTGTACTTGTTTAAATACAACAAAAAGGGTGTTACAATTACATATCAAACAACCATAAGTTTAAGGGAAAGGATTTAATCAATACCAATACATGATAGCTGTACCCAGCTCCACTCTTTTACACTCTAGGACTTATTTTACAACTTCAAACTATCTCACCACTTCGTACCTAAACATGGAATACATGGCATAAAAATAGAATACGTAAGACAAAATGTCTCGTGAGTTACATGAGTTTTAGACTCAAACATTTAATCTCCTTTTTCAACCTTTTATAAAAATTTTATAATATAAACATTCGCTAAAACTTTATAGTATTAATATACTATAACTTTTTATCTTTCAAAACCATTTTATATTTTTCAAAACTAGCTTCTTTCATACTTTCTTTGACTGGTTTTATAAACTTGCTGGATTTTTATACTTAGGGCTTTAATCACTATAAGTGATACCCCAAGTCTCTACAGCTAGAAAGAACGGATCAATCCTCACAGTAGAATTGCTGAGGCAGCCTACTTCGCGAAGGGGTTTTCCCCAGTAGAATCCTTACCTAACCCGGGTAGGTGGAACATAGTTCCCTTACTAACATTGCTAGCTACAATACCAGTCAAATATAAAAATACTTTCTGAAAACTGAAACAGTACTTGTACACATAATGGCTAAATGCCAAGCTTTAGACTTAAACATGCTTTTACCATAATCTAGGCTATTGCCAAAATCATACTTTCAAATATAGCAGTTTACTTTCCATATAAGCTAGAAAATATATCATTCTTGCAAATACTTTCACACATAAAAATATTATATAAAATCTGAAAAATACTTACTTACTTGCCATTTATCCCAAAATGGGTGAAAATACTACATGTACTCACCTTATAGATCTTGAAATGTTGACTAGGCGTTTCTTGGTTCTTTACCACTTCGGTGTCCAATTACTTGACTTGCACCTATATTTAATATATCATAGATTAACATTTATTCTGACTTTATAACTCATTTGAGTCCTTATTATACCATTATAGACCAAAATAAGTGTATAACTTTTAAATATCTAGCTTTATATGAGTCGTACATTCTCCCGAACTATACGTATTTTTCTACAGCACTCTCGAGAGGTCGAAATCCCGTTTTAAAAATTTTCTATATGTTTTCATACCATTTTAAGCCTATGGTATGAATTGTAGACCAAATGGACAGGTCTAGCTCAAAGTTCAAAACTCAAAAATGGACAGAAACATCACAGAGGATTGGCACGACTCGTGCTTTATTCCTTCTATAAGAAGCACGACTCGTGCACCTCAAAATAGCATTATACTTTGGTGAATAGTGAAGCACGACCCGTGCTTAAATGAGCACGACCTGTGCTCTTTCTGGGCAGCAAACTCTTCCTTTCGGTTTTTCACTGTAGCAGTCCGATTTTTGCACCATAACTTCCTGTTTTGGCTTGTTAAGAACTTAATACTTAACTTAATACTTATGGAATCATTCCATGAGTAAAACCTTCAGTTTATAACAAGTTTTTACCCATGAAATCATTCCAAATCTTAAAATGTAGAAATTAGGGTTCTTGAACTAAAAACCCCCCAAATCCACAAAATCAATAAAACTCTTGGATTATTTTGTATAATCTTAACATACCATCATGTACAGAACTTAAGAATCATATTAATCACTTGGAATCATGACTGGAACTAAATTTCAGTTCATCCCGTGAAGAACCAACTCAATGATTGAAGCTAGAAACTTGATTACTAACCTTGGTTTAGATTATATCTTCAATTCTTGTTGAAAATCTCCTTGTTCTTCTTCCTAGCCTTGCTCTCGGTTCTTCCAGAGGTTTCTCCCGTGAATTTTCCAACTTCTGTGATAATGGAAGATATTTCTCCCATTAATAAGTTCCATTTTGCAATCTAGTCCTCAAATTCTCTTCCTTGGACTTTAGGCACCAATATTAGGTTTTTACCGCATTTAGCTATCTTTCTTACATTTTTGGTCCAAACTAGGATTATACTTTTATAATAACTCCTGTATATGGTCAAATGACCAATTTACCCTTACAACCATAATTTCTCATAATATTACATATAAAACTTTAAATTACACACATCTTATTTTACATATTTATATTATTAATTTTGGTCGTTTCAACTACCTCCCCCTAATTAAGATTCCGTCCTCGGAATCGCTTCAAAATCTGTGAAATTAGGGTATCTTTTCTTCATGCTTTCCAAAGTTTCCCAAGTCAAATCCGAGCCCAATGAGTGTTTCCACTTGACCAATACTAGGTCAATTTCTTTGTTCCTTAGCTTCTTGGTTTTCACTTCTAACATCGCCTCTGGCTCTTCAACTAGTCTGTTGGGTGTTTCCACCCTTATTTCTTCTAAAGGAATAGTTAACTCTTTCTTCCCAAAGTACTTCTTGAGATAACATACATGAAATGTATCATGTATCCCTTTGAGTTCTTGTGGCAGTTCCAGTTTGAACGCTTGTAGTCCAATTCTTTTCAAAGTTTTGAAGGGTCCAATATACCTTGGACTCAATTTTCCTTTCTTGCCAAATCTTATCACCCCTTTCCAAGGTGATACTTTTATCATCACCAAATCACCTTCTTTTAGATCATACGGTCTTTTCTTCAAGTTTGAGTAGCTTCTTTGGCGATCTTGTGCAGCTTTCATGTTGGTCTGTATCACCCCAATCTTTTCATTCGTCACTCTTACTATTTTTGGTCCGGTGAGTTTTGTTTCTCCAGCCTCTAACCAACACACTAGTGTTCTACACTTCCTACCATATAAGGCTTCAAAAGGCGGCATCTTGATGCTTGAGTGATAGCTATTGTTATACGAGAATTCTACTAATGGTAGGTGCTCATCCCAATTACCTCCAAAATCAATAGCACATGATCTCAGCATATCCTCCAATGTTTGAATAGTACGTTCACTTTGTCCATCTGTTTGAGGATGATAGGCTGTATTCATCTTGATTCGAGTCCCCATCCTTTCTTGTAGAGAATCCCAAAAGTTAGACGTGAACCTAGGATCCGTATCTGATACTATAGATAATGGTGCTCCATGGAGTCTAATCACTTCATCAATGTACAACTGAGCTAGTGTTCCAAGTGGTGTAGTTTCTTTGATCGCGAGAAATAAGGCACTTTTGGTCAATCTATCAACAATGACCCATATACTATCGTGTCCTCTTCGTGTTCTCGGCAGCCCCACGGCAAAATCCATGGTCACTTCTTTCCACTTCCCTGCTGGTATCTGCAACGACTGCGCATTACCATACGGCACCTGATGTTCTGCTTTTACTTGTGCACAAGTCTCACAGTGGGATATGTACTTTGCTATTTTCTTTTTCATTCCTGGCCACCAGTAATGCTGCTTCAAATCTTGATATGTTTTTGTACTTCCAGGATGTATAGAATACTTGGATTTGTGAGAATCATCCAAGACTATCTTCCTGGTTGCTCCATATTTGGGAACCCAGATACGTCCTTTAAAAGTACGCAACCCTTGTGTATTTGTTTCAAACACCACCTTTTTCCCAAGCTTTTCCTTCTTTATATTATTTTCGGTTAAAGCACTGTTTTGAGCTTCTTTAATCCTTTGAATTAAAGTTGAGACCACTTCAATTCTCATGGACCTCCCTTTAATAACCTTTTCACGAATCTTTCGGCTTAAAGCATCGGCTACTACGTTAGCTTTTCCTTCGTGATATATTATTTCACAATCATAATCATTCACGAGCTCGATCCATCGTGTCTGTCTCAAATTCAATTCTTTTTGAGTGAAAAGATATTGTAGACTTTTATGATCTGTATACAACTTACATTTCTTCCCATATAGATAGTGTCTCCAAATCTTCAATGCAAATACAATTGCAGCTAACTCCAAATCATGTGTAGTATAACGTGTCTCTGCATCCTTTAACTGTCTAGAAGCATAAGCAATGACTTTGCCTCGTTGCATAAGTACACAACCGAGACCTTTATTAGATGCATCGCTGTACACTACAAAATCTTATGTGCCTTCTGGTAAAGATAATACTGGAACTTCTCATAGCTTCTTCTTCAATATCTCGAAGGCTTCTTGCTGTTTTTCTCCCCAGACAAACTTCACCTCTTTCTGGGTTAGTTGAGTCAATGGCACTGCTATTTTAGAAAAATCTTGGATAAACCGTCGGTAATAACCAGCTAACCCAAGAAAACTCCTAACTTCTGTAGGTGTCTTCGGTGGCTCCCATTTCATTACCGCTTCTATTTTTGTTGGATCCACTTTAATACCTTCAGCTGAAACAACATGGCCCAGAAATTGAACTTCCCGCAACCAAAAGTCACACTTTGACAACTTCGCGTATAACTGTTCATTCTTCAAAGTACACAACACTTCACGTAAGTGCACTTCATACTCCGCTTCACTTTTCGAATAGACCAGAATATCGTCGATGAAAACGATAACAAATTTGTCAAGAAAAGGTTTACATACCCTATTCATAAGGTCCATAAACACGGCTGGGGCATTAGTGAGGCCGAATGGCATCACTAAAAATTCATAGTGACCATATCGAGTTCGGAATGCAGTCTTACATACATCTTCATCCTTCACCCGTACTTGATGATATCCAGAACGAAGATCAATTTTAGAGAAATAACTAGCTCCCTGTAACTGATCGAATAAATCATCAATTCGTGGCAAAGGGTATCGATTCTTGATTGTCACCTTATTGAGCTCACGATAATCTATACACATACGCATAGTACCGTCCTTCTTCTTGACAAACAACACTGGAGCTCCCCAAGGAGAAAAGCTGGGACGAATAAACCCCTTGTCAAGAAGTTCTTGCAACTGAGACATAAGTTCTCTCATCTCTGTAGGAGCAAGACGGTACGGCGCACGAGCAATGGGACTTGCTCGAGGGACCAAGTCAATGCGAAATTCGACTTGCCTAATGGGTGGTAACCCAGGTAAGTCATCAGGAAAAACTTCAGGGAATTCATTGACCACTTTTATATCCTCCATCTTCTGCTTCTCTTTCTTCCCATTCATCACATAAGCGATAAACGATTCACACCCTTTATGGATACATTTACGGGCCTTAATAGCAGTAATGAGACTTTACATGTTCTTCCAACGTTCCCCATATATGTAAACTTTGCTACTATCAGGCAATTTGATCGATACTATTCGTTTTCCGCAAAGGATTTTAGCATTATGAATTTCGAGCCAATCCATCCCAATAACAATATCGAATCCTTTAATCTCAATAGGTAGCAAGTCAGCCTTTAAGATTCGCCCATTAATCTCAATTGGGCATTTCTCATACACATGACGTACCGTAACTAGCTCTCCATTCGCGACTTCTATTACACAGACATCAACTAAGGGTTTCATTGGTATGTTCAGACGCTTACGAAATTCATGGGACACAAAAGAGAAATGTGCTCCAGAATCAAAAAGAACATAGGCAGGTTGTGAGTTTACAATGAGTGTACCTGCCACCACGTCCTGATCCTCTTTGGCCTCTTCAAGGGTCATCTGAAACGCTCTCCCTTTCGTCTTTGTCGGCTCCGTCTTTTTGTTACTTGCAGTAGAAACTAGCGTCTCATTCTTCTTCTTTGGACAATTGGTACTGTAATGGCCTTTTTCGTGGCAGTTGTAGCATTCCACTTCGCTAATATCCTTCACCTTGCAATCTTTGACTTGGTGGCCCAGAAGACCATATTTGTAGCACCCAGTAGTGCCCTTCTTGCATTCCCCACTGTGCCTCTTTCCACACTTCTTACATTCATTGACCTCACTTTGCTTAGAAAATCCCGATGAAAAACGACTCTTCTTGCTTGCTTCAGAGATTCCTGAAGACTTTCGCTTCTCCCCAAAAGCTTGTCGTTCTTTGGCCTTTTTCTCTATCATACTCTCAACTCTAGCCGCAGATTCAATGGCTTCATCGAGAGTAGTAGCTTTGCCAACCTCCGGTGAGTAGTCCCCCGGCAACCCATTGACATACCGATTTATCCTTCCAGCCTCGGTCGGCAATGTATCTTCTAAAAAGGGCAACATCTCACAAAACTTCTTAGTGTACTCGTCAACTGTCTGCTTTTCTTTTGCAAGAGCAAAGAATTCATTGACCAAGTTCTCCCGATGCCTAGCTGAACAGAACTTGCCTTTCAACCGCTGAACAAACTCCTCCCAAGAGAACGCATCAACAAACTCACTTCCCTTGGTTCGGCGGAGAGTATTCCACGAATTAAGAGCTTCCGCCTTTAGCATTTGAGAAGCAAATCCTACTTTCATATCCTCTTCGCAACGACAGATGCGAAGAACTTGTTCCATTTCAGTCACCCACCGAATAGTTATTCGCGGGTCCATCTCCCCGTTGAATTCCTTAGGCCGACAGGACATAAAGTCCTTAAAAGTACAAACTCCCTTAGCCTTGAACTGTGGCTGTGATTTGGAAGAAGAGTCTCCCTGAGAAGAATTCTGTGTTGGGTTAGTACCCTCAGGAGCCACACTTTTCTCAGTATCTTCATTTTGTGATTTAGATCTTTCGCCTAATCGTTCATCTAGAAGGCGAGTCATTTCATGTCTGGTTTGTACTTGAGAGTCGTGTAATAACTTCTGGATTGCCTCCAAGGTCAATGGAGGTGGATTAGCCTCACCCCTAGAATTGCCATCATCAACGGCTTGGGGCGGTCGAGGAGGAATAGGAGGCCTTGCATTAGGATCTGAATTTTCCGCATACGATCCTTGACCACTTCTAGTTCGCATCTTGCTATAAAATTTCAAATACTTTAGTATTTCATAATATATCAAATTATTAGTTTACTACTTTTCCACCAGTTTCCCAGTATTCCCTCGCGGCTACACTAGGCTCAATACGCGTCCTGTGATTATGATAATACGGGCCCATATTACCATAATCACCTACACATGTTGTTCCCAATGTTCCGCTTGGTTCCACTGTTCACTAGTATCAATTAGTTACTTTTAACTCATAAATATACTCATATCATACCATTAACAAATAATGTCTTAATTCCTTAAGACATAAAAACTATGTAACTCACTCTAACTGACTATTTTACAAGCCTAAGCCTAGGAGTGGAATGATCCAATCCTAATTCGCTTAAACTATGGCTCTGATACCAACTTGTAATGCTCTAACTTTTACAAACCATTTATATTACATAAAAGTATATTTTACAAAATACGGTTTTACAAAAACCATTGTACTTGTTTAAATACGACAAAAGGGGTGTTACAATTACATATCAAACAACCATAAGTTTAAGGGAAAGGATTTAATCAATACCAATACATGATAGCTGTACCCAGCTCCACTCTTTTACACTCTAGGACTTATTTTACAACTTCAAACTATCTCACCACTTCGTACCTGAACCTGGAATACATGGCATAAAAATAGAATACGTAAGACAAAATGTCTCGTGAGTTACATGAGTTTTAGACTCAAACATTTAATCTCCTTTTTCAACCTTTTATAAAAATTTTATAATATAAACATTCGCTAAAACTTTATAGTATTAATATACTATAACTTTTTATCTTTCAAAACCATTTTATATCTTTCAAAACTAGCTTCTTTCATACTTTCTTTGACTGGTTTTATAAACTTGCTGGATTTTTATACTTAGGGCTTTAATCACTATAAGTGATACCCCAAGTCTCTACAGCTAGAAAGAACGGATCAATCCTCACAGTAGAATTGCTGAGGCAGCCTACTTCGCGAAGGGGTTTTCCCCAGTAGACTCCTTACCTAACCCGGGTAGGTGGAACATAGTTCCCTTACTAACATTGCTAGCTACAATACCAGTCAAATATAAAAATATTTTCTGAAAACTGAAACAGTACTTGTACACATAATGGCTAAATGCCAAGCTTTAGACTTAAACATGCTTTTACCATAATCTAGGCTATTGCTAAAATCATACTTTCAAATATAGCAGTTTACTTTCCATATAAGCTAGAAAATATATCATTCTTGCAAATACTTTCACACATAAAAATATTATATAAAATCTGAAAAATACTTACTTACTTGCCATGTATCCCAAAATGGATGAAAATACTACATGTACTCACCTTATAGATCTTGAAATGTTGACTAGGCGTTTCTTGGTTCTTTACCACTTCGGTGTCCAATTACTTGACTTGCACCTATATTTAATATATCATAGATTAACATTTATTCTGACTTTATAACTCATTTGAGTCCTTATTATACCATTATAGACCAAAATAAGTGTATAACTTTTAAATATCTAGCTTTATATGAGTCGTACATTCTCCCGAACTATACGTATTTTTCTACAGTACTCTCGAGAGGTCGTATTCCCATTTTAAAAATTTTCTACATGTTTTCATACCATTTTAAGCCTATGGTATGAATTGTAGACCAAACGGACAGGTCTAGCTCAAAGTTCAAAACTCAAAAATGGACAGAAACATCATAGAGGATTGGCACGACTCGTGCTTTATTCCTTCTATAAGAAGCACGACTCGTGCACCTCAAAATAGCATTATACTTTGGTGAATAGTGAAGCACGACCCGTGCTCTTTCTGGGCAGCAAACTCTTCCTTTCGGTTTTTCACTGTAGCAGTCCGATTTTTAACTTCCTGTTTTGGCTTGTTAAGAACTTAATACTTAACTTAATACTTATGGAATCATTCCATGAGTAAAACCTTCAGTTTATAACAAGTTTTTACCCATGAAATCATTCCAAATCTTAAAATGTAAAAATTAGGGTTCTTGAACTAAAAACCCCCAAATCCACAAAATCAATAAAACTCTTGGATTATTTTTTATAATCTTAACATACCATCATGTGCAGAACTTAAGAATCATATTAATCACTTGGAATCATGACTGAAACTAAATTTCAGTTCATCCCGTGAAGAACCAACTCAAGGATTGAAGCTAGAAACTTGATTACTAACCTTGGTTTAGATTATATCTTCAATTCTTGTTGAAAATCTCCTTGTTCTTCTTCCTAGCCTTGCTCTCGGTTCTTCCAGAGGTTTCTCCCGTGAATTTTCCAACTTCTGTGATAATGGAAGATATTTCTCCCATTAATAAGTTCCATTTTGCAATCTTGTCCTCAAGTTCTCTTCCTTGGACTTTAGGCACCAATATTAGGTTTTTACCGCATTTAGCTATCTTTCTTACATTTTTGGTCCAAACTAGGATTATACTTTTATAATAACTCCTGTATATGGTCAAATGACCAATTTACCCTTACAACCATAATTTCTCATAATATTACATATAAAACTTTAAATTACACACATCTTATTTTACATATTTATATTATTAATTTTGGTCATTTCAGGCTATATAAGGAACCCTATGGAGGCTCAATACCTGTGCCATTTTACATCAAGAAAACTCTGCTGGACTGTCTTCTCCATTGCTTGGGTGTGACACCATTTGAGGCAGGACATTTGTGCTGCTAGCTTCAAGGATCATAAGATCAAAAGGTTGGTTTTCTCAGTTTTGATCTTTAGAAATAATTGTTTCCTTTAGGTTTTAATTTATTATCTTCATAGAAGAAAACATAGATCTTATTAGGGTTGCATGTGAACCATAGGAATTTTTGTGTTCATTATTTGCTAGAAAACCCTTCATTTCCATGGTCTCTCGGTTTCTTTGTCAAAGCAACACCTCCTTCGTTATCGCAGAATAGTTCCAGTGGCTCCTGAATACTCGGGACTACTCCAAGGTCACCGATAAAGTTCCTCAGCCAAGCCGCTTCCTTTGACGCTTCACTCACTGATATGTACTCTGATTCGCACGTTGAATCAGCCACCGTCTCTTGCTTGGAACTTTTCCAAGTCACTGCTCCCCCATTCAAAAGAAATACACAGCCCGGCTGAGACCAACCATTGTCTCTATCTGCCTGAAAGCTGGCATCTGTATACCCTTTAACTCTCAAGGTATCACTGTCACCAAGGACTAACATCATGTTCTTCGTCCTTCGCAGATACTTGAGTATATTCTTGACAGCTATCCAATGTGCCCTTCCAGTGTTTCCCTGGTACCGACTGACCATGCTCAAGGCAAAGGCCACGTCAGGGCGAGTACACGTCATAGCGTACATGATCGAACCCACAGCCGAAGCGTAAGGTACCCGACTCATGTCATCTATATCCTCGTCTGTACTCGGACTTTGAGTGTTACTCAACTTGGCATTACTTTGGATAGGTAGCTCTCCCTTCTTGGAATTTTCCATACTAAACCTCTTTAGTACCTTTTCCAAGTATGTACTTTGACTAAATCCAATTAGTCTCTTCTTCTATCTCTCAATATTCTTATCCCGAGAATATAGGCAGCTTCTCCTAGGTCTTTCATGGCGAAAAACTTCCCAAGCCAAGACTTGACATCTTGCAAGGTTGGAATGTCGTTTCCCATTAGTAGTATGTCATCAACATACAGCACCAGAAAAGTGACTATACTCCCACTAGCCTTGACATATACGCAGGACTCATCCTCGCTCCTAGAGAAACCAAACTCTTTGACTTTCTCATGGAAACAAAGATTCCAGCTGCGAGAAGCTTGTTTCAATCCATAGATTGATTTCTCAAGCTTACACACCTTATCAGGATACTTTGCATCGACAAAACCCTCTAGCTGATTCATGTAAACATCCTCAGTCAACTTCCCATTAAGGAAAGCGGTTTTGACGTCCATATGCCAAATTTCATAGTCATGAAATGCAGCTATGGCCAGCATAATCCTAATAGACTTTATCTTGGCCACTGGTGAGAAGGTCTCATCATAGTCAACCCCTGGGGTTTGAGTAAAGCCCTTCGCAACCAGTCTTGCCTTGAAAGTGTGTACCTTTCCATCCATGTCGGTCTTCTTCTTGAAGATCCACTTGCACCCGACTGTCTTTCGACCCGGTACATTGTCAACCAAGTTCCAAACTTGATTGTCATACATGGACTTGATCTCGCTGTCCATTGCCTCCTTCCACTTGGCAGACTCAGGGCCCGCCACTGCTTCCCGGTAGTTAGCTGGCTCATCCAAATTTATCAGTGTCCTATCAGTGACAAATGTGTACCCATCTGTAGTTATATGGAAACCATAAAACTCGGGCGGCATGCTAACTCTACCGGAGCGCCTAAGAGGTAAGGATATATCAGTCGGACCAACAGGAACTTCTTCCTCTTGTTGGTTGCTAGTTTCTCCTAAGGTTGCATTATCTGATGACTCTTGAATTTCTTGAAGATCAATGGTACTCCCACTGTCTTCTTTGAATATGAGCTCTCTCTCTCGAAAGACTCCTCATCTAGCTACAAAGACCATGTCCTCGCTAGGTCTGTAGAACAAGTATCCAAAAGACTGTTTGGGGTATCCAACGAAAATACACCTCTCGCTTTTTTCTACGAGTTTGTCGTGAGTCTCTCATCTAAGGAAAGCCTCACAACCCCAAACTTTGATATGTGCTAACGAGGGAACTTTCCCCGTCCACATCTCATGAGGTGTTTTAGCAACCTTCTTAGTTGGGACAAGATTGAGGATGTGGGCGACAGTCTCTAAGGCATACCCCCAGAAGTGGATGGGAAGCGAAGCTCGACTCATCATGGAATGAACCATGTCCAACAGTGTGACACCCCATTTTTGCTGTTTGCAAATACCATGGTTTTTCGTATAAATACATGAATACAAAAATACGGTTTGTCAAAAACCGATAATTTACATGCTTAAAAACAGTGGGTGTTACAAATCCATATCAAAACTAACCATAGTAAGCAAGAAAGGATTAAACCTTGAGTCCAAGACGGGAGCTAACTCGGGCTCCACTCCAGCTATACTCCAACCGAATATACCTTAGCATTTTAACCTGGAATACATGGCAAAACATAAAATACGTAAGACAATAATGTCTCGTGAGTTACATGAGTTTTAGACTCAAACCTTTAACTTCTTTTTCCCAACTTTTTATAAAATTTATAACATAAAACTTCTGTCAAAACTTTATAGTAACAACATACTATAACTCTTTACTTCTCGAAATCATTTCATAACATGCTTTACAAAAATAACATCTTTCAAAACTTATAGTAGTAACATACTATAACTCTTTACTTTGCAAAATCATTTCATAACATACTTTACAAAAATAGCTTCTTTCTTACTTTCTTTGACTGGTATTATAAACTTGCTAGATTTTTATACTTAGGGCCTTAATCACCATAAGTGATACCCCAAGTCTCTACAGATAGAAAGAACGGATCAATCCTCACCATAGAAGTTGCTTAGGCAATCTACTTCGCGATGGGGCTTTTTCCCCGGTAGACCCCTTACCTAACCCGGGTAGGTGGAACATAGTTCCCTTACTATCGTTGCTTGCTACAAATACCAGTCACACAAAATACTTTCTGCTTACTTAAACATTACTTACATTCATATTCATAGTGGCTAAGTGCCAAACTTCATCATTTTCTGTCTTTATGGCTAAATGCCAAATTTATAACTTTCATCACATATGTAAAATATGTTTTTATAACATTCTAAGCTTTATACCAAATCATACTTTCCAACATCTTATGCCTATATGCCATTCATACTTGAAAACATATACAGTTTGTAACCAAAACATACTTCTTAAACATCTTGTGGCTATATGCCATTCATACTTGAAAACATATACAGTTTGTAACCAAAACATACTTCTTAAACATCTTGTGGCTATATGCCATTCATACTTGAAAACATATACAGTTTGTAACCAAAACATACTTCTTAAACATCTTGTGGCTATATGCCATTCATACTTGAAAACATATATAACTTGTAATCAAAATATACTTTCACATAATTGGTTCATAGACCAACATACTTTCACTTAATTTAACTTGTAGTTGAAAACATAACTTCAAACATAGCATTATACTTTCACAACAAGTTAGAAATAATACTCTTGCATATAATTTCACATATAGAAATTTTATAAGAAATCTTGAAAATACTTACTTTCCATGTACCCTAGAATGGGTAAAAATACTGCATGTACTCACCTCATGTACTGCTAGTAGATTGACTAAACATTCCTTGCATTTATACTCTTTTGTGATCCAATAATCATTTGGCATGAACCTATAATTAACATGTTATACATTAACATTCATTCTAACTGACTCTATAACTCATTGGAGTCCTTATTATACCAATATAGGTCATAACAAGTCTATAACTTTTAAATGACCAACTTTAAATAAATCGTATATTATACGTATTTTACTACAGTACCCTCGGGAGGTCGTATTCCTGGTTTAACAATTTTCCATGTGTTTTCACACCATTTTAATCCTATGGTATGAATTATAAACCAATCGGACAAGTCTAACATCAAGTTCAAAACAAAAAAATGACATTTTCTTGACAGAAGATATGCACGACTCGTGCATCATTTACTCTATGAGGAGCACGACTCGTGCACTTTGCTATAGCATGGTATTTTCACTCTGCAGGGGGAGCACGACCCGTGCCAAAAGAGCACGACCCGTGCTCTTGCTGCAGACCCACAGTTCAGTCCGATTTTTGCACTATAGCTTCCTGTTTTCGCGTATTAAGTTCTCATTCCAGTTCTTAATCATTTTGGGTTTATTCCAAGACTAAAACCATCAGTTTATATCAGGTTTTAACCCATGGAATCACTGATTCCAACTCAAATTTCACAAAAACCCGTTTTTGAATATTTTCACCAAAAATCAAAATTTCTGAAATTAATCACTTAGGAATGTCTTAATACATCCTAAGTGATCCTTTGGATTAATCAAAAATCATAAAAATCAGTCTTCATCTTATAAACCCGTGAATTAGGGTTCTTGAGCAAAAATTCATCATTTTCATAAATTCAACAACACTTCTCAATTGAAGTGTTTTTACTTGATATTTTTAGTATACTTAGATGGAAACAAATCTCTGGAATCAATTCATAACTTCATAAATCAAATGTCCAGATTCCATCCCAAGAAGACGATGAATAGTAGGTGTTCAAACTTTGATTCCGTACCTCAAATGTTTAGAAACCTTCAATTCCAGCTCAAATTCCTCGTAACCTTCCAGAACTCACGACCTCCAAGTCTCTCCTGAAGTCTCCAGAATTCTTTGATATCTTCTAGGAATTTAGAAGATATTTTCTCATATTTATACTCCCAATATTTACAGTTTCCACCCCTCAAGTTCCAACTCATTCATTTTGACACTAAAATTAAGTTTTATTACATAAAGTTCCATTCTTTACATTTTTAGTCCAAACTAGAATTATACTTTCATAGTAACTCCTACATGTGGTCAAATGACCAAATTACTCTTTTATGGCAAATTGACCAAATTACCCTTTTATGGCAAAATGATCAAATTACCATTACGATCATAATTTCTCACATATATATATATATTTTCAACTTTTATTACACCAAGTTCTATTTCTCACACTTTTACTCCAAACTCTTGGAATTTTACTACATCTCCTACTACATTATTTTAAAACCTTCAAAATTTTTGGTCTTTACCTTAAGCGTTATCTCGAATATAAATTCAAGGTTTTTGGGTCGTTACAACTACCTCCCCCTTATTAGGATTCCGTCCTCGGAATCATCACACAACTATTAATTTAAGGGATCACTTCTCCCTCCTCTTTCAAGGCTCTCAGCCAAGTTGGGTTTTTAGCAGATACTTCCTTTTATCAACACAATATCATATTCTTCATTCTTTTATCTTTTTAGTCTCTCCTTCTATAGTTGCTTTTGTTTCCTTACTCAACCTTTAAAGGTTTTTACTTTTGTACTTTTATCAAAAATAGCAGTCTACTTTGTAATTCTTCTTTATCAAAAATTTACGAGATTATTCTAATCATATTCCTTACTTTTAAAACTTCTTCCAAATACAATTTGGTAAAATTTTGTATTTATACAAATTTATGAATACACAATATATTTCCTTTAAAACAATATTTCGTCCTTTGATGGACATTTCATTTAAGCATAACTTCATTACTTATTCATTCTTACTTTTCTCTTTCCTTATATCTTTACTCATGCGTTATTACATAGGTAGTTTCTTTTTTTTCTATACTAGTGGCTCCCAGTTTATTACCATTTTTAAGGATTACGTTCCTTTTCTTTTATTACACTTTACATCCTCACTTTTCTGTTTGGAACAGAATTTGTCGAATCAGCATATCTCTCACGAGAATCTGCATATCTCATTCTAAAAGTGTTGAAACGACGTACCGCTTTTTATTATAACAATTAGACACCATTAGCTTTCTTTCTATGTGTAATACACAATATTTGACCTTATAAACTTGTACAGTTTTACTATTGAAGTTGATCTATTATTTCTGTCAACTTCTTTCTTCTCTACTCTTGTCATTTGTATGACTAATTATATACTTCCTTTTACTCCCCATTAGCTTATATACGTTCGTAATCCATTATCATATTTTCCACCTTCCGTCTTAATTCACACTTTTAAAAAAAATTCATTTTTATTACATTTTTCATCTTCTTGTGTACTCCATGTACCATTCTCATATTATTATTTTTGTTTTAGTACTTCTTTGCTAATTTTTATTTCTCACATTAGTGCTTGGTTTAGCACCTAATCTCTTGCTTACTCTTTCCTCTCGGTATTTAATTTGTTTACCATGATTGATTCAAAATTTGTTTTTCTTCAAATCACTTATGGGGCTTCATACATGTTGTGTATGATAATTCATATTTCCATACTTATTACACTTTTCATAATATTACTATCTTGTGGTGTACTTATGTTTCACAAACCGTATTCATTAACTTATTGACATATGCTTGCAAGTTCTTAATTACATAATATACATATATATATATATATATATATATATATATATATATATATATATATATATATATATATATATATATATATATATATATGTATACCTGATTCTTTTTTGGTTTAAGAACTCAACTAGATATTTTTAAACATTTTCGCCCCATGACAAATTCGTGACACAACCTTCAAACACCATTATCACTCATTACTCTTTGCTGGTTATAGTTATTGCTAAAAAAATAATTTTCTTACCTTTACACATTTTACCATCTCTTCCATGTGTTATAGACTACATGCTTACACATTACTTTATTCTTTCATTTAAACTCCACTTCTTTACACTATATATTTCCTTACAACATTATGTATTTCATATTTCATATAGAACTTACTTCTTATGTATCTTTAGGTGATACACAACTGCCATTTATTCTATCTTTATTTTTTGTTCTTTTGTATTTCGAGGCAATATGCCCAATACATTATTTTACTCTTTTGCTTCATACCTTATAGTATTCTAATTGGAATACTATTTCATGACCACCTTTATACTTTTATACATTATATATATATATATATATATATATATATATATATATATATATATATATATATATATATATATATATATATATATATATATCTCAAAACTTACTCATTATTTTTTATTTATATACACGTATAAACATATATACACTTCTTTGCATTTCATGGTTACTAGCCATGTACTAAACCTTTCTCACAATCTTTGGATACTTTTATCCATCATTCACATTCGGAAGTAGTAACTTCCTGTATGTTTATTTTAGTTTTTTATCTTATCTTTGATTCTTCGTCTAATACTTATTTAGACATTTACTCTTGTTCTTTACTTCATATCAATTACGACCTTTAGTCATTTTCCTTACATGCTTTTGGTTTTTTCTTCAGTTAACATACTTCATTATACTCTTTTATTATTGATATTTCTTCTTATACTTCCTTTATTTGGTTACGGAATTTAAATTCCTAATAACCAACATCTTCTCATTATTTTTTCTAAATTCTCATCATCAGGTACTAGACCTGATAACACTTATCTTAATATTTTATTTGTCCTGGGGCAACTTTTAATATTCTTTTTTTTTAAGAAATAAATTACCGATTTACAACTCGAATTTTCTATACTTGTCGGGTAAGCGTGCTCTACTTTCAATCTTTAGGCTTATTAACTCTTGTCTTTGACTAAATTCTAACTTCTGTCATAGAAAAGTTTCTTGGAGACAACCAAGAATCTTCATAATCGCCTTACACGTTACGACGCTTGGCATAACTTTACAAATGGCTATAGTCTGTCACTATTTTTACATTAAGCAATACTCTTTGTGGACATCGATCCACATTTACTTACTGTGACATTACTTCTGTTCGGGTACATCATGGTACGTGCATCTTCATTTTTATGCCGCTTCTTTTACAGGCCAATCCGTGACAACGACTTCCAAATCTATATGTAAATATAGCATTCAACTTACCACCTCAAAATAGTTTCCATATGCGTATGACGTATTAAACAAGGCATGATATCCTTGCTTTGCTTAAACCTTCTTTCTTTATAACAAGCTATCAGACTTTTGTACCGATCATTCCTCATTCTCTACCTTTATTTACTTCTCACTTAATTTGTTGCTTGTCATTTTACTTGGCTCACCATATTTCTTATGACTTAATCAATTGTCAAACCTTTGAACACTCTTATTTAACCTCTTTGTTCAACCCCGACAGTTAGTCTTCCACTCTCTGCTACCATTGTCATCTTCTATCGTTAGCTTTTCTCATCGTTTTAATCTTATCATCTTGCAACGATATTCCACTTCCCTTATGTATTTAATATTCGCACATCTTTTAGTAAAAATTTTTAAATTCAATGGTCATGCCCAAAGCACACCACTTGCTTGCATCCAACTTTTCTTTACTACTCCTTTTTATTAGTATAAAAATTTATATACTATTAGTACATTTTACATATAATTTTTATCCTTCCTGTAAGAGTCTTACAACTCTCATATAGGTAATCAATACACATAATTCTTCTCTATATTGCTCTTATTCATACCTCCTCTCACCTCTACAGGCACCTACTTTCGTGCCTTTCAATCTGTCTAAGGAGTTTTAACTATCATATTTATTTCTTTTACTTTAGCGTACTAAGTGGTATATGTCCACCGCATTATCTTTTAATACTTATAATCTTACTTGTTCTTATTACATAGGCATATAATTCCTATGTTACACTTACTATTCTTTTCAAAATCCTTACCCACCAGATTACCATAATTCCTTTACGATTCCACCAGTCTCAACACATATCCTGTGATTATGATAATACGGGCCCATATTACCATAATCACCTATACATGTTGATTCTGCTGTTACCATAAGGTCTTATGGGTCATTGGTTCCTTTAATATATAACACCATTAAAAGTACATGGTGATCAATATTAGAAATCTTACTACTTTATAAACATCTCTTTTAATAATTTTAGACGGTTACGGAAAATATCATATAATTTTCCTAACGGTCAGATTTTTTTTTTTCACTTTAAACGTTAGCTTAACACTTTTTAGTGTTATATATCTACATATTTTAAATAGTGCGTAATGTCTTAATCATTTAAGACATCATATAGCATACTTTCATGAACTAACATTCCTATAGTGTGAGTTTAAGCCTAGGAGTGGAACAAGCCAATCCTATTTCGCTTAAACTATGGCTCTGATACCAACTTGTGACACCCCATTTTCGCTGTTTGCAAATACCATGGTTTTTCGTATAAATACATGAATACAAAAATACGGTTTGTCAAAAACCGATAATTTACATGCTTAAAAACAGTGGGTGTTACAAATCCATATCAAAACTAACCATAGTAAGCAAGAAAGGATTAAACCTTGAGTCCAAGACGGGAGCTAACTCGGGCTCCACTCCAGCTATACTCCAACCGAATATACCTTAGCATTTTAACCTGGAATACATGGCAAAACATAAAATACGTAAGACAATAATGTCTCGTGAGTTACATGAGTTTTAGACTCAAACCTTTAACTTCTTTTTCCCAACTTTTTATAAAATTAATAACATAAAACTTCTGTCAAAACTTTATAGTAACAACATACTATAACTCTTTACTTCTCGAAATCATTTCATAACATGCTTTACAAAAATAACATCTTTCAAAACTTATAGTAGTAACATACTATAACTCTTTACTTTGCAAAATCATTTCATAACATACTTTACAAAAATAGCTTCTTTCTTACTTTCTTTGACTGGTATTATAAACTTGTTGGATTTTTATACTTAGGGCCTTAATCACCATAAGTGATACCCCAAGTCTCTACAGCTAGAAAGAACGGATCAATCCTCACCATAGAAGTTGCTTAGGCAATCTACTTCGCAATGGGGCTTTTTCCCCAGTAGACCCCTTACCTAACCCGGGTAGGTGGAACATAGTTCCCTTACTATCGTTGCTTGCTACAAATACCAGTCACACAAAATACTTTCTACTTACTTGAACATTACTTACATTCATATTCATAGTGGCTAAGTGCCAAACTTCATCATTTTCTGTCTTTATGGCTAAATGCCAAATTTATAACTTTCATCACATATGTAAAATATGTTTTTATAACATTCTAAGCTTTATACCAAATCATACTTTCCAACATCTTATGCCTATATGCCATTCATACTTGAAAACATATACAGTTTGTAACCAAAACATACTTCTTAAACATCTTGTGGCTATATGCCATTCATACTTGAAAACATATATAACTTGTAATCAAAATATACTTTCACATAATTGGTTCATAGACCAACATACTTTCACTTAATTTAACTTGTAGTTCAAAACATAACTTCAAACATAGCATTATACTTTCACAACAAGTTAGAAATAATACTCTTGCATACAATTTCACATATAGAAATTTTATAAGAAATCTTGAAAATACTTACTTGCCATGTACCCTAGAATGGGTAAAACTACTGCATGTACTCACCTCATGTACTGCTAGTAGATTGCCTAAACATTCCTTGCATTTATACTCTTTTGTGATCCAATAAACATTTGGCATGAACCTATAATTAACATGTTATACATTAACATTCATTCTAACTGACTCTATAACTCATTGGAGTCCTTATTATACCAATATAGGTCATAACAAGTCTATAACTTTTAAATGACCAACTTTAAATAAATCGTATATTATACGTATTTTACTACAGTACCCTCAGGAGGTCGTATTCCCGGTTTAACAATTTTCCATGTGTTTTCACACCATTTTAATCCTATGGTATGAATTATAGACCAATCAGACAAGTCTAACATCAAGTTCAAAACTAAAAAATGTCATTTTCTTGACAGAAGATATGCACGACTCGTGCATAATTTACTCTATCAGGAGCACGACTCGTGCACTTTGCTATAGCATGGTATTTTCACTCTGCAGGGGGAGCACGACCCGTGCCAAAAGAGCACGACCTGTGCTCTTGCTGCAGACCCACAGTTCAGTCCGATTTTTGCACTATAGCTTCCTGTTTTCGCGTATTAAGTTCTCATTCCAGTTCTTAATCATTTTGGGTTTATTCCAAGACTAAAACCATCAGTTTATATCAGGTTTTAACCCATGGAATCACTGATTCCAACTCAAATTTCACAAAAACCCGTTTTTGAATATTTTCACCAAAAATCAAAATTTCTGAAATTAATCACTTAGGAATGTCTTAATACATCCTAAGTGATCCTTTGGATTAATCAAAAATCATAAAAATCAGTCTTCATCTTATAAACCCGTGAATTAGGGTTCTTGAGCAAAAATTCATCATTTTCATAAATTCAACAACACTTCTCAATTGAAGTGTTTTTACTTGATATTTTTAGTATACTTAGATGGAAACAAATCTCTGGAATCAATTCATAACTTCATAAATCAAATGTCCAGATTCCATCCCAAGAAGACGATGAATAGTAGGTGTTCAAACTTTGATTCCGTACCTCAAATGTTTAGAAACCTTCAATTCCAGCTCAAATTCCTCGTAACCTTCCAGAACTCACGACCTCCAAGTCTCTCTTGAAGCCTCCAGAATTCTTTGATATCTTCTGGGAATTTAGAAGATATTTTCTCATATTTATACTCCCAATATTTACAGTTTCCACCCCTCAAGTTCCAACTCTTTCATTTTGACACTAAAATTAAGTTTTATTACATAAAGTTCCATTCTTTACATTTTTAGTCCAAACTAGAATTATACTTTCATAATAACTCCTGCATGTGGTCAAATGACCAAATTACCCTTTTATGGAAAAATGACCAAATTACCCTTTTATGGTAAAATGACCAAATTACCCTTACGATCATAATTTCTCACATATATATATATTTTCAACTTTTATTACACTAAGTTCTATTTCTCACACTTTTACTCCAAACTCTTGGAATTTTACTACATCTCCTACTACATTATTTTAAAACCTTCAAAATTTTTGGTCTTTACCTTAAGCGTTATCTCGAATATAACTTCAAGGTTTTTGGGTCGTTACAATCAGGGTTCAGTTACGCCTCTCGGCAACACAGTTCAACTGTGGTGTTCTGGAAGGTGTCAACTGTGAAACTATTCCACATTCCTTTTGATAGTCTAGAAACTCGATACTAAGATACTCACCGCCTCTGTTGGATCTGAGCATCTTTATCTTCCTGCCTAATTGATTCTCAACTTTGTTTTTTAACTCTTTGAACTTTTCAAAGGTGTCTGACTTATGCTTGATTAATTAGATATTCCCATATCTACTATAATCATCAGTAAAGGTCATATAGAACCGCGTGCCATCCTTTGCGGTTGATCTGAAGGGACCATACACATCTGTGTGTATGATGTCCAACAGACCTTCACCTCTTTCAAAAGACCCTTTGAAATGTGACTTAGTCATCTTGCCTAAAAGACGAGATTCACATACATCATCCGATTTGAGGACGAATGATTCCAACACTCCATCCTTTTGGAGTTGGGGCAATTCGTTTCTTGTTAATGTGCCCAAGACGACAGTGCCACAAGCATGCCTTTTCTACACCACTAAAAGAATCAATATAATGCACACTATGTCCTAAATTTTCAACACATTGCACCGTGTCATACACACCATCACAAGGAAAAGCAGAGGAAATAGAAGTACCATTTTTGAAAACAGAAATTAAACCAATATTATTATCAAAAGAAAACTGAAAGCCTTGTCTGAACAATGCGTGAAAGGAAATTATGTTTCTTGCCATTTCTGGTGAATAGCAACAATTTATTAATTCTAAACAAACACCACTACTGAGCACTAAACTATAGACACCGATCTTGGTAACAGGCGACGATCTCCTATTGCCCATGATCAGGTTCAATCTACTGTGCTCCACCTCCCTACTTTCCTTTAGGCCCTGCAAATCAGAACAAATGTGAAAACCACATCCTGTATCAAGGACCCAAGAACTGGAAGATGGTGAGTTTTTAGATATAGTGTATATAATTGTTGTCGATGGCTTCACTTTGCCATCCCTGACTTCCTACAAGTATTTCGGGCAGCTTCTCTTCCAATGACCATTTTCTTTGCAATAAAAGCAGTCGGCATCTTTGGAGTTGGCAACGTGAGGAATGCCGGAAGGCTTGGGTCTCGGGCCATTGCTGCATGACCCGACATTTACCTTTTCCCTCCAATTCTGATTGGGAGGGCCCTTCCTTTACTTTCCCTTGCCACTTCCAATTGCCAGGACAGGCTGGCTAACTGAGAGTACACTTTTACCCTTCATCCCGTCTTCAGCAGTACGAAGCGTGCGATGGAACTCGGCCAAGGTGGCCTGATTGTTGTTCAAATGATACACCAGTGTGAACTGGTCATAAGAACTCGGGAAGGAGTTTAGGATAATGTCAACGGCTAAATCCTCATGAACAGGCATCTCCAGCTTCCTCAGCCTTTCCACGTAACCTTGCATCCTTTGCACGTGAGTGCAGATGGACTCTCCATCCTTAGGCTTGCCATTAGTGAAGGCTTTTACCACTTCGCGCCTCTCGATACGCTCTTGCTTGCGAAACTTTTCCGCAAGCTCTCTGTGCATCTCGAAGGGCCAGTAATCTTCATAGATTCTTTGCAACTCAGGGTTCATGGTGGCGATCATGATGCAGGCCACTTTGGTCGCATCATCAGAATGTTTCTAGTATGAGGCAATTTCCTCGGGAGTAGCAGTATCAGGATCAACTTCAATAAGCTCAGTTTATAGAACATACTCTGTGTTCAAACCTTAGAGCCATCTTGATGTTACGGATCCAGTCGTTGTAGTTAGTGCCGTCCAACGTTACTTTGGAGCACAATGGCAAGATATAAGTAACATTACTGGAGTTAGAGTGGGGGCGGATTGATCAACAGAAGACATCTATAAAAGAAGGTAGTTTTAGTTAGATACATATATGACCCATAATATTAACCCAATATAATAATAAGGCTAGGACCCAACTATAACAATTCACAATATAGAAGAGGGATGTCGTAGTATAATTGTAAATTTTATAAAGGTAGGCGAATGATGATTTAGCCAATTCCACCACCGAAAAATAATCATATTATAATAGAATTCCTAGTTTCTTTTGAGATTTATTGAACTGTTCAATAGCATGTTTAATCTCGGATATGCCCCGCTGTTTGTGACTGGGATGCCGAGGATCACAAATCGGGTGTGAATAACCATGCAAATTACTTGGTACTCTCAGGGTCAATTACCATCTCTAATTGATGTGCCGGTAAACCACACACGCTCCATCAACAATGATAACACCCGAGAAACCCATTGCAACTCTTAATGAACCCCTATTGGTGTGTCGGTAAACCACACACGCTCCACCAATGTTTCATAAAGTGCAATGTGCAATTTCATGGATTAGCATCAATTCACATTTTTCCTAAAGTAACTAGATTGGGATTTTGTAAAGTGTTCCAGTACTTTGAATAATATCATTATACTTTTAATGAGATTAAGCGGTCCTATCAAACCTGTTCGGCTAACGACCCTCCACTGATCACGAGAGCGGTGGGTGAGAGTGGACACCCATTAGACCGCCATTTTAAAGGCAGTCTCCTTATACCCTATTTATAGATCAGCTTCGTGAATGAGGCCTACTATTGATTTGACTAACCATATTATCATATACATATAATATTAACTTTTAATTATAGTATATATATATAAGATGTATTTTAAACCTTTTAAAATATTCCTGGTTTATCTTTTAATTTTTCGAAAATTTAACCATTAAATTTAAAATTAAATTAAACCTTTAAATGATTTAATTTATCTTTTAATTAAACAATTAATTAAATTAATTAAATCCAGATAGGTATAAAAAATTAATCAAATTAATTTAAACCTATCTTAAACCCCCTAAATATCGAAAATCAAATAATGGGTTTAAGGTTATCCAATTATTAAATAATCAAAGTTACCAAAAATAGAAAACCTTCCAAAATCCTATGCCATTTTCGAAATTAATAAAGGGGAGGGGCTAGGGTTTTCAAAACCCTAACCCTAAATCGATTTCGTATATATTAGGGTTTATAAGCTTTAAACCCTAATTTTAGGAAAACATTTATAACTATTCAACAAGAAACAACCAAAAGCTCTGATACCACTGAAAGGTTTTCTGCAAATCTATGAATTAAAACCCTAAGTTCACATGCAACCTATTTTGATCTATGTTTTCTTCTAATTGAACATATAATATTTCCTAAAAGGCTTATAAGAAAAATTACTAAAGAATAAAATAAGAAAAACTAACCTTTAGGTTTTTCTTGGAAGCAAAGCAACAAAAATTTCTTGCCTCAAATGAAGTCACACCCAAGCTAGGAAGTAGGTCATGAAAATTCCAGAGAGAAGGTATATAGTTTGCGCAGAAAATAGGGTACCTCAGGGTCCCTGTTTATAGTCCCAAACAGATAACTAGATAAGCCTTTAGAGATAAACCTTTGTTAATTCAAATTAAGATAAACTTTTATCTTAATAATTCAAACATATTTATCTATATATTAAAAATCGAAAATATATATACATATATTAACATATATAGTTTTCGCTGGTTATATCACTGCCATAATTGTCACTTATTCAACTATTGAATAATTACAACTCTAGTCCCTACACCTTTAATTAATTAAATTAATCACCAAATTAATTTCAATTAATTCCAGATTAATTTCTAATTAATTAATATAGTTTCTAATTAATATATTATCACTTTAATATATTAATAAACTATTTATTTAATTTCTATTGATTTATTAATCACATAATAAATCAATCTTTCTCTATATTGAACTTTCTACCAAACCTCCAGCTATGAGGGCAACCCAAATGGACTATGCTACTATTAATTTGGTAAATACTAATTATTAGTCATGGCTTAGACACCTAATCTAACAAACTCCTGGTCAACAGTCGACATCAGAGGAGACCGTAGCACAAGCTTCTCCCCTTTGCGTCGCGGACGTCGCCTTGCATATACGGGGTTCCCCCAAATCCGCGTCGCTGACTAGCCTCGCGGACTCGTATCCGTCCTAAACCTTTGTTAATCCCTCAACCGATTCCACCATTGGTTAGGGTTCATCCCAAACCCTTCCCTGGATCAGAGACTACCCTAAGGTCACATTCTTATGGGCATACAAGTCTATGCATGCCCATGGTCCAAAACCCTAATTATTACATGCTACTACCCATCTTAAGCCTAGCAATATCCGAATCAGGGACAATAATGGCTTACTCGCGACCTAAAGACATAAGGGAGGTGTTAAGCCTAGCAATATCCGAATCAAGGACAATAATGGTTGACTCGCGACCTAAAGACATAAGGGAGGTGTCTAAAGTAGGATCTTTGGGGCCTGGAGTCCTTCCTTCCCTAATCCTTCATAAACAAGCCATTTAAATCCACAAACTAAGAAATAACACCATATAACGAGGTCAAACAAAAATCAGAAAGGTAGATCCCGTTACCTTTCTTCTGGAACGAAGGGATGCACACTACAAGTTGCAATCCTTCCCACTTGTCGATACCTCCTTCTCTAACCTTCTAATCTTCAAAGACCTTCAATGATTCGAAATAGGAGAGTAACAGCAGAAGTCAGTCGCCTCCACCCCAGTAAACCTCCCAAAAACACGAACCCTAAGGCTGGGGACCCATTATATAGGAGCTTAAACCCGAAATAGGGTATTTCACTTAAGCGGCGTGCCGCATCGTGGACCTATAGAATACGCAGCGCGCGGTCTCCACCCAACCCGCGTATCCCGCTCCTCAGACGCCTAAGGGTCGTGCTGCGGTGGAAATGGGTCTTACAATTCTTCCCCATTTGTCTGGATTTCATCCCCGAAATCCGTGCCTGCAAACAACTCTGGGTAATGTCTTTGCATTTCCTCCTCGGGTTCCCAAGTCCATTCGGACCCTTTACGATGCTGCCACTGCACCTTAATTATCCCTATCATCTTATTTCGTAAAGTCTTGGTTTGTATTTCAATGATTGCAACTGGTCGCTCCACATAATTCAGACGTTCATCTACTTGAATGTTTTCCAACGGCACAATCGTATTTTCATCGGTAATACACTTCCTGAGTTGAGAAACGTGGAACGTGTCGTGAATTTGGCTAAGCTGCTCGGGCAGCTCCAACCGGTAAGCTACCTTACATACTCGAGCAACAATTCGATATGGTCCGATGTACCTAGGGCCAAGCTTTCCCTGCTTCTTAAAATGAATAACTCCCTTCCAAGCGACACCTTTAGAAGGACATAATCAACAACCTGAAACTCAAGATCGGACCGTCGCCTATCCGCATAGATTTTTTGCCGACTCTGAGCCCTCAGTAACCTCTCACGAACCCTCTAAATTAATTCTGTTGTCTTGAGTATTACCTCAGTACTTCCCAACGCCCGTTGTCCAACTTCGCCCCAACAAACACGAGTCCTATATTTCCTTCCATACAACATCTCGAAGGGAGCCCTGTCGATGCTTGCATGGTAACTGTTATTATAGGAAAACTCAGCTAAAGGGAGATGTGAATCCCAACTCCCACCGAAGTCGATAACGCATGTCGTAAGCATATCCTCCAATGTTTGAATCGTCCTTTCACTTTGCCCATCCGTTTGAGGGTGATATGCTGTGCTGAAATGAAGGCGAGTGCCTAACTCCTCATGAAACTTCTTCCAAAATCCAAAAGTGAATCGGACATCCCGGTCGGATATCACCGAAACCGGTATACCATGCCGAGAGATAATCTCGTCTACGTAGACTTTAGCCAATCTTTCTGCAGAAAAAGTCTCCTGGATAGGAATGAAATGAGCACTTTTAGTCGGTAGGTCCACAATAACCCATATGGTGTCCATTTGTCGAGGGGTTCTTGGCAACTTCGTGACGAAATCCATTGTGATGTGCTCTCACTTCCATTCCGGGATCTCAAGAGGCTGTAACTTACCATGAGGCCGTTGGTGCTTGGCCTTGACCCTACGAAAGGTCATGCACCTTTCGACAAACCATGTTACTCCCCTCTTCATGCCCGGCCACCAATGATCCTCACGCAGATCCCTATACATTTTCGTCGCTCCGGGGTGGATAAAGAACTTGGACTTATGTGCCTCCTCAATTAGAGTTTGACGAACCCCACCAAGTTTCGGCACCTAAATTCTCCCATAGCAAGTTAGCAAGCCTCTGTTATCCTTGACCATAATTGACAACTGTCCCATAAATCTTTCACCTTTTTGATTCTCGATATTGCTTGCTTCCACCTGAGCTTCCCTTATCAGCTCAAGTAGTGGCGTCACAATCGCCATCCTTAGACAAATGCCCCGAAAGGGCGCACCCGTAACCTTACGACTTAGAGCATCCGCCACCACATTGGCTTTTCCAGGGTGATAGTGTATCTCACCATAGTCTTTCAACACATCTAACCACCTTCTCTGTCGCATGTTAAGATTTGCCTGATCCATCAAATACTTTAAGCTCTTATGGTCAGTATAGATGGTGCACTTTACTCCATATAAATAGTGTCTCCATATCTTGAGAGCGAAGACCACTGCTCCCAATTCCAAGTCATGAGTAGGGTAGTTAGCCTCATGGGGCTTCAACTGTCGCGAGGCGTAAGCAATCACCCTACCTCGCTGCATCAATACTGCCCCCAACCCAGAGATGGATGCATCACAATAAACTACAATATCCTCCATGCCTTCAGGCGGAGTCAAAACTAGAGCTTCACACAACTTCTGCCGCAAAGTCTCAAAAGCATGTTGCTGTTCCTCACCCCATCAAAAAGGTACAGTAACCTTTGAGAAGTCATGGATTAAATGTCGATAATAACCAGCTAGACCCAAGAAACTCCTAATTTCTGAGGGAGTCTTCGAGACCTCCCACCGCATCACGGCCTCTACCTTAGCCGGATTTACCATGATACCCTGCTCGTTGACGATGTGGCTCAAGAACTGGACATCTCACAGAGTCGCACTTGGAAAATTTTGCATAAAGTTTCTCCTTCCTTAAAGTCTCCAGTACCTCCCTTAAATGATGCTCGTGTTGCTCCTTGCTCCGAGAATAGACTAAGATGTCGTCAATAAAAACTATAACCGACCGATCCGACAACGGTCGACACACTTGATTTATTAAATCCATGAATGCTGCAGGGGCATTGGTAAGTCCAAACGGCATCACAACAAACTCGAAGTGGCCGTACCTCATCCGAAAATCCATTTTCTGGATGTCTTCATCCCGTACTCGCATTTAATGGTACCCTGACTGTAGATCAATTTTCGAAAACCATGAGGCGCCCTGCAATTGATCAAATAAGTCGTCGATGCGAGGTAATGGATACCGGTTCTTTACCGTAAGTTTGTTCAGCTCGCTATAATCTATGCATATTCTATTTGAACCATCCTTCTTCTTAACAAATAGAATAGGCGCTCTTCACGACGAGAAACTTTGTCGAATAAATCCCTTATCTAATAAATCTCGAAGTTGAATACACAGCTCCAACATTTCTGGATGTGCAAGGCGATACGGTGCTTTAGCTATCAGAGCCGCACTAGGGGTTAAGTCGATCTTAAATTCCACCTGTCTCGCAGGTGGCACACCAGGCAGGTCCTCGGGAAAATATCAGGAAAATCCCGAACCACAGGTATATCATCTGTTTTCTGCTTTGACTTCTCTTCTCGTGCGTCTAAAACATATGCCACAAACCCCGAGCCTCCATGTTGAAAGTATCTGCATGCCGTGGCCGCTGAACAGAAGGTTGCACCCAAATTTCTTCTTTCGCCCTGTACAACTAGTTCTCCCCCACTTAGGGTTTGAATCCACACCCGTTTGTTCTTGCAATCAATCCGTGATTCGTGCTGGCTTAACCAATCCATACTGATAATAACTCGAGTGTCACTCAATGGTATTGGGATGAGATCAATTGAGAACTTAATTCCTTGAATTACCACTTCACTACCCCAATAAACGCTAGTCGCTTGAACGGTTTTGTCATCTGCAATATCGACTTCTAACGGGCGAAGAAGAGTTCCTAATGTAATACCGAAACTCTTGCCCAAAACGACAGACACAAAAGAATGGCAAACACCCGAATCAAAAGGTACAAAAGTAGGCACAGAGTTGGCTAAGAAAATTCCTAATCAAAGCATAATAGACACAATAAGTACACACACCAAAACATGAGGCAAGTAAAGAAAGAGTACCCGTAACGATGTCGGGCGCATCCTGTGCGTCCTCTGCGGTCATGACGAATGTTCGACCCTTGGACCTAGAGTTTTCCCCTTTCCCTTGCCTACCATCAGTAATTCGGAGTGTAGTGGGTGCCAGATTCTGGACTACTCCCTGAGCCAGGCGGGGACACTGAGCCTTGAAGTGACCCACCTGATTACAATTAAAACAAATCTTGGCTTCCTGCTGATAATCCTTAGCATAGTGACCCTCCGTGCCACACTTATGGCATATTAACACCCAACAACGCCCCTCGTGATTCTTTCCACACTTACCACACTGACCCCGACTTCTTTGTCCCTGTTTTCCCTTATCCGCCCTTTGAACTTCTTTGACGCCGACTGGGTCTGGGTAGGCGCCTGACGCTTCTGTCTTTGTTGGTTCTCCGGTTCCAATTCCCGGGCCCGAGCGGCCGCTATCATATCAGTAAGGGTCTGGTGCATAGTAGCAGACACAAATTCCCGAATGTCTGTGCGAAGCATTGCCAGTTATTAGGTCCCTTGAACTGGGTCCATGAAATAGCATCCAACTGAGCAGGGGTGAGGTTTTTCGTTCGTATTTCTCACCAATCTTTCGCACCCTCTCTCAAAAGGTTCACCGCAAATGTTACATTGGAGTTCTCAGGACATGAACATGTGCGAAAGGCACCTTCCACCGTGGATATCCACCACATGCTAAGAATCGGATCCCGTCCCCCTTCGAACATCGGAGGCGAACAAGCCGAAAAGTCTCGATAATTCGCATCTCTGACCCTTGATGAGCCATGTGTAGCTAATCGCTCCTCGAGCATTGCCAAAAGTTCAGTCTTAATAGTACCAAAGAACTGAGGTATCGCAGCCAACACCTCTCGCAAAACCTCCTCCGCTATCAGGTTGCGGAGATTCCCATCAGCCGGGCTTGCCCCACTCGAGGTATACGCATCTGCCCCATCGTTACTTCGGGTGATTGCCATTCTGAAATGCGCAAAAATTTATACATCAATACTCAATATACTTCCATTTTATGTGTATTATGACATCATAGTTTAAATTCATCATTAGCAACATACTTCTATTTATGTTTATTTTAGCATCATACATTAATTTCTTTCAAGCCAACAATAATGGTAAAAACGCATAAGCATCGATCCAAAAACTCTTGATGTTAAATGTATTTTAGTTTTACTTTATTTGAAATTCTAATACGTTTGGATAGTCTCAATTTGCAGGACTAAATTGAAACTATAATATGTTGAGTTGAAATTCTATTCATGTTCATTCAAAGCACTATAGTTGATTGGTTAAGTGGCAGATTTGTTCTCTTAGACTGTGTGGTATGCCGCACGCGGCCACCCCCGCGTCCACCACGTGAGCAGGAAAGACGCGGCAAACACCGCGCCCCCCTCCCACGTCCTCGAAGGGTTGCGTCCAAGGGCAGTCGTCTGCTGAACGCTTGAAGACGGTGCCAAATTCAAAAAACTATCCGTTTGTAGCCGTTGAAAGCATAAATTTTTTTTTTACACATTATAAATATATACCACACACATCTCATCTTTTTACACACATACAAACACACATATTTCTCTCAATTTTACACACATTTCATCTTTAGAAAAATATGGAGAACGATCCGAACACCCCACCGTCAAATCGGAACACGCCCCGCGGCGAATACAACTTCAACTTTTCCACGAATTGCACATTTACGAGTATGCTTACGGGTCCGTCGCAACAACCGCAATACCCGTTTCCATATCCACCACCGAACCAATATCAATACCCGCCACAACTTTACCCGTACGCACCCTTCCAACAACCTTTTCTATCACAATCGCCACCGCTTCCATCTCCACCGGCACAAGCGTCACCCGAAGAGGTCGTGATGGAAACACAAGCCCCCGCGTCTTCCTCCAAAAAGAAAAAGAAAAACGATAGTCAAAGGAACAAAACTCGAAACGCGCAAGAGGCGAAGGTTCCGTGGACGACCGACGAAGAGGTCCAAGTGGTCAAATCGTGGCTCGCTATTTCCATGGATTCGGGAAAAGGAAATAGCCAAACTTCCACATCGTTGTGGGAATGCATTTTAAACCACTATCACGAGGCGATGGGTCGTGGGGTGTACCGCAACAACGACGGTATTACGGGAAAGTGGCGAAAACTTCGTGTCGAATGCACCAAGTTCAACGGTCTTTACAACAACTTGGTGAACATGCGACGAAGCGGCGAGAACGATTTTGGGATTTTCACAACTGCTATGGAACAATATGCGCGAGTTGTCGGGAAGCCGTTTAAACATATGTGAAGTTGGGAGTTGATGCGTACCGGTCCTAAATGGCTACTAACTCCCGATTCCCCTCGCTCGAGCTCGGGCTCCAAACGTGGGAGGACCCCGGATGACGATCTTCCGGATGCTCGAGACCCGATCGACCTCGATGACGACACCGAACCACAACCCGAGATGCCTCCGCCTCGACGCCCCATCGGCCGCGACCGAGCGAAAAGAGCAAGCCGAGATGCCTCCGGCTCGTCTTCGAAAGACGATGTAGAGGAAAAGGTCGACCGGCTCGTTGAACAATTCAACCGCCACAATGAAATTGCGGAATCGCGGTTGGATTATGTTTTGTTTAGCCGATCCGGGACCGAAGAGGACCTCGAGGCGATTCGATTGATGACGGAACGAGCAAGGAAGAAATATTTGAACAAGTAGTTTTTTATGTTTTTTAAAAAATTTAGGAATTGTCATTTTTTATGTTTTTTTTTTAATTTAGGAATTGTCGTTTTTTCATGCAATGTCGTTTTTTTTTATTTTTAATTTTATGTAATGTCTTTTATTTTTAATTTGAATATTGTGGGTTTTATTTAATTTTTAATGTTTGGTTTTAATTAAAAAAACGTAAAATAAAAAGGTGACGTGGAAATTAAAAGGGTAGTCATGGGAGTCTTGCACACCCCTAGTGGAAGCCTTGGGAGTCTTGGTGACATGACGATGACGTAGCGGAAGTCTTGGGTTGTCATGAGGGTCTTGCACACCCTTCAGCCTTAGAAATAGTACTTGATAAAGTTGACATCGTGAACTGCCACGTTAATTTACAACTCAAATACTTTTTGTTTTATGATTTATCAGTTAGTATTCATACACACATATTTATATTTTTTGTTTATTTTTACTATTTTTATTTTCCTAGACATCCCCATATGCACTAAAAGCATCTCTCAAACTCATTTCATCTGTGACATAAGACAAGCCTGGAACAATAAAATTCTGGAATATCACTATAAAGATCAGTGTCCTAAAATCCTAACCGAGGTATTTACGTTAGTAATTTGGAAAATTTATATTTGTTTTAAATTAAATCTCATTTATAGGATATTTTCCTGGAAAAATACTATCGATTTTAGCATTAAATTTTGCAAAAATGTTCATTAATAGCATGATACTTTTAAAATAAAATGTTTTTTTTACTATATAAGTTTTTTATTTGTCAGCCGTGTAACACACGGGTTTATAACCTAGTTTATTTATATAGTCACATGGATTCCCAAACTATTTATAACTTTTGTTAATAAATTGTTTTAACAACAAAAATCCCTTTGTAGCTAAAAAACATTCCCCCAAAAGCCTTTTCACAATTCCCTTAAACTTATAAACTAACGTATACATACAAAACACACAACTTTATTATTAGAAAATGACAATTTTGGCTAACATTCAAAACCATATACCAAGATTAAGCCAAATATTAGGAACCGGCCCAAAATAGCCATGATTTTCGGAAGCAAAAATTTTCGCAACCGAGAAAACTTATAACAAAGTCATTTCTGAGGATTTCGTAGATGACTGTTAGCGAAAATCTCAGTTATCTGCGAAAAGGTGGGTCCCAAACCCACATTTGGAAAAAAAATTCAAATTTTTTTCAAATCACACCTGCGAAATCGAAATTTTTAGCGAAAACTAAAAAGTCATTTTTGAAGTCTTCAAAAACAATTTCTACAGCAAAAAAATATTTCTAACCATCATAAATGAGCTTCGATTTTCGCAGGTAACCCCATATTTTCAAAAGTATGCATTTGTGAAAAAACTAAAAAATGATTTTTTTGCAGGTTCCTGCAAAAGTCAAAGTTTATCTTTGAATGAAAATAACAAAAAAGGATTTCTTACCATTTTTCGCAGATAAACTTCGATTTTTGCAAGTGGGCATCTGAGATTTTTTAAAACTTCATTTTTTCCGAGATACCTCTATGAAAATTGAAGTTTATAATCGAAATTTATATGTGAAAGTTTTAAAAAAATCATTTTAAAACTTTTTTTTGTGTTAGAAGTCTTGAAAACCATTTTCATAGAAAAAGGAAGCTTAATATTATAATTTTAACCTACAAAAATAACAAAAAAAAAAGAGATTTCACACTATTTTTCGCAGATAAACTTATATTTTCCCAAACAAACTTTGATTTTCGTAGGTAAACCTAGATTTTTGTAAGCGGTCATTTGCAAAAATTATATTATTTTTATATTTTGTTTCAAATTTAGTTTTGGGAGGCAATTTTTCACAGATGATTAAGATTTTCACAAATGATTATATACAGAAATTTTAAAAAACGACGTCTTTATGTGGTTTTATTGGCTGGTAAGATTTTTGCATGCACTCATCTGCAAAAAAAAAAAAAAAAAAAAAAAAAAAAAAAATCATGACTATTTTGGTCTAGTTCGTAATCTTTGAGTAACTCTTGATAAATGGTTTATAAAATTTGCCAAATTTGTCTTTTTCTCCTATTTATGTGCAAAGGATAAAATAATACTTTTCTTAATTTTTTAGTATATTAATTATCTATATATTCCTGGTGCTAAGGATAGCAAGATTGTTTATAACTTCTGTTAACAAATTATTGAATGAATTACAATTTTGGTCATTATGTTGACATGAAATTGCAGTTTTAGTCATAGCTTTTCAATTTTGTCACCATTGGTCCGTATTGTAGGTTTATATTTCAAATTTAGTTTCTAGCTCGGTTACCATCAATATTGCTTCCGTTAGGTTAGAATGAAATGACTAAAATACCCCCATTTATACTATTATTCTTTTATTTGTTTTGTTTGTAGAAATATTATATTGATTAAACTTATTAATATGTCTCCACTTTTGTATATCACCACCACAAATACAACAACCATCCTATACCACCACCATCGCCACCACCCTTGCTGCCACCACAATCACCTGCTTCAAGACTACTATTAAATGAAAAAAAGTTTGAAACAATAAAAAAAGAAACCACTGACTCGATCATTGACTGTTTCCTCCGTTGTTTCAAAATTCTTCCAAGCTCGATCATTTGTATTAGTTTTAAAATACATATCGGTCAATGAATTTATCAAGAACCATCTCTTCATAACTATTTTGAACAATTTATCCCATATTTCGCTCTTCTACCTACCTTGTGTAATAGAAGAGCTTGTGTGCATCACTAAACATCCCATATTTCGCTCTTCTACCTACCTTGTGTAATACTCACTAGCTAAGGCAACTTCCTATTATACCGAGTGCCCTACCACGCAAACCAAGGTGAGAGCAAAGGTCACTAGTGGCTAGGGAAGTGGGGGTTCGGCGGTGGCGTGTAACGGAAGCGGAAACAGTTGTGGATGGCAGCAGTGTGTATTAGAGGAGGAAGCAGTTGTGGGGGAAGGTGGTCTTAGCGATTAGGAGTAGAGATTGAAAAGGGAGAGAGGCTTCGCCGGAGCTGAGGCCAGAAGCTGAGGAGGGAGAGTGGTCATAGCGAGCCGGAATTGTGAGCGAGGTTAAGATTTAGTGTTTTATTCAAGTTTTCTGCAAGTTTCATAAATCGTCCGTTTAGTTTATTAGTTTTAGTATAATTAGTAAAAAAAATATATAAATAAATAAAAGAAAATTGCAGGAGCATTTTAGTCTAGTAATTTTATAGGCACTTAACGGAAGAGCTTTGATGGTGTTAAAGGATATGGACTAATTCTGAAATCCAAACATGCTACAACACTGGTGGTGATAAAATTCAAAAAGTAGATCTAAACCTGCAATTTTAGGCCAACAACAGGACCAAAACTATAATTCACTCTAAATTATTTTAACAACAAAAATTCCGTTTCTGTTAAAAAAAAGTTAAAAATAATCGTCCAACGCCCTTTCACGATTCCCCCAAAACAAAAACATTCCCACCTACCCCTGCTCGGCTGCTCCGCCTTCACGCCTGCTCCGTCATCCACCTCATGTGCTGCCTCCGGCTACCAATATCCCAGTCCCCCATGGCTATCGTCATTGCTTGCCCAGACCGCCCTCCTCAGTCCTTTCTGCTCTGTGTTTGCGTTGCAGTGTACTTGCTTAACTTTGTAATTTTCAAAGAGGTAACACACATATACATTATACACCAATACTATCTGTGCTTTGTATTTTTCTGTTGCTTTTGTGATCAATTAAATTGTTAATCTGATTTTGTATTTTGCTATGTGTGGTTGATTTGTATAATTGGGCTCTGAAGTGTGAATGACTGTTCAAATGCTTTGTATTTTTCGATTTGTTAATAATGAAGATTATACCCATCAAATGCTTTTGAATTTTTGGAATTTTGTCAAAAAAGTAGTTGGGTTCGGTTGGGAAAAATTAACGTATATCAGAACAAAGACCAAGACAACTTATGATGTGCCCATTAATCACTTTTTGTTTCTTATTTAATCAGTAAACAAGCCAAATTTACATTTTATAGTTTTTAATAGTAATATTTTATAAGTTATTACAATTTCACTGAGTCAATACAAAGAGAACTGGAATACGTTAGGAAGCAGTTGCTGTTGAGTGTGAAGCCACTCTTGTGGTTTGTCAAAGTAGCTGCAAGGTCGGTGAGTCCATGGTTGGTGAGTCCAAGGTCGGTGAAGTTTGATTTCACATTTCACAATTCACACTACCTTCTCATATGTATAAATAGAGCTTCAGTTGAAGAGATTTATGTACCTCACAACACACAAAAACAAAGATGTAATAAACACTCCTAGTTACTCGTGTGGACGTAGGTCAGTTTTGGACCGAACCACGTTAAATCCCTCGTGTTCATCTTTGTGTTCTTAAGTGTGAGAGCTGAGTGCATGTGATTAGTGTCGTGTGTGTGTCTCTATCCTAACAAGTGGTATCAGAGCCTTGGTATAGCTCCAGAGGGTGATTTTCTGTTTTTGGTCGAAAAATTTTTGTCTCAAAAAAGATTTTGGTTTACGCCGTTGGAAATGTCTCGTTCCGCAGATTCCGAAAATATATTTTTTGGAATTTTTCGACCGCCGGAAGACCTCCAAATCGCCGGTCAAACGTTCGCCGGAATAGTGATCGAAGAAACCAGATCGCCGGAGAAGACGACACTGTAGCGCCGGAGTCCGCCGGAGAAGACGACACTGTAGCAGTACTGTAGCAGATTTTCAGAAAATTGCAAAACAGGTCCCTGAAGTTCCAGAATTTGCAAAACAGGTCCCTGAAGTTGCAGAATTTGCAAAACAGTCCCCTGAACTTTCAGGAAAAGTGCAGTATAGTCCCTGAACTTCAGAAAAATTACAGTTTGGTCCCCGTACTTCAGAAAAAGTATAGTTTGGTCCCTGAACTTCAGGAAAATTGCAGTTTGGTCCCTGAACTTCGGGTAAATTGCGGTTTAGTCCCTGAACTTCAGGAAAATTGCAGTTTGGTTCCACAACTTTGTCAAAGTCGCAAAACAGTCACTCCAACATTTGTTTTGGGCAGTTTAGCCCGAAAATAATTTGGGTGGGGATTATATTTTGCAAATAACGAGCCAAGAACAGTTGATTCAAACTTCTATTTAATCGGTGAAGAACAGTTGAACTCAGAAGAAATATAAAGAAATCGAAAACCAGTGCCAACAGCGTTTGTCGGGTTTTATCGATTCAGTTTAAATTTTCAGTTTCTGATTCTCAGTTCGGTATTCCGCTGTAGTTTAAATAGGTTGATTATTTAACAGAGTTCAGAAGAACAGTCGTTAAGTTTAGACAAGGCTTCGTTTAGTGAAGATTGAAAAGTTGGTGGAAGATGCAGATTGAGGCATTATGTGTCAGAAAGTTCAAGATGTGGTATTGGTAAAGGGAGAAAATTAGAGAATTACAGAAGATCAGACGTTCAGACAAATCCAGCGATGATCAGAGTTTCACGAGTTCAAGAACAGATCATGGGATGAACAGATCAAGTAATTAAGAGAAAATCCGTTTTCGGTAGATCCAGCAGTGATTAGAAAGTCAGCAGACTTAGGTGTAATCACGGGATCAGAAAGTTCGGTGTTATTCATGACGTTGAGGTGTGGACATTCTTTAGAGTCGATGTCCAAATAGAGGAAATTCTGATTCTGAGAATGTGTATGGGTTTGATGCATTGGGACTCAGTGGAAGGCAGTGAAGACTCTTGGGTCAAGAATTCTGGTGCTTCATTTCAAGCTACCCACAGCAGTGAAGCACTGCAGAATCTGAAAGTTGAAGACTTTGGAAAGGTAAGACTTGTGAACGATGAATGCTCGCTGTATATGGTCGGATTACCGTCTGAGGGAGTGACCGTCCCAGTTTAGAAGAGAAACAAAGTCCGATTCACAGAATCTCATGGGCAGAAGAGGGTGACATTTTGCAAGTAGGAAGCCTAGAGCTACTAGGAAGATTCAGGTTGAACGAGCATGGAAAGGTTCAGAAAAATCAGTCGAAGGATATTGTGGCAATAAGAGCACAGAGTATTGTTTCAGTTGCAGGGTTTTGCAACAGTAGGAGCATAGGTCGTGTTTCAATCATAGGTCCAGGACGACAGTAAATTTAAAACCAGTTTTCAGCTGTAAAAGTCTCTCCAATTTTGATAACTTGCTAAATATGGAGAGTGTTGTTGTTTGTTCTCAGATTGTTCCAGGATTCGGTAGTTCGTTTTTAGTGGGAGCCGATAGGGACAGAGAACGGGTCAAGGGGAGTTTAAGTCATGACGAACATGTTGAAACTCATGGGAGTTTTAACGGGCCTTTCAGGTTAACTGATGAGAAGGCCGGGATAACTAGGAAGGAGCTAAGATCAAAAAGTGTTTTTTGGGATGCACAGTTGAAGCACAGGTGAAGATTGTTCCGTGGCTTCAAGTGGGAGATTGTTGAGTGTGAAGCCACTCTTGTGGTTTGTCAAAGTAGCTACAAGGTTGGTGAGTCCATGGTTAGTGAGTCCAAGGTTGGTGAGTCCAAGGTTGGTGAAGTTTGATTTCACATTTCACAATTCACACTACCTTCTCATATGTATAAATAGAGCTTCAGTTGAAGAGATTTATGTACCTCACAACACACAAAAACAAAGATGTAATAAACACTCCTAGTTACCCGTGTGGACGTAGGTCAGTTTTGGACCGAACCACGTTAAATTCTTGTGTTCTTAATTTGTGAGCTGAGTGTGTGAGTTTCGTGTTCGTATGCTAAGTGTCTCGATCCTAACAGTTGCAACTTGTTGTCAGAAGATATATTATAATCTATTTACGCTACATACATGTAGATATGTTGTGTAAAACGTTTAAACAAGGTAAATTTGACATTTTATATATTTTAGTAATAATATTTTATACATTATTACAACTTGACTAAATGTATCGAATACAAAAGAGCTGGAATATGTTGCTGTCAGATGAAAATGTTTTAATATTATTATCAACTATAGCGTCTATACGTGTAGGCACCTTGTGTGAAAGTTTACATTAAACGAGAGGTTTTAGTTTTAACAAAAGTAAAAAATAAATATAATAAATCAGTGGAGATGGATCCCATCGAGAAATGAGAATTATTAAGTGTTTACTAGGTTAATAACCCGTGTATTACACGGTTTGGAAAATAAAAGTAAATTGTTAAAATTGATATGAAAATGAAAGTCGAATACTATGACCGAAATAAAAATGGAAGTAAAATGTTACAAATGTTATAATTGCCGTTAACATTTGCAATACATGATGAACCGATAGGACAAATAACCACATAAAAGAATATGACATGCTTAAAGAGTTTCTGAAGTTACATCTGAAACAAAATTGCAAATTTGGTACTAAAATGTCTCCTACAATATGTCAAAGGCCCAGAATCGTCTGGTTTGTCTAAAAAAAAAAAACTTTTGTTTAACATTTCTTTCTTCTTTCCAAGTTCCATGCCAACGAAATGCGTTTATGAACATCCTATCTTGTAAATAGGCCTGATTATTTGTTGCCTAAATTGCAGCCAATATAATGTAAAAAACGCAGCCCTCATTGATATATTGTTATAGCTAAAATTAGCCAGCCACCTTTTAGCAACATCCATGCCTTTCATAGTAGTAAAAAGTCATAAGCGAAATATTAGCCACCTTGTAGCAAAACTCACGCCTTTCATAGCCACCTTAGATAAAAAATGCCAAAACGCTATATACAATGCCTTGTTCTTTTTTTCCATTTTAATACTCTTTCCATCCATAAAATAGATAACCATTACCATTCTTTTAGTGCTAATGTTAGAGCTTTGACACATTCATCTTGATAAAATAACAAGGACACTTACAGAGGTGCCCTTAATACTCCTCTCTAACATTTTTCTATTTTTACCCTCTGGCTTGAAACTCCTGTTTAGCATGTTCTGAAGACCCTCCCCTCCCCCCTAGGTTCTAACCAGGGACTAATACATAACATCCAACTGCTCTCTTCTCACACTTTGTGTGTGTCAAATAATAGCATATATATATATATATATATATATATATATATATATATATATATATATATATATATATATATATATATATATATATATATATATATATATATATATATATATATCATCTTATTTCATTACACAAGCATTCTTCCCCTGTAGTGAGAAATATTATACCCCGCCACATCATCAAATCTCACTCCAGGGCCTATAACTAGTTAGATACTTGAAGTATAATGTCATAGGAGAAATGAAAGTACAATGCTATAGTTATGTAGATTTTTCAAGTAGCATGTCCTAATAAGAGAATAACTGAAAGTCCAATGCTAGAATTGAGTCGATTTTTCAAAGTTTAATGACCTTATCATAACAAAAAATGAAAGTAGAATGTTATAATTGGGTAAAATTCTTAGAATAAGCTGTACTAATAAAAAATAAAATGAAAGTTAAATGTTATAAGTGGGTAAAAATTTTAAAGTACAATGCCTTAATAAGAAAAAAATACTGAAAGTACAATGCTATAATAGAAAAAATAAAAAGTAAGATGCAGAAACAAATGAAAATAAGTTACTAATTTTTGCATTTAGCCCTTATATAAAAGAAAAGATAGGTGATTCAAAGGTAATAGATAGAAAATATAAAACCAAACCTTAATGCTTAATCTATATTCCATGGAAAATTGGTAGCAGCCAAAAGCATCACAATTTTGCGACCCCCATCTTCATTTGTTCCTGTTGTTCACACCTAAACCAAAACTTCAGATTTAACCCTTCTAGAAGACTCATGTTCCCCTGACACCCTATACAAATAAAAACAAATTAATACACAATCTTCTGCTACAATTGCAAAATCGTAATAGAAATTAGGAATTAAGGTAAAAGTGTTAATAAAAAACCGTAATAGAAATTAGGAATTAAGGTAAAACCAAATAAAAAAAACAAATTAATACTCAGATTTGGTTTTTATATCACCAGATACGCTACAATTGCAAAACCGTAATAGAAATTAGGAATTAAGGTAAAACCCTTTAGGAATTAAGGTAAAACGCATGCAAAACTACATAGGGTTTATGTTAAACTCAAGCGATTGATCAGAGGGTTTGCATTAAAATCAATCCATTGCACTGAACGAATTAGGAATTAAGGTAGAACTAATGCAGATTTACAGCAAGAACAATATAGAGCACAATTAGCAATTGTAAAATCAGACTAAACTTGATTAAATCATGAAAAACATATAGGTCGAGAAAGCAATCTGAGCACAATCGATTAAACCAAAACTAATACAGATCAACAAACATATATACGTAATCATTAAAATAAAGATTCAAACCTTGATTTGCAGATAAGCAATGACAACGTTAAATAACCTTGAATTGCAGAGAACGAATAGCAAAGTTGGAAGAACTCTTGGAGCTGTGTATGACCTACGGAATGCGCAATTGTATATGTAGGAAGAATGACGATCAGAAAACAAAGAAGCTAATCAATTAGGGCCGATATCAAGCGCAAGTAATTGCCCGTCACAACAAATTAAACACTTGCCTTCACTTGTATCAGTGTTCTGAACGTCATGATGCTCGGGGAGGAAAAACTTTTTGCTGCCTTTAACCACCAGGGGAACCTCAACCTGAACATGCATTAATCTCGTTGTCGTCTTCAAGAAGGCTTCAACTTCAGCATCGGTCTTTCATAATCAGAATTAGGAATGAGAATCTACAATATACCTAGGGTTCTTCTTCCGGGAGCACTGATCGAGTGGTATACAGAGGATAGGTGGTAATAGGTGTGGAGTTTTCTTCTAACGGCATCGATCAAGCAGAGAGAAAGGGAAGGGTAGGTTATAAAACGATTCAAATATGGTTTCCGGATTCCGTGTGCATCGTATCCAGAATTAGCGTGATTTAAATTGAAATTGTTTCCTGAATCAACGGGATTTGAATATCGTTTCCGGATTTACGAACATAGTGGAATACTTGGGCGGGAAAATAAATTAGCAGTGAATAATAATAGGACACGTGGCAAATTGACACTCTAAAAAGATGCCATATGGCATCTTTGGTTTGTTTTATTAGAATAGAGAGAAGACAGATCTTAATTACAAACTTACTTGCCAATAGAATATAAATATATATGATTTATATGAAAATGCCAAGAAGACAAAGTTTTAGCTATTTGGAATATATAAAAATCCTTATTATAAAAAATGTCAATGGTTGATTTTAATAAGATGGTATTATTGAAAATATATAAGTGATGTTTTTGGGCTTTGAAACTTCAATTTCTCTATTCGATACCTCAATTAAAAAATGCTTAACTATTACCAACTGATGTGTAAAAATTGAGTAATAATATAAAGATTATATAAACGTCAGACATTATCTTCTCCCTTTCTATATTGTTTAGTGGTTGATTAACATTGTGTTGGCTGCCGGCTAGAAGGTGCAAAAGAATCTAAATCTTATGAGAAAGTTAAACAGTCCCAACTCCCTACCCCATTTTATATTGTGGAGTGGTTGATTGCATTCTGTCAGCCGGCTAGGAGGTGGAATATATATTATAAAATCTTGACTATAAAAAATGGCTTGGATTATTCTTATTTCTTCCCTCATTTCATTTGCATCCCAAGAATTCATACATACATACCAAGTACTCCCGTTTTGAGTCTTCACTGTAAGCAATGGCTGAAATCGTTGTTTCTGCATTCTTGCCAGTAGTCTTTGAAAAGCTGACCTCCGAAGCCTTGAAGAAGATTGCTCGCTCCAAGGGAATCGATTCTGAGCTCAAGAAGTTGAAGAGGTCATTAGACCAGATCCAGGATCTGCTTAATGATGCTTCTGAGAAGGAAATAGCTAATAAAGCTGTTAAAAGATGGCTGAGTGATCTCCAACATTTGGCTTATGACATTGACGACCTGCTTGACAATTTGGCAACCGAAGCTATCCATCGTGAGTTGACCGAGGAATCTGGAGCCTCCACCAGCTTGGTAAGAAAACTAATCCCAACTTGCTGCACAAATTTCTCACTAAGTACTAGGATGGGTAGCAAGTTAGATAATATTAACAGCAAGTTACTAGAACTAATAGAGGAAAAAGATGATCTTGGTTTAAGTGAGATTGGTGAAAGCCCAAAACATACCAACAGAAAATCACAAACTTCTTTGATAGATGCATCTTCCATTGTTGGTCGTGAAGGTGACAAAGATGCTTTGATCCATAAGCTACTAGTGGATGGATCAAATGAACCAAGTGATAGAAACTTTAGCATCGTGCCAATAGTTGGTATGGGCGGGGTGGGTAAGACCACTCTAGCTAAACTTTTGTATGAGGAAATGCAAGGGAATGATCACTTTGAACTCAAGGCCTGGGTTTGTGTTTCTGACGAGTTTGATATCTTCGGTACAAGCAAAACTATCTTCCAATCTATAGGTGGGGGAAACCAAGACTTTAATGGGGATTTAAATTTGCTTCAAGTAGCTTTAAAAGAGAAGATCTCAAAGAAACGATTTCTTCTTGTTCTTGATGACGTTTGGAGTGAAAGCTGTGACGACCGGAAAATTTTCGAAGGCCCATTTCTTGCAGGGGCTGCCGGAAGTAAAATTATCATGACGACTCGGAAGTTGTCACTGTTGACCCAGTTGGGTTACGATCAACCTTACCGTCTTTCGGTTTTGTCAGGTGACGATGCTCTGACTTTATTTTGTCAACATGCCTTGGGTAAAAGTAACTTTGAATCACACCTGGCACTAAAACCATATGGCGGAAGTATTATCGAAAAATGTGACGGTTTGCCATTGGCTTTGATCGCACTTGGGAGGTTGTTGAGGACAAAAACAGACGTGGAAGATTGGAAGCAGCTGATGAATAGTGAGATATGGAGTTTAGGAAAGGAAGATAAGATTGTTCCGGCTCTTAGACTAAGCTACAATGATCTCTCTGTCCCTTTGAAGCGGTTGTTTGCATATTGCCCCTTGTTCCCCAAAGATTATGTGTGCGATAAGGAGGAGTTAGTTCTGTTGTGGATGGCAGAAGGGTTTTTGCACCAATCAACCTCCAGCAAATCAATGGAACGCTTGGGTCTTGAAAGTTTTGAAGAGTTGTTGTCAAGATCGTTTTTTCAACATGCACCTGATGACAAATCATTGTTTGTGATGCATGACCTGATGAATGATTTGGCCACATCTGTTGCTGGAGAATTTTTTTCAAGGTCAGATATTGAGATGAAGAAGGAACTTAGGAAGGAAGCTTTGGAAAAGCACCGCCATATGTCCTTTGTTTGTGAGGATTACATGGTTTACAAAAGGTTTGAGGCATTCAAAGGAGCTACAAATTTGAGAACATTCTTAGCAGTGTATACTGGGATAAAAGAAAGTTGGAGAAGATTTTACTTATCAAATAAGGTCTTGGATGACTTACTTCACGAGTTACCATTGTTAAGGGTCCTCAGTTTATGTGAACTTTACATAAGCGAGGTACCTGAATCCATTGGTAGTTTGAAGCACTTGCGGTATCTTAATTTATCTCGAACTCAAATCACACATTTACCGGATAATGTTTGCGACCTTTATAATTTACAGACGTTGATTGTTTCTAGCTGTAATAGTTTGGAGAAGTTGCCCGAGAGCTTCTCAAAGCTTAAAACTTTGCGGCACTTTGACATGAGGGATACTCTACATTTGAAGAAGATGCCCTTAGGGTTTCTCAAGCTAAAAAACCTACAAACTCTCTATGGGATCGTTAGTGAAGGAGACAACGGATTTTCAATAACTGAGTTTAAAGATTTAAAGGATCTCCGAGGGACAATTTCCATTAAGGGGCTGGAAAAACTACAAAGCTCAATGCATGCACAGGAAGCATACGTATCTGAAAAGAGGCTAAGTGAGTTAGAGGTGGAGTGGAGTGATGAATTTGATGGTTCTCGAAAAGAAACACTTGAAAAGGAGGTCCTGAATGTGCTGAAGCCTTGTAGTGATACTCTAAAAAGCCTGGGAATTGTGTCATATGAAGGTATAGAGTTTCCAAGTTGGGTTGGGGATCCCTCTTTTGTTCAGCTGACTCGTGTTTCGATAAGTGGTTGTAAAAAGTGTACGTCTCTACCGCAACTTGGGCAGTTACCATTACTTCAGAAGTTGGTCATTAGAGGCATGGATGAGGTCAAAGTTGTGGGTCCGGAGTTGCTTGCGACTGGTTTTGCATTCCCTTCACTTGAATATCTATGGTTTGAAGATATGCAGGGGTGGGAGGCATGGTCAACCAGTAGTGAGGTTGTCGATAAAGCATTTACATGCCTTCAAGAGCTTTGTATTAAACGTTGTCCTAATTTGGTTAGAGTCTCACTTGAAGCATTACCTTCATTGAGGGTTCTAAGAATAGTTGGTTGTGGTCATGAGGTGTTAACAAGTTCTGTTCATGCAGCTTCATCAGTCACTAAGTTGGATATAACTTGTATTTCAGGACTTAATGATCATGAGTGGGGAGGTGTTATAAAGCATCTTCTGGCAGTTGAAGAAGTAGACATCTCAAGTGATGGAATAAGTTACTTGTGGGAATCAGAAGCAGAGGCAAGTAAGTATATTGTGAATTTAAGGAGCTTGGATGTACATGATTGTGCAAATTTGGTGAGTTTAGGAAAGAAAGAGGAGGAGAATTGTGGGAACAACCTAGCATCTCTTACGAGCTTGAGGGTATGGGGTTGTGACAGCTTGGAGAGTTTGGTCCACGTCCACCTGTAGTGTTCACATACAGTAGAAGAAATAAGTAAGGGGTAGTTTGGTCCTTTTGGGGAAAATACTTACTTACAACAGAAGAAAGAGGGGTCTGTAGGTAGTTAAGTCAGTTAGCTTAGAAAGAGGATAAGAGGAGGAGGAGAAGGGGAGAGAGGTGTGCAGAAAATTGTAACCGTTTCTTGGAGAGTTTTCCCCCTCTCGAAGGGGAAGTTCAATATGCAATAGATTCGAGAACTCTAGTCCTAATTCCTGTTTTCTTTTCATTTCTGAACTGATTCCCATCAAATTGGTATCAGAGCAGTTCCGATTCAATATGGGAACTCGATCTTTAAACAATCATGTAGAAGAAATTGAAGGGGCAATTGCTCAAATCCAATCCAATCAAAATAGATTTGATTCCAAGTTAGAGTCAATTGAAGTAAACCTAAAAGAGAATTCAGAAAAAGTGGAATCACGCTTTGGAGAAATCGGTGACAGTTTGAAGATGATCATGATGCAACTAGCTAAGATGAACCAGGGATCGGAAGATTTAGATAAGAACAAACCTGAATCAAGCAAGTCAACGCCGGGAAGTGAATTCAACAAGCCAACTCCACCTGAAAAAGAGGACCGATCAAAATCCACAGCAGATAATTACAATCTAAGGACCTCCGATGGTGATTTCCGTCAAAGGTATAACCCTAGAACCCATGAATCGCAAAATTTCTTAGCAATTAAAGGAAGAAAACTTGAAATCCCAGTATTTGAAGGATCCAATCCCGATAATTAGATCTTGAGGGCAGAGAGATACTTTTCTTTGAACCGACTCTCAAATGAAGAGATGTTGGAAGTCGCAATTATCGCATTTGAAGGAGATGCGTTAAGCTGGTTTCAATGGGAGAATAAAAGGAGAACAATACGAAGATGGGAAGAACTAAAAGAGTTGTTGCTGCTACAATTTCGATCATCCAGAGAAGGCACCTTGTGTGAGCAATTCTTAGCCGTGAAACAAGAAACCACAGTGAAGGAATACATGAGGCGTTTTATTGCTTTAGCGGCACCATTAGAGGGTATAACGGATGAGATCTTTGTGGGCCAATTCATGAATGGGCTGAAATCGGACATTCGGGCTGAATTAAGAATTCTTGGGCCAAAAGGATTGCATCATACCATGGAACTTGCCGAGAAAATAGAAGAAAATAACAAATTGGTGAACAAGAACATGTTTTACAAATCCAATTTTAAAAAATTCAGTGATCAAAATTCAGAAGATAAAATTTTTTTTGAAACAAATTCACGAACTACCGGAAATGAAAACAAAAGTGGGAGTTTTAGAAGACTTTCCGAAGCCGAATTGTTACAAAAGCGAACTCAAGGATTATGTTATCGATGTGACGAAAATTACAAACCGGGGCATGTATGCAAGAAGAAAGAATTGAATGTGGTGATAATACAAGATGGGGAAGATCATAATGACATAGAAGAGATGGAAATGGAGGACGATAACGCGGAATTAGCAACGGTTATAAAAGAGGGGCATATCGAGGTATCATTGAATTCGATAATGGGGTTGACAACACCAAAGACAATGAAGATGGAGGGTCTTATCGGTAACCAAAAGGTGGTAGTGATGGTGGATTGTGGGGCATCTCACAATTTTATTTCGATCGAGTTGGTGAAAAAAATCAATTTAAAAGTTAACACCACTAAAGATTACAATATTTCCCTGGGAACGGGTACAAATGTGGGCGGCCAAGGATTGTGTAGGGATGTCTCATTATGGGTGCAAGGCATTGAGAGTAACGAGGAATTTCTACCCATCAAATTGGGTAATTCGGATGTTATTTTGGGTATGCAATGGTTAGTGACGTTGGGAAAAACCGAAGTTGATTGGCAAGCACAAATTATGAAGTTTAATTGGAAATGTGAGATAGTCAAATTACAAGGGGATAAAGCCTTGGGACGATCATTAGTATCATTGAAATCTATGATAAAGACCATACAACAAGAAGGCCAAGGATTACTTATTGAGTTGGGTAATATCGAAGAAGAAAATAACAAAAGTGAAGAATGTCCCTTAATGATTACCGAAGTGCTAAACGAATATGAGGAAGTGTTCAAGACACCAAAAGGCTTGCCACCAATAAGGAATGCGGAACATGGTATCTCACTTAAAAATGGGGTAGAACCCATTAACATTAGACCTTACCGGTACCCTCAATTTCAAAATAACGAGATTGAAAAATTGGTGACGGAAATGTTGGAAACGGGTATTATTCAAAACAGCAAAAGTGCTTTTTCGAGCCCCGTTTTACTTGTGAAGAAGAAAGACTGAAGTTGGCGTTTTTGTATCGATTATCGGGCACTCAATAAAGGTACAATTCCCGACAAATTTCCGATTCCAATTATAGATGAATTACTAGACGAATTACATGGGGCACAATATTTTTCAAAATTGGATTTAAAAGCGGGTTATCACCAAATTCGTATGAAAGAAGAAGATGTTCCAAAAACCGCTTTTAGAACACATGAGGGACATTACGAATTTTTGGTTATGCCTTTTGGCCTCACAAACGCACCCGCTACATTCCAATCGTTGATGAATGACATTTTCAAACCATTTTTAAGAAAATTTGTTTTAGTGTTTTTCGATGATATCTTGATTTGTAGCCAAACTCAAAAAGATCACGCTAAACATTTAAAACAAGTTTTACAAGTGTTGAAAGATCAAAACCTCTACGCGAACAAGAAGAAGTGTGAATTCGCTAAACAGAAAATAGGTTATTTGGGTCATATTATTTCACAAGAAGGTGTTGAAATGGATAACATGAAAATCAATGCAATTTTGACTTGGCCAAGACCCAATAACATAACTCAATTACGGGGTTTTCTTGGATTAACGGGATATTACCGAAAGTTTGTTCGCGGATACGGGAACTTGGCAAAGCCGTTAACCGAATTACTTAAGAAAAATAACTTTGTTTGGAATGAAGATGCAACCTTATCATTCGAACTTTTAAAAAATGCGATGACGTCGGCACCGGTGTTAGCATTACCGGATTTTTCCAAAACCTTTGTTATCAAGACGGATGCATCGGGCGGCGGCCTCGACGCAGTTTTAATGCAAGATAATAAACTAATCGCTTTTTATAGCCAAGTTTTGGGTACACGGGCACGACAAAAGGCGATATATGAAAAAGAACTCATGGCGATCGTTTTTTCTATTTCTAAATGGAGACCGTATTTGTTAGGGCGGAGATTCGTGGTCAAATCCGATCAACAAAGTTTGAAATTCCTCTTAGATCAACGAATTATTGAACCTCAATATCAAAAGTGGGTTACTAAATTACTTGGGTATGATTTTGAGATCATCTATAAGCCGGGTATCACCAATAAAGTTGCGGATGCTTTATCACGAAAAGATCTTGAGTTGTCGGTAGTGGGAGGGCCACAATGGCGGGATTGGGAATTGTTGAAAACCGAGACCCAAAATGATGCATTACTAAAAAAGATTAAAGAAGACATAGATTCCAATTCCGCAAAACACCCTGGTTTTGAGGTTCGCAATGACTTACTTTGGTGTAAAAATCGGTTGGTGGTATCACAACATTCTTCCTTGATTACTACAATTTTAGACGAGTTTCATGTGTCTTTCATGGGGGGACACTCCGGTATAGAAAGAACTTTTCAACGAATATCATCGGAACTTTTTTGGGTCGGAATGAAGAAAACTATTAAAGAATTTGTTCTAGCATGCGGAACTTGTCAACAAAATAAAATTTTAAACGGGTCTCCAACCGGGTTATTACAACCGAATGAAATTCCGATGCAAGTATGGGATACGATTACAATGGATTTTGTTGAAGGTTTGCCCGAATCCGAAGGATATGACACCATCCTTGTGACCGTTGACCGATTAAGTAAGTTTGCCCACTTTATACCACTTAAGCATCCTTTCACAGCACAACAAGTCGCGGAGGTGTTTTTACAAGAAATAGTGCGGTTACATGGTGTTCCAATTTCAATCATTACGGATCGAGACAAGATTTTCCTTAGTCAATTTTGGAAAGAAATTTTTAAAAAACAAGGAACCAAATTATGTTATTCAACGGCATATCATCCACAATTCGATGGGCAATCGGAAGTTGTCAATCGTTGTTTGGAACAATATTTACGATGTTTTGTATCCGGAAAACCCAAACAATGGAAAAAATTCTTGAGTTGGGCAGAATTTTGGTACAATACCACGTACCATGCTTCACTTCATTGTACACCTTTCAAAGCTTTGTATGGAAGAGATCCACCCAAATTGATCAAATGTACAGAAGGGACTTGTACAGTACAAACTGTGGAAGCTACATTGCTGGAAAGGGACCATTTATTGGATGAATTAAGGTTCAATTTACTTAAAGCACAACAAAGGATGAAATTGCAGGCAGATAAACATCGTAAAGATGAACACTTTGAACCTAAAGATCAAGTTTTTTTGAAACTACAACCCTATCGGCTCAAGTCTTTACGCAAATGCAACAATCAAAAGCTATCTGCACGTTTTTACGGGTCTTTTGAAGTGTTAGAAAGAGTGGGACAAGTTGCCTACAGGTTGAAACTACCAAGTTCTTCAAAATTACATCCTGTCTTCCATGTATCGCAGTTGAGGCGAGCGATCGGACCTTCTCTTGTTTCAAATGCATTACCCCAGCGTTTATCCGATGACTTGGAACTATTGGTAGAACCTGAACAGGTGTTACAAATAAGAGACAAGGTAGATGGCAATTCTGAAGTTCTCATTAAATGGAAGGAATTACCTGTGTTCGAAGCGACTTGGGAAGATTATACTCTTCTTGACAAAGCCTTTCCGGCCTTTCACCTTGGGGACAAGGTGAAGCTCATGGGGGAAGAATTGATACACGTCCACCTGTAGTGTTCACCTACAGTAGAAGAAATAAGTAAGGGGTAGTTTGGTCCTTTTGGGGAAAATACTTACTTACAACAGAAGAAAGAGGGGTCTGTAGGTAGTTAAGTCAGTTAGCTTAGAAAGAGGATAAGAGGAGGAGGAGAAGGGGAGAGAGGTGTGCAGAAAATTGTAACCGTTTCTTGGAGAGTTTTCCCCCTCTCGAAAGGGGAAGTTCAATATGCAACAGATTCGAGAACTCTAGTCCTAATTCCTGTTTTCTTTTCATTTCTGAACTGATTCCCATCACATTGCAGCTGTCCAAATAGCGTCAAGTCACTTTCCATCCAGAATTGTAATAAATTATTGGAAAAGGAGTTGGTAGGAGGACAAGAGAGGCCTCTGATCAATTCAAACATACTCATGCTTGAATCTGTACTTATATATAATTGGCCAAATCTGAAATCGATCACTGAATTGAGGTCCTTCTATCACCTCACGGGTCTCGCAATAATCAATTGTCCAAATATGAAGTCGTTTCCTGACCACGAGTTGCCGAAACTCAATGTGTTAACAGATCTGAGAATAGCAAAATGTCCAAATATTGATGCTTCCTTTTCTCGAGGGCACTGGCCTCCAAAATTGTGTTCTCTTGACATTGGGGGGTTGAAGAAGCCCATTTCAAAGTGGAGCCCACAGACTTTTCCAACCTCACTTGTGACACTACGTTTAATAGGTGGACCATCAGAAGATGTGAGTAATTTCAGTTAGTTGTCCCATCTTCTTCCTTCATCTCTTACTTCTCTTTCCATAAAAGAATTTGAGAAAATGGAATCAGTTTCAGTGGGACTCGAACACCTCACCTCCCTCCAGCATCTCTTCATTTCCAACTGCCCTAAGATAATGGATCTCCCGAAAATGTTGCTTCCTTCACTTTTGAGTCTGATAATAGAAGGATGTCCAAATCTGAAAGAAAGAAGTAGTAAAAGAGGCTCCTACTAGCCCATCATCTCACGTATCCCCCACATCTTCATACTCTCAGGAGTTACAAACTTAATATGAATGTATGCTTCTCCCTCTGCCTTTGATAATGTATAAATATCATAATTGATTTTACTTTCTTTCAATCAACAAAATGCATATATTATATCAACATAAGCATGCATATAATAAAAAGAGAAAATTACCCGAATGATCCCTGTGGTTTGGGGTAGTCTTCATGCTCGGTCCCTAACTAATTTTTTTAACTCGGACAGTCCTTAATGTTTGATTTTGTTACGCGTTAGGTCCCTACCAGAGGTAAAAAGACTATTTTACCCTTAATGGTATATTTTTATTTTATTAATTCTTTTATCTATTATTTTTAATTCTGAAAAAAAGAAAAAGAAATAGGCCCAAATATCCAACCCGATCATTTCTTTATCCTCACCACTCCACCCTTAGGTTTTCCACTTTTCCTTCGTCTCTTTCTCTAATACCGTCGGAAACATAACATCGCTTCTCGCTTCTCTTGTTGAGAATCGCCATCAACATCTAGCCACCGCCACTTATCTACCGCGCCTCCCTCTAGTGCATCTGAAGCCCTCATGTTCATCACCTGAAGCAGCGGTGATCACCACCAGAAACTAAGGGAGCGCCGATGTGGATAACAAATTGGATCGGGAAACAGGCACCGCGGTGCCGGTTGCTTTGTTCTTCCGGTGGACTCTGCCTTAGTCTTCTCTTCTTAATTAACATTCCTATTAGACTTTTAAACAGGGCGGGTAAAGGTTTTGGGTAGAAGAAAGATTTGTTCACGACAGTACCTAAGAAGGTGAAGCATGGGACTTGTGTTTCTTCTCTCAGTTCATCGTTTTCTATCCATTCTTCTGCCATAGGTCCACCAATTGTTTGAATCTTTGCCTCAGAGAGTTTGATGAGCACATGGATTGGGCAAACTCAGTACCTACCAACGATTACGAACATGTTCTTCCATTGGATTCAACATGTCTTGATCAAGTATACTCGTCGGTGTATATGTATAGAGTTTTTTGCAGACAATTTCGTTTGAAGGGTCGTCAATTTGTTGAAGCTACGCATGGTTGAGAAGCTATTTCACTGCCCACCTCTCTCTTGTTTCCCCAAATCAAACACTTCTGAACAAAATCATTCGTTGCATTATAATCGGTTGACGTGTCTTCAGGGGGGAACGAACACAAAGAAGAAACGCCTCCTTTGTTCACCATCTACTTTGCCGGAATTGTTCGAGAAGATAATTAGTACCAGAGAGAGAGAGAGAGAGAGTACATTGGAAGGGGGAAGAGGATTACGTTTCAGATGGGAAAGGGTTTGGGTAGGTGTGGGCTATTTCTTTTTTCAAAATTAAAAATAATAGATAAAAAAGAATTAACAAAATAAAAAATATAGTATTAAGGGTAAAATAGTCTTTTTACCTCTGGTAGGGACCAAACTCGTAACAAAATCAAACATTAGGGACTGTCCGAGTTAAAAAAATAAGTTAGGGACCAAACGTGAAAACTCCCCAAACCACAGGGACCATTCGTGTAATTTTCTCTAATAAAAAATGTTGTTTTCCTATAAATATATGGTTGCAACAGGACATGCCATTGCTTCTTTTTTTTTTCATGTTATTGAATACGAATAAAGTTGTATACAGGAAAAACCCACCATGTATTCCAAAATAAGTCAAAATGGTTAACAAGTGTAAATACTTCAAATTTTTTTAAGAAAAACAACAAATTTGAAATTCTAAAATAATCTGTGAATTAGGATTGATCGTAGATTTTACGTTATTTGATGAAGTTGTACGAGTTAAATTTTGAGATCCTTGTTCTAATAATTGAAAAGTACAAATGTTGAGGCGTCAAACTCAACAAATGAATTGAGATATTAAATAATAAACTCAAATCTTAGTTCACTGCTCAATTTACTATAAAGATAGTATCAGATAAACAAGGTCGGTCCACAGGGACATGGGACTAAAGATATGCCAATTTGTCACATAGGGTACACTAGGTTTATAAGGGGGGTTTTGAATGTTATAAAAATTTATAAAACTAAACATATAAATGATTTAAAAAGATACAAAAACACAATGAAATAAGGTTCCGATTCCGTGTTTACATGTTTGATAAGGATTCTCAATCCAAACTAGAAGTTTTATTCATTTTATCTAAGATGGTTTTAAAAGCATTAATAAGCTCTAACACTTTTTAGTTCACAAAGATATTTAATCAAAACAAGCTCTTTGAATTAAACCTATTTTCTTAACATAATCCAAATAAGCTCTTGGATTACATTAGATAAACGCATTAGGATTTAAGTGAACAACCAATCAACATTTAATACTTCTCATAAGCTCGGAAGCGTGAAAACATGTTATTCGAGTTACATCCAAATAATCCTTAACAAAAGATCAATTCGAGTGTTGTTACAACATCTATTCGTAAAACAATTACGGATTTCACAAATAGAATAACAATCATGATACAAACATCAATTCAAGTGGCCAACAGGAATCAACATAAGAATCAATTGCACATTAAACACAAAACTCAAACAACTAGATGTAAAACACAAATAAACTTCTAGCCAAATGATTAAAAACACCAAATCACATGTTTGACAGAATCGGAAAGGGTAGAGATCTAGCCACACATGAGTGGACTAAGATCTCTACAATACAAACGATAAAAAGTAGTCTAAATGCACTTACAAACAATGTTCAAACCACAAATTGATGTTTTCCAAATATTTTGGATCAATACTCCTCTTCAAAATTGTCCTCTCTTGCTCTCTAGAAGTCTAACTACCCAAAAATGACCCAAAAATCGCCTTTAAACCGTGCAGAAAACTGATGTGTAACCGTCTCTTTTTGCGCCACACGACCCCGTGTAGATTTCACACGGGTCGTGTGATTTCTTCAATGGTCACTGCATGATTTTACACTGCCCGTGTGGATTTCACACGACCCCGTGCAGAACTGGGACTTCAAATGCGATTTTGTGGAAACTGCAAGGATCCACACGACCCCGTGTGAATTTCACATGACCCGTGTGGATTTGGGCATTAGGTTTCTTCATTTTTCTTGCTTCCATTTGCTTCCAATTGTTGTCCAATGCTTCCATAGTTACTCCAAGCTCCAAGCCAAGCTTCCAATACTTCTTTCCATGTGCTCCAAGCTCCCGCTCCATGCTCCATGATTCCATGCTCTCCCGATTCCACACCGAATGTCCATCTTTTCCTGAAATTAAACACAAGCTTATGAAGTATCATAGTTCCCGGAATTTAAATGATTATGCATGAAATTTCTATAAAAACAAATAAAACAAGGATAAAAATGGCTTAGAAAAGATGCATAAAATGCATCTAACAACAAACAAACCATATGAGTATGTTCAAATGATGAATACATGAGTTTTTTTAGAATGATGTATTCCCTGATAGCTACCTATCACTTTATCCATTTGAAAATGTCAATTATTATGTTCTTTATTCAATGATTCATCTCACCTATGAGCAATACTGGCAAAACCCATTACCACCTATTGAAAATGTCAATTTTTATTTATATCTGCAGTCTCTACATTTGAGAGTCAGACTGAAACAGAACAAAAACAGGGGAGACCAATCGACCATCTGATGTTCGAAGATGTTGAAGTCACAGCACTTGCAGTCTTTGCTTTCTGAAATTTGGTGGGCCACATTAAGAAATTAAAATCAGTTTGCTTTCACTCAAAGAGCAGAGTATAGAGAATATCCAAGCATAAATATGTATATCATAAATGATAAATTTTTGTCATAATATCAGAAAGTCCTATTGTTGATGAATATGATTTAGTTGTGAAATACTACGTGGGTAGTCGAAGTCCCAAAATTTGGTTTGCTGATTGGTTAAGTTGTCTAGTAAGTTCTTATTTGGCTTTGTCTTTATTTTTCTTATAGTTCTTCAAATTTATTTTAGATCTTTCAACTCCCCTATTCAAATATCTTTAACTTAAATCTTTTAGCTAATTAATTTAGAAAAGTTGATATAAAACTGGCCATACCCATGGCTGATCTGATGCGTGGTGCAGACTATTGATAGCATTTGATGAGATATTTGACAACATTTGGAGCATGGTTATTAGCTTTCTGTTTGTTTTACAAAGTTAGGTTATTAATCCAATATTAAAAAGATACGGCCATTATATTAACATAGAAGAGACAGATCAACTTTTAATCAATTGTTATCTTGTCAAATGGTGACAACCATCTATTTTAGCCGGTTGAGATATTTAAAAAGGATTAAAATAAAAAAAAATGTCATAAAAAATTAGCACAAGTTTGTTTTAAAAGCACATATCTTTATACTTAAAAAAAATCTAACCGTTTATGCCCGAGAGAACCATTTTGTCCTGAGGCGTAAAAAGTCGAGTTTTGAATACTTCAATCTCTAAATCGTGTGTGCATGTAAAACTGTCCATTAAACATTTTGGCTATTGACGGACTCATTACCAAAACACCGTCTATTAAACATTGCCACTCAAGCTTTTTATCAAACAGGTAGCGTGCATGTAAGAACTAACAAATACATACTTGTTTAAACAAATTAAGAGCAAGGAAGTCGAAATTGATTGTTGGAACATGATAAAGGAAAACGAAAACCGCAATTGCCATCATGTCCATGAAGACAAAACTGGAAAGCCACCAACTATGCTTAATACGATGTTTAGTTTGTATAAAACCTATTGGCATCGTAATTGAACAGCAAACATGTACCTGTATATATGCTACGTTGCCCTTCTGTTGTGGATTTATATCCAACACAATACATTATTTTCTACATACAGATTATTTATGGACACAACAGAGCTCCAAAAGAATGTCTGTCTCACCATCTTATAATCGGAGCAATATTGTTTGTTTTCTTGGTTTTAAACTTTTCAAATAGACTAATTTACAGAAATAGTACACGTGTATACTGAAAATTACAACTTTAGGCCAACTAGTACATTTTTTTTTTACATGGATCATTGTTTTGGGTTTAATTTTGTTATGCTTTACAAATAATTCGTTAGAGATAAGGCGATAACTCATTATGAAATTATCAATTTGTAATTGATCATTTTGCCCTCATTTTGTTTTTTTTTCCTACTTTAATTTTTATTTTTTATATGTTAGTTGTTATTTAAATGTCATTATTTTTAGAGTACATTACAGATTTGGTCCCTAACTATCCTGTAGTGTAACACCCCATCTTTAATACATCTTAAATGGCGTTATCTTTTATAAAACACTATGAATAACATTTCCGTTCTTTCAAAAACTTTTCTTTTAAACAACAAACCATTATTTAAAACTTTTGGTTCCAATTAAAACAATTGCATTTAGAAATAATTAAACAACTCGGGGTTTGGTAAAGCCTTAAAATATCTCAATGATATGTCCCGTATTAAACTAACATTTCTACCGAAAATTCGGCATGACCTCTGGGCTATACGGATAAATCCATACTGACCCAAAAATAAAAAGAATAGTCCAACAACAATATCAGACATAGCCACACATTACAATATAACTATAAGGGTATACTATACCATAAATAACATGGCACTCAACAATTCACATGATTATATCGTCTATAGGACAAAACTACCCTTCAATCTTCAATTATATCTATAAAGCCTTAGCTTTCTTCTAAATCCATCACTTCTATCATCCAATACCAATAATCATGTTCCTGAGATACACTTGTTGCCAAAACCTTTATAATTGAAACATATTATCATTTTTCTTGTAAAATCTTTCCATAACAAACTTAACAACATAAAACTTTCATTACTTAAACCTAACTGGTATTCAATAGCGTAGACACATAGAAGACGTACCGCGTAGATAACGTAAGATCCACTGTACTGCTTTCCAGTGTTCTCTTCCCGGGTTCGCCATATATCTACTAACCATGCTAACTGCATAAGCCAAATCAGGGCGTGTGCAGATCATAGCATACATCAAAGATCCAACAGCACTAGAGTATGGTACGCGTGCCATGTACTCCATATCAGTCTCCGTAGTAGGACTTAAAGCGGATGATAACTTGAAATGAGCTGCAAAAGGTGTGTTGACAGGCTTTGTTTCATGCATATTAAAACGTCGTAGGACTTTCTCAATGTAACCCTTTTGAGAAAGATGCAAGATCCTAGACTTCCTGTCACGAACAATTTCCATACCTAAAATTTTCTTGGCAGCTCCTAAGTCCTTCATTTCAAAATCAGCTTTCAGCTGGTCTTTTAACTTCTGAATCTCCTTCATATCTTTCGCTGCAATCAACATGTCATCCACGTACAATAGTAAGTAGATCTTTGAACCATCGTCACCTTTCTTGAAATAAACGCGGCTATCATAGGTGCACCTGTTGAATTTATGACTGGTCATGAAAGAATCAAACCTCTTGTACCATTTTCTAGGAGACTGCTTGAGGCCATAGAGAGATTTCTTCAATTTACATACGTAGTCCTCCTTGCCAGGAACTACAAAACCTTCAGGTTGTTGCATGAAAATCTCTTCCTCAAGCTCACCATTTAGGAAAGCTGTAGTAACATCTAGTTGCTCCAACTCATAATCATTTGAAGCAACTAACCACAACAATGCACGAATAGAAGTATGTTTGACTACTGGGGAATAGATGTCAGTATAGTCAACGCCTGGAATTTGACTGTAGCCTTTAGCTACCAACCGAGCTTTATATCTTGGTTTCTCATTCGGGTTAACAGGTTCTTTGAGCTTGTAGACCCACTTGCATTTAACTGGCCTTTTCCCTTTTGGAATAGGAACTAAATCCCAAGTACCATTTCTTTGCAAGGATTCCATCTCATTATACATAGCAATCATCCAATCACTTGAGTCTTTAGATTTGATAGACTCATCATAATTTAGAGGCTCCGTTTCCGACTCAATATCATTAGCAACAATAAAAGCATAAGCAACAAGTTCAGCTTCAGCATACCTCTTTGGAGGAACAATTTGTCTTCTCGACCTATCTCTTGCAATGCTTCGAGTAGTAGCTTGTGGTTGTGAAATTATTGTATCTTCAACAACGACATGCTCATTTGGCGAGGAAGAATCTTGTTGCTCAACTGGACTCGTAATGGTGACAGGTGAAGTAGGAAACTCTACCTCCATTTGAGCTTTCTCTTCATTTGCTTTTGATGATGCGATTGTATCTTCTGTAGAGTCGGAAGTTTGATGAATCATAGCAGACTCGTCAAAAGTAACATCTCTTGAGATGATGATTTTATTTAGATCATTGCTCCATAACTTGTAACCTTTAACTCCTGGATTATAACCAAGAAAGACACATTTAAGTGCTCTCGGTTCGAACTTTCCATTGTCAACTCGTGCATAAGCTGGACATCTGAAAGGTTTCAGATGTGTATAATCGGCAGGTTTCCCGGACCATAACTCATACGGAGTTTTCTTCTCGATTGCTCGTGACGGTGATCGGTTGATAACATAGCAAGCAGTAGAAGCAGCCTCCGCCTAAAAGGACTTTGGCAATTTGGAATTTGAAAGCATACATCTGACCTTCTCCATAATGGTGCGATTCATCCTTTCGGCTACACCATTATGTTGAGGCGTATAAACTACCGTGCGATGTCGAGTCATGCCTTCCTTTCGGCAATAGGCATTAAACTCTTCTGAGCAAAACTCTAGTCCATTATCCGTACGAAGATACTTTACTACCAATCCTGATTGCTTTTCAACCTAAACTTTCCAGTCTCTGAAGGTAGAGAAAACGTCTCCCTTATGTTTTAAGAAGAAACACCACACCTTCCTGGAGAAATCGTCAATGATAGTGAGCATATAGTTAGCTCCACCTTTAGAAGCAACTCGAGCTGGTCCCTACAAATCCGAGTGGACATAGTCGAGTGGTCCTTTCGTTGTATGGATACCACTTGCAAACCTCACTCGTTTTGCCTTTCCATATACACAGTATTCACAGAACTCTAAATCAACAATCTTTTGTTGACCAAGTAAACCTCTTCGACTCAATTCTGACATGCCTTGAAAACTCATATGGCCAAGTCGAAGGTGCCAAAGACGGGAATGATCTGGATCAGAAAGAGACTTTGAAACAATAGCAGCATCACTCGAAATTGTTTGCCCGTCAAGAAAGTAGAGGTAGGAGGTTTTTCGATTGGCTCTTAGTTTGTCGGAACCATCTTTGAACACCCTGAGAACTCCACCTTTACCGGCAAACTCGTATCCCTTTTTATCAAAGGAACTGAGAGATAACAAGTTTCTTCTGAGGTCAGGGACATATCTAATATCCCCAATGGTTCGGATAACGCCATCAAACATACGGATTCTGACTGAACCATATCCAAGAACTAGACATGTAGTATTGTTACCCATCAACACATAGCCCTGGTTAACCTTTTCAAATGTGTAAAACCAACTTTTGTTGTGACACATATGAAAAGTACAACCAGAGTCGAGTATCCAATCACCAGTGGAATCCAGTTTATCTGAATAAACTGTCAAGAGTTCTCCAATACATTCGACCTCTGCTACATCGGCTTCACCCGAAGTACTAGCTTGTTTACCATTTGCTGCCGCCTTCTCTTTTTCTTTATTCTTCAACTTGAAACATTCTTCAAGCACATGTCCTTTCTTGTGACAATAGTTGCAAAACTTTCGTTTGCCTTTTGACTTAGATCTGGTTCTGTTGGAAGATTGAGAAGTTCTACTTCTCTCTGTTGTTCTTCCTCTGGTATTCAAACCTTCGGCTTTAGAATCACTTGAACCACCACCGGTAATATGCTTCATCTTCTCTTTAGAATCCAAAGCTGTAAAGACTTCATCTAAAACAAGAGTGTCACGACTGTAGATGATTGTATTACGAAAATGGCTATAGGATTCGGGCAAAGATGACAACAAAAATAAAGCTAAGTCTTCGTCTTCATACTGAACATCCATATTCTCCAAGTTATTTATTAACTCTTTGAATGTGGACAAATGTTCAGCTAATGAGCCTCCTTCAAACATCTTGAGATTGAACAATTGTTGCTTTAGATGCAACTTGTTTGGTAAGCTCTTTGTCATCAATAACTGCTCCAACTTCAGCCATAAAGCAGCCGCCGACATTTCTTTTAGAACATCTTGTAAAACATCGTTTGACAAGTGCAAACGAATTTGAGATAAAGCCTTCAGATCTTTTATCTCCTTTTCTTCTCCGGTCCATGTATCGGGCATCCTTTCGAAGCCCAAGAGCGCCTTGTGTAAATCCATCTGAATGAGAATATCTCTCATCTTTACTTGCCACAGCGGAAATCGGGTATTCCGATCCAGCAGCGGAATATCGTATTTCACCGAAGACATGATTTATTACTTGATAAAATGATCCCAACAAGCTAATATCAAAACTCGGACGCTCTGATACCAATTGTTGTAAAATACGACGGATCCGAATTGACTTTAGACAATATTAGCTCCATGCGGAATAGGATCAAAATTATCAAACGATAATAATCACAACGAAAAATACGAATGAAGTAAATAAAATAGAGACACGAGGATTTACGTGGAAAACCCAAATCGGGAAAAACCACGGGCGGAGGAAGCCGAGAAACAATTCACTATAATTTGCAGTGTTTACAGGGTTTAGACAAAGAGGAATACAATGAGCTATATATGGTGTTGGTATATATATATATATATATATATATATATATATATATATATATATATATATATATATATATATATATATATATATATATATATATATATATATATATATATATAACACACGAAGCGGTGGTTGAGATGGCTAGGCACCATGCCTCCCTTTTGGGAGGTTGTGGGTTCGAAACCATTCTCGCGCAAGTTTGGCAAAGATATTACGACAGTGCTTGTGGCCTCCGTGCTAGCCGGTTTAATGTGTACCCGGGGCTGGTTTCCCCCAGTCAGTTGCCTGCAGGACGTCACTTACAGGATGGGGCGTGTGCTTGCACCGAGGTTTGCTGGTTGCGCGTGTGGGTCTAGTCTCTGTGCAGTCTCCTTGGAGAAGGGTTGGCGAACGAAGAACTGTTAGTTAGCCTAATGTACCTAGCGTAGCTGTAGTAAATTACGACTCATGTAACCGGATTTATCCTTAACTTGCTATATATATATATATATATATATATATATATATATATATATATATATATATATTATAAAACGTATTGGGCCAATATACAAGTCTAAAGCAGTCAACACAAAAGTTACAACACATCTTATGCACAAAATCGATGGCGGTTTCTCAACCTGTAACTTCTCACTATCTCCACATCTCTCAACCTCCCATGTTCCCACTATCTCTGTAACTTCCCACTATCTCCACGGTTTCTCATCCTGTAACTTCCCACTATCTCTGTAACTTCCCACTATCTCCACATCTCTCAACCTCCCATGTTCCCACTATCTCTGTAACTTCCCACTGTCTCTGTAACTTCCCACTATCTCCACATCTTTCAACCTCCCATGTTCGTTGTTGACTGAATCAAATGGAACCGTCAAATAACTCCCCACCTCCCACCTCTTCTCCCACTCCATCTTCAACATCCTACTTCATCTTCAACCTCCCATCTCCTCTCAACTCCCCCTTTCTCTCGATTGTCTGCCTATATAAAGAGAGGGAGACCCCTCTTCAGCCACTCTTTTTTCCTCTCTCTCTCTCTCTCTCAACGACACTCACACACATCCTCTATCTTTCTGTCCCCCTCTCTAATTTCGTGTCACTCACTCTGTCTTTTGTTTGTATAGGTCTCTGTCACCTACATTTGCAAGTATATTACATATATTGAATATTGTTTGCAAGTTTTAAGGTTCTGTTTTTCTCATTTCCACAGATAGGAGGGCGAAAATTGGAAGAAGAGGAAGAAGAAGAAGAAGAAGAAGAAGAAAAAGAAGAAGAAGCACCAGGAGCGTCGAACTTTGTTTGTGGTTCGTTACCATTTGCGGTTCTGTTCATATCTACTTCAACATTATGCTAATTTATTACTAATTGTTGATTGGGATATTGAATTTAGGGGCGGCGTCATATCTTCAAAAGGGGGCACCTTTACCTGACAAAAGGACTCTAGAGTTGATTCTCGATAAACTTCAAAGGTAAGTATCGGTAGGCTAATATTCAAAACTATGCTTTGTTTGGGTTAAAGCTTTTTCGGTATGTAAATTTACAATGGTTAATTGTGGCAGAAAAGATACTTATGGGGTTTACGCTGAGCCAGTTGATCCTGATGAGCTTCCTGATTATCATGATGTGATCAAGCACCCAATGGACTTCGCCACTACGAGGAAAAAGCTTGCGAAAGGAGCGTATTTAACTTTGAAAGATTTTGAGGTAAGTTTATTTTGTTTTTCCTTATTTTTACTGAATTCTTTCGCCTTTTATGTCAATTCTTGAGAGTATAGTTGGCTTCTTTTTCATGAATGCAGATTGACGTGTATCTAATTTGCACAAATGCAATGCAATAAAATGCACCAGATACAATCTACTATAAACAGGTATTCAGTTTGGAGGTTCACATGCTCCCTTTTGTTTCACCATTTTGTTCATTTTATTGATCTCACCACTTTAACAATTTGGGAAGGCAAGAAGTTTGTTTATTCAGTATTCCGATGGCTTTATCCCGGTGAACTTCAGTTTTCGATACAATGATATATACTTTTTAATTTGGTTTTTTCCCTAATTATTTATATATTATTTAACATAGTTTTTGATTTCAGGTTAAGGGTTGATGTTGATTTCATATTTTGATACATGATTATCAATAAACTGTTTCGATTATGTTACAATAATAAGCCAATGAGGCAAGATTGAAGAATTATTCTTGACCTGGAGACCTTTCTGGTACACAAAGAGGAACTAAGGAAAGCAACTTGAGTTTTCACTTTTGACTTTTGGTTCTTGACTTGGAGACCTGGTAAGTACGATTTCTTGAATTTATGATTCAGTTTCAGAAACTACTGCTGTTTGAAATATCGGTTTAACCCGGTAATATATGTTCTTCATCTTGTTCTTCACAAAAGTCTCGAACTTACTAAAGTTACTTTTCAAATTTCGTTCATTCCTTTCAAACTTGCACTTAACTTGTTTGATGATATGCCTCAATGAGACATGTGGTTATTTCAAGAAGAAAGAACCTTTCACAACATCAAAGCTTTTTGTGGTTGTTTTTCATTATTTAACGAGAACACTGATATACCTTTTTCTTAGAGGATATTTGGGAGATTTATCAAAATTCGATATGATGAATAATAAAATGATTCATGGTGATGATGGAGAAAAGAAATCAAGAAAAGACCAATATGAGTTTATAGGAAGAGCATCTTGGGGTGTGTTGGTGGGATGTCTAACTTTTTTTAACTTGTTTCTTCTACAAACCTCAAGTACATTTCTTCATTCATAAGCTAATTCTCCCGATTTTGGTAAGGATTTTGATGTTATCTATAGACTATTCGTAGCTTTATATTGCAAATTTCACTATCTTCAAATGGTTATTCAATAAAACTTAGTAAATATGCTTTGAAGAAAACGTTCAAGAAGCTGGACCATGATGTAAATATACAAGACTATGTGGGGGCAAGGTTGTCATTAATCCTTGCCAATCTTCTACATCTTTCTTCCCTTCAATTCAGGACATCTAATCTTAGTTTCTTTTGGTTTTGTTGCAAACAGTCAATCAGGTGAGGTCACAAGACACTCCTCTCTTCTACTTTATATTTTAAAAAATTAAATCAAAACTTCTGTTAATAATAATTTTTAATAGTTAATAATATCTTCAGAAGTTAAGCAATCATGCAATGATGTTACGATCTCAACTTACTGACTTACATAAACGACTAAGGTACCTTCGAAACCTTTACATATTTAATTATTTTGTAATTCATTTCCTACATTTTTTAGTATGGTTCTTATTTTCCTAGAATTTTTATGTATTAGTTATTGGAGTAATCCATACAAGATTGAGAATATTGAACATCTTAAACAGATGGACGATTCCTTAAGGGAATCACTTGACAGCATTCGTACACATAAGGTATTGTAACATTGTACATTTGTACTTTCAGTTGTGTTCTAATTTAGGCATTGTACTTTAGAAAAGCCACCCGATTATAGCATTCAACTTTCAAGAATTTTCTTATTATAGAAGTGAAAATTATATCTATACTTTGGTAGATTTTATAAATCACAATCTTGTAATGAGAATAAATGAAAGTACGATGTTAAAATAAACAAATCAATTGAAGTACATTGCTATTTCTTGATTTAACCTTAAATGCCTTGTTTTTCCAGGAAAATTTTGGACAACAAAAGCTTATTTCGCTAGATTGCACGAACCAAGTACTATCTCTTTACAAAATTCCAATTTTTCCTTTTCCATCATACATGAAGAATATTTGATTTACAAAAAATGTTGCATTACAGTTCCAAAATAGGATGCATTTGCCTCTAATGATGTCCAATACCCAAGAAGATCAAACCTTACCATGGCTTCCTTTGACTTTTATTTTAATTTAAACTCGGGAACGATTTCATTCTGCATATTTTTAGATTGTTTTAGCACCCTATTTAATATTTTTAGTTTTTTTTACCATCCTACTTCCCACTTGCCGATAACTTCCACACGATATCGACGATAACTTCCCACTCGCCGATAACTTCCCCACGATGTCAACGATAACTGTTCACTCGCCAATAACTTCCCCACTCGCCGATAACTACCCCACGATGTCGACGATAACTTCCCACTCGCCAATAACTTCCCACTCACGGATAACTTCCCACTGGCCGATAATTTCCCCACTCGCCGATAACTTCCCCACTGGACGACAATTTTCTCACTCGCCGATAACTTTCCCACCATGTCGACGATAACTTCCCACTCGCGGATAACTTCTGCACTCACCTATAACTTCCCCACGATGTCGACGATAACTTCCATTTGCCGATAACTTCCCCACGATGTCGACCATAACTTCCCACTCGCCGATAACTTCACCACGATGTCGACGATAACTTCCCACTCGCGGATAACTTCTCCACTCGCCTATAACTTCCCCATGATGTCGACGATAACTTCCACTCGCCGATAACTTCCCCACGATGTCGACGATAACTTCCACTCGCCGATAACTTCCCCACGATGTCGACGATAACTTCCCACTCGCGAATAACTTCTCCACTCGCCTATAAGTTCCCCACGATGTCGACGATAACTTCCACTCGCTGATAACTTTCCCACGATGTCGACGATAACTTCCCACTCACTGATAACTTCTCCACTCTCCTATAACTTCCCCACGATGTCAATGATAACTTCCCCACGATGTCAACGATAACTTCCCACTCGCCGATAACTTCCCTATGATGTCGACGATAACTTCCCACTTGCGAATAACTTCTCCACTCGCCTATAACTTCCCCACGATGTCGACCATAACTTCCACTCGCCGATAACTTCCCCACGATGTCGACGATAACTTCCCACTCGCGGATAACTTCCCCACTCGCAAATAACTTCCCCACGATGTTGACGATAACTTCCCACTCGCGGACTACTTCCCCACTCGCCGATAACTTCCCACTTATCGATGACTTCCCACTGGTCGATAATTTTCTCACCGGCGGATAACTTCCCTCTTGTCGATAACTTCCCCACTGGACGATAATTTCGTCACTCGCCAATAAGTTCCCTACGATGTCGACGATAACTTCCCACTCGCGGATAACTTCCCACTCGCGGATAACTTCCCCACGATGTCGACGATAACTTCCCACTCGCGGATAACTTCCCAACCCGCAGATAACTTCCCACTTGCCGATAACTTCCCTACGATGTTGATGATAACTTCCCACTCGCGGATAACTTCCCCATTCGCCGATAACTTTCCCATAACATCCCACTTGCATATAACTTCCCACTCGCGGATAACTTCCCCACTCTCCTATAACTTCCCAAGCGCCGATAACTTCCCCACTAGCCGATAATTTCCCCACTCGCGGATAACTTCCCACTTGCCGATAACTTCCCTACTGGACGATAATTTCTTCACTCGCCGATAACTTCCCCACGATGTCGACGATAACTTCCCACTCGCGGATAACTTCCCCACTCGCGGATAACTTCCCCACGATGTCGACGATAACTTCCCACTAGCGGATAACTTCCCCACTCTCCGATAACTTCCCACTCGCCGATAGCTTTCCTACTGGCCGATAATTTCCCCACTCGCGGATAACTTCCCACTCACCGATAACTTCCCCACTGGACGATAATTTCCTTACTCGTTGATAAGTTTCCCACGATGTCGCCGATAACTTCCCACTCGCTAATAACTTCCCCACAATGTCTCCGATAACTTCCCACTAGCCGATAACTTCCTTACTCGCAGATAACTTACCACGATGTCGCCGATAACTTCCTACTCGTTGACAACTTCCCCACTTGCCGATAACTTCCCACTTGCCGATAACTTTCTCACTCGCGGCTAACTTCACACTCGCCGATAACTTCCCCACTATATGAAAAAAAGTTTGTCAAATGGTCCTTCTCTCGCAAAAAATTCCTACATTTGGGCAAAACGTTAAATAATTACTTAAATGCTCCAAATAAAATTCTAACGGGGATGATTCAAAATTTATCATTTCGAGAGCGATATTGTCAACAAAAAATAAAAGTGTTGATGACATTAATAATAAACTTATCGAACGGTGGTTTTCTGGAGATCAAAAAGTTTACTATAGCTTCGATGAAGCTGAAGATGATAAGAATAACTTATACGCTATAGAATTCTTGAACTCCCAAACTATTAGTGGTCGGCCTCCTCATTACCTTCGGTTAAAAGTTGATTGCCCAGTGATACTACTACAGAATATTGATCCCTCGAATGGATTATGCAATGGTACCAGGTTGATATGCAGAGCTTTCCAGCGAAATGTGATTGACGTAGAAATAGCCATTGGCCAACATGCCGGCAAAAGAGTCTTTTTGCCAAGAATTCCATTTTACCCGTCTGACGAAGACATGTTCCCATTCAAGCTGAAAAGAAAGCAATTTCCAATTCGTCTTAGTTTCTCTAAGACGATCAATAAAGCTCAAGGACAAACAATTCCAAATGTTGGGGTATATTTACCGGAATCGGTCTTTTCACGTGGCCAACTTTATGTGGCATTGCCCAGAGATTCCCACAACTATGGAGCAGAAGCAGCTTGTGGGCATGATTCCAATGACCGGTCAAGGTCAAGGTCAAACTCAAAGTTAAAGCCAAAGTCAAAGGCAAATTTATAATCACGTGTTGAGACCGCCAGTTTTGTCCGGTTCAGTAATCTCACCGGGGAATCACGTAACCGAGTTGACCGGGAATCGTTTTCCTGTCAGGGGTAATTTGGGAATTCCAAGCTACGGTGGAAATCAAAATAGACCGCAAAATTGGGGTGTACAAGGTGTGGATTTGACCTTTGATCATTCGTTGCATACGAATAATATACAAGGAGGATTGAATGTACTTCAACATGACTACGGTTCAGGTCAGAAAATCAGGGGTAGTAAGGTAATTTTCTCGATAGGGGAAGGAAGTGGGACCCAGTTTGTGGACAATCCTTTACGGGTTAAGGCTGAAAAAGTCAATTACAAAAGCGCGTGTCAACCATTTTGTCCCGAAGAATATAGTCAAGATGATCTCCTAACCCCCAATCCTTTCACAGGTTTGTTATCCTACTTTCGTTACATTCTATTACAACATGGTACTTTAATTTTTTATTTTATTTTAGGCATTGTACTTTGAAAATCTATTGTATTATATCATTTTACTTTCATATCTTTTCTTATCAACAAATTACACTCATCTATTATTACGTCGTGAAGCAGATGACTGACTAAAAGGTATTCCACCAATGTTTTTCAATAGCTTGTGTGTATGTGCGTAAATATGTGGCGTTAATTTTGGTTGTGTTGGACAAATGAATAATTGACATGGGTGAGACGTAAGTAAGAATATCACCAAGGATACTTTTAGGCATTTGCTTCACGTAATGGTTCTCAAACAAAAAGATATTAAAATATCACATTCATTCTTTGAATATTTTGTTCCCCACATGGGATGTATTGGGCGACCATGCCAACATGAGGCTTCAACCTAAAACTATTTTTGTGTTAAATTAAATCCTAAATACCAAATTTTTTTAATAATTTAATATTATATCACAGACAAAAGGAAGTTGAAGCTTGCATAATTAACCAGGTCATGTGCTTCAACACAAACACATATAATATAGACATGATACAGCCAACTTAACCTGCATAATTCAACAGCAAACCCGCATAAGATAGACAACATACCCCATACCGTAAACCACAAACCATAATGGAAACCATGTATTGGAGTATTTCGTGTGATTTTTAATATGACATGTTCTGGAAAAAATATATCCCCCGAGGTGATAATGGGTATGTACTCGGAGACAATATTGTACTTTTTATATTTAACGCAAAATAGCAACACAAATTTTTTTCAAATGCTAAACAAGAAGAATGCATATTTATTTCTAATACAAAATTCCATTGTGATAATGGACAAGTACCCTAAAAAATTTTGTACAATGTATATTTAACGTAAAATAGCAACGTACATTTGTTTTTCAAACGCCTAACAAGAAATATACATATTTTATGTCTAAATCAAAATACCACCCTCTCCAAAATCCTAATCATTGAAAGATAATTATTTGTCGTAAGAAAACTATTCACCGCCCCTGTTGGACGACACATTTGACTGTTTTTTACCATAATTACTGCAATAATCCATTAGCAAAACCAAACCATTCAATGCATATCAAAAGATAGTTATTCAACGACAAAACTAATCAATGTACCTCGCATTCGACGTCTGATGAAAGGAAAATAATAGCCATGTAAATGAAATTAATCGCCGTCCGCTACATAGCGTGTGTACACACCAACTTCTTTTTCAATTTAAAATGACCAAATAAAATAGTTAACCGCCTAACCATTACTAACCTAACCAACATCGACACCCCCTTCCCCCCCCCCCTAACCGCCGCCGCATCGCGCGGGACGCCTGCTAGTATATATATATATATATATATATATATATATATATATATATATATATATATATATATATATATATATATATATATATATATATATATATATATATATATATATATATTACTCTGTGGTTTTGGGATGATCTTAAACGTGAAATAACCAAGCCTATATATAGGGCAAAGGAGAGTAACTCTTACATATTTGCTTACGTCTTTTGTTAAATTATATATATATATATATATATATATATATATATATATATATATATATATATATATATATATATATATATATATATATATATATATAGAGAGTTAGGATCAAATGTGGAACACAAATATTGTGTGATCGTGTGAGACAATATCAGCCATTTGATGAAAAAAATGAATGGTTAAGATGATGATGGCATGATCGTAATTAATTGAATAAAAATTAATTATTTTTAATTAAATAAAATCAATAAGGGTGAATTAGTCAAATTTACCCATGACAAATTTTGGAATGTGCGGATATTTAGGGATTAGAATTTAATTAGTTATCTTGCATGATCGTACTTTCTATTCTTATAATTCTTACATATTTGTATCATTTTTTATTTACAACTAGATTTAATTATTTAACAATGTGTTATTTCGTATTCTTACAGAATTTAGGTTAAAATACTTGGATAGAAATTAAAAACGCATGTATTTACTCATATTACAAAGAATACATGTCATCATTGAATCATTTTTAAAAAACACGGTTTCATTCTAAAAGAATATTAGGACAGCTTATAACATAAACAATAAAATATACAATATTATTGAAGAATAAACACATCATTTTATACTAAATCAGGAATATATATAACATTCTAGAAGAATATACACAACACTATAATTTAAAACAGAATAATATATACAATATTCTTGAATCATCCGTCTTCTCTTTTTCAGCCTTCATTCTTAAAGAATGTTCTATGGTTTCGGTCTTCATTCTTAAAGAATGTTTTAGTCTTTCAAATACCACCTGAGAATTTATCCAAAACGAGAAAAATGTCAAAATATTTTCATCTCAAGAAAGAAAATAAAAAACTCATAAGCACCAATTAGTTTCATTCCAACAGGTTCCATTATTTCTTCAATAGTTCAATCGTAACATTATTGAAAGGTCCACATAAATTCAATTTAAGATCTAATATAAAATGAAAGAGCTTGTTTTATGTTATTTTCGATGGACCCAAGCCCTTATTAACAAAAAAATACCCACTAAAGCAACATACCAATTATTATTAGAAATCGGTGGCCGGTTCTTCCTTTTACGGTATCAGTTTTTATAATGCAACGTAATATAATTAAACAAACTAAAAACATGTTCTTTATTTATCTTGAATAAATTGTACCCTGATTATATATGTTCGTAGATCATTAGGTTTGTACTCATCTTCTCGAAGTACATAGTTTTGTTTTACTAAATTTTTGCGCAAGAAAAGAAAATGGAACAACGTCGTACGATGGGAGAAAAGGTGGGAAAAGAAGATAATAAGTGGATAAACAAAAATAAGTAAATGGACAAGACAGTGGATTACTTACTGGGACAAAATTCATGTATTTGTAGCTTTCTCAAGAATGGTGATCCAACATCATCATAAAGCAAGAAGATTCAATCCATCATCATGTTGGCGTATGAATTTTTTAAAGGTAACGACCGCAAAGTTTGATAGGGTTTGGATGGTTGCCGATTTGAATGCATTTAAGAAGAGAAGTGAGAGAGTGAACGGAGATGATTAGCAAACTCCCTAAATTAATGGATTACATTAAAATATAATTAATTATTAATTTTGGTAATTAAATTAGTTGTATACAATGTTCCTAATTTGCCCCTATGAAATGATTGGCTCAGAATTTATCACACATTCATACAATATTTAGTCTCCACATATGAACCTACATCTATATATATATATATATATATATATATATATATATATATATATATATATATATATATATATATATATATATATATATATATATATATATAGGGTTAAGTTCTTTTAAAAACTCAAATATTCATGAGATCTTGAGAACTCAATGTCATCCATTAGATCCTTATCCAAATCAAAAAGGGCTTGATCATCATTTTATAAATCTAATTTAATTTTAATTTTTTTTATTTTTGGCAACAGAATATCAACTCCTAAAAATAAGCACAATCAATTTCAAATTTCAAATTTAAAAAACTTGATAATTTTCTTTTTTTTTAATATGATAATTTTTGAAATTTGAAAAAAAAACATAAAAATTCTAAATTAAAAAAAAAACAAATTTTTGAAATAAAAAAAAACATATTAGTGTATTTGCATGTGTATATATGCATACTCGCAGATACATATTTTCACAATTCATATATACGTATTTGTATTTTTAATATCTAAATGTAAAAATGAATAACGCATTTTATTATAAAGAATAATATGCAACTGTTTTTAACGATAAATGCCTAAAATTTAAAAAGTACAACAAAAAATAATGAACGTTACATACAAAAAATATAAAAAATACAACGAAAATTCATGATGTATTCATTCCTCAAACTTTCAATTTTCATTTCTTCAATTTGTTCGATAACTTTTCCAAAACCTGCAATAACATTAATAAAAATTAATATACGTATATATTCAAAATCATTAAAATAAATACATGCATGTATATACGCCTATGAACAAATGCACATCTATTTTATCATATATAGGCATATATGCATATGTGCATATACACATTTAAATGCATATAAACACCTATGCACATATGCACATGTGCACATATGCACACATTTTTTTTCTTATTATGACATTATATTTTGAAAAGTTGACCCAATTATAGCAGTGTATAAAATTTTAATTGCTACATTTATATGCATACAACTTTATGCATATGTATATATTCTTCACTCATGAGAATTCTTCATGTCAATGTCATGTTCCAAAATTGTATATACATATACACATGTATATGCACATATGCACATACGTACAAACATGAATATAAAAAAATTATCATACATGCACATACACACATACGTATATGAACATATGCACATACGTATATGTACATGTGCACATACGTGTATGTACATATGCACATGCGTGTATGCATAAATACACATACGTATATGAACATATGCACATACGTACATGAACATGTGCACATACGTGTATGCACATATGCACATACGTGTATGCATAAATGCACATACGTATATGCACATATGCATTAATACAAATGAAGCATGTCGGTGAAGAACAGATTGAAGCACACAATTTGGTACAAAAATATAGAAATAAGAATTAAGAAATGGCTAATAGTAAATAACAGATTGAAGCACACGATTTGTTGTGTACGGATCACTTTCCATACAAAAAAACTCACATCATAGTTAGGATTCAAGCAAAAGAGAACTGTAAACGATAAATAAAATTTCAAAGAACTCAAAAGGAAAACGTGTACAATAAATAAACCAATCCAAAAACATCTCATTGGGGAATTTCATCGAGCACTTGGTGTTCATCCAAGAAAAATGTAACAAAACATTTGTTGCATTTTAAACCAACCACAGAAAATACAAACTGCAAACAAATAAATTTGAAGGAGTGCAAACAAAAAAAATTTGAGTTTGCAAAATTAACAAAGAGACAGTTAGCCAATTACAGGAAGGAAGGTAGCAATTAACAAAAATCAATGATTCTAAATTGACCCTAACCACTAGTGAGTAATCTTTATTTACCATAACATGATCAGAGCACCAAAACAAACAACCTGACCCTATAAATCATATTCATTGAGCAAATAGCTATCTAAGTATCTTTACGCTAGTAATTAAATTATATAGCAAAATCGGTAGACAAATATTAAAATTGTAACAGTTTTGCTATGAAATTACAATAAAATAGTTGTTTAAAAAAAACTAAAGACATGACGTGAAGCCACAGGTTGAATCTTATTAGTTCACCAATATAAAAGCATATAACAAAATTGATCCCAAAAACCCTATCGACCTCCGAACAAAATTGGAACCATTTCGACTGTAAGATCAAGAAAGAGGGGATGTCGACTGTAAGATCAAGACAGGGGGATGGCGACTATGTAAGATCAAGAAAGAGTGTTCCCCATTCACGATGATTATATTAGAAGACGAATTCCGATTGCTTTTTTGCGCGAGTATCAAGAAAGAGGGGATGTCGACTGTAAGATCAAGACAGGGGGATGGCGACTATGGTTTCTGAATGGCGACTGGCTGCGATCGATGCTGGTGGAGATTGTCTGACAATGATAAGCAGGTTGTGAGGATCAACATGTGAGGGAGAAACGGCGGCAAGGGATATCAATTGCAGAAATTCAGGATCAATTGTAGGAATCGACATAGACCTCGACAATCATCATCGGCTCCAGCAAGGCGGCTAGGGATATATGATCGCGAACTCCCTAGCCTTACGTTTCTCGGATATAACTGTGTGATCGATTTTTGATATGTAGAGGGTACGGGAGGTGGGGACGAACACGACGAGAGAGAGAGAGAGATGATCTGATCGGATTCTTATTTCATAGGAAGTTTGGCGTGAAATCGATGATAGAAATCGGATTCTTAGGGAGGCGGTGGAGCAGACGCTATGTATGCGAGAGAAAGAGAGAGAGATGATTTAATTGTGAGATTCCTATTTCAAAGGAAATATTAACGTGAATCGGGGGATTTCCTAATAAATTTAATTTTTTATTCCGAAAGTATCCTCAGGACCCGTTCAGAAAGTCCAATGTACCATCAAATTCAATGATAATTACAAAAATGCCATATTGCATCTCAATCATTGATTTTTTTTGATCTAATGGTTGATAATGAGTTCTCAGGATCTCATGATTTTTTAAGTTCTCAAACCTAACTCTATATATATATATATATATATATATATATATATATATATATATATATATATATATGCTCGTTGAATGCGTCGACAATTAGGTGGACGTTGCATTTTGTTGAACGCCTTGTAGTACCATTCAAACACGTTGTCATCCATCAACTACTTTGACAATTTGAGATACAAATTGTCTGCCAAAAGAATTAATTTACACATTTGGCCCTTGAAGAATCTAACCCTTGGTAAATTTGGAAGCATATTTCCACACCAAGCCTTTCCATGAGATGAAAGAGAGAAACAGAGAGAATGAAGATGAGAGAAAAACAGAGACTAAAGGGATGGGAAACTGTATGCTTGCAAGCCTATTAGCGAGTCATATTTGGATTCGTTTATAGCAATGACAAATTTTTAAACTTGGAGTTCTTGAGTTTTCTGTGAAAATTATATTATTTCGTTGGAAAAGATGCAGCGAAATTACTATATAATGAATTAGAAGCAAGTTTCTAGAAAGATTTGGAGGGTAGGACGGTTTTCCGGGTTTAAAGGGGGGTGGGGTTCTTTTGGAGTATCTGTAGTTGACACGTATTGACTACGTGGTTTTCATTTCTTTCAATGTTTCCCGGTATTCACTACAACAATTAATTGCAAGTGGCCCACACAGACACTGCATAGCCTTCTTCTCCCTCTTTTTTTTCCCTCACTGCTTTAAATACCTTCGTCGGTTACCGTCGACTCCATATCCGATCAAATCCAATCCATTGAGAGAAAATCTAGCAGAAAGGTATATAGACCCGGAGATATAGGATGGCGGCAGCGTTGGTGAGGGTAGATCTGGACGGAAATATGATAAATTCGTTCCCGATATGCATGATTGGTGCCGGTGGATTCATAGGGTTACACTTGTGCGAGAAATTGTTGACGGAGACACCGCACACTGTCTTAGTCGTGGACGTTTACAATGACAAGATCAAGCACCTCCTCGAACCGGATTCTCTTCCGTTGGCCGGTCGCATCCAGTTCCACCGTTCTCACAAATCGCTGAATCAGTTTGCCCTACTCATTATCCAAGGCGCCGACAATCCTCAAGATCGTAACTCGAATTGCACTGGTGGAGCTAATTTGCAGGTAATTGATTTTTCTGATGTTATTGGCTCGATTAATCGATTTTTTTAACGATATTATTGGGTAAAAGGGATGCACAGGTAACCGGAACAAGGTTCGATTAAGTGTTGTTATTATATACTACATGATGTTAATTTATTACGCATTTGTGAAGTTCGATGTTTGATTTGTGGTTTGTAATGAATTGTATGTAGGGGAAGTTGTGAAGCCACGAAAAAGACGAAAGAAGAACAAAGCAGATGGAAACAGTAGCGGGATGATAAAAAGGAAGCTAAGTGACGAACAAGTGAATATTCTTGAGCAAAACTTCGGTAATGAACATAAACCGGAATCCGAAAGAAAAGATCAGATTGCTTCTGAACTTTGGCTTGACCCACGTCAAGTTGTGGTTTGTTTTCAGGACAGGTGGGCTCGATGGAAGAGCAAGAAGCTCGAAGAGGAATACTCGAAGCTTAAGACTCAACATGATTCAACAGTTCTTGAAAAATGCAAACTCGAATCTGAGGTAATTTAAATGAAAGAGAAATGTTTTGAAATTCATTGCTTAAGTGGTGGTAATCTTGATTTAAGTTCCAACTAAATGTAAAAAGATCCACAAATAATTCCATCGAGTAGCTTTTTCCCTCTGCTCAGGTAATCAATTTCTCAAGTAGCTTTTTCTTTTTTTCTTTCTTGCATCAAATACATTCAACTTTCCAGTTATTATTGCGGAGCTTCGTTGGTTATTGGTAGTTGATAATTCAATAATCTTAATAAACAAACGTTTTGCAGGTTGGCAAGCGAATTAACTCCATAGTTTTGCCCATAAAACTTTTACATCAGTTTAAACCTTCTGATTTCCAAAGTCAATACGAATAATAGGCATACAAATATTACATTCAGCTGAAAAAGCCCTTTCCCTTTTTAATAAAAAGAAAAGCCATTATCTATTGTTGCATTCTCTTTTTCTTAACACATTATTTTAGATGTTTTGTTAATCAAAACAGTTAACCTATTAAGGAATCCCAACATCAGATCTCAAAGTATCAAAAGAAAAGCTTGAATAAGAGCACAACTTAATTGCTATAATAGCATTATTTAATTACCACTTTTTTGCTTAATCCAATCTGATATGATTTTACGTGGGTATCTTTTTAGGTTACCTCAACTACCTTGGAATAAGGGCTTCATCGAGTTATACAATGAATGCATTTCATGACCCAACAGAAAAGCTTCAAGATGAGTTAAGTAACACTATACACAAAAATCTATTATTTGCATTTCAGTACTTACATGTAAAATCACGTGAAACTAATTTCTTTTAGTAGGCAATAATATTGGAATACCTATGTTTAATGTATACTTTGTTTTACTATCCCTGATTTAGTTCTGTGTTATGAATCCTCTCGGATCTGCATTTTCATCCTTAACGGCGTAATTCTTAATATAAGAGTGAGGATGTGGATTCTGTTAAGCTGTTATATTTTTTCTAAGTGTTGAATACCTCACTGATCTGGTCAAAGATAGTGTGCGTGTTCCATGCTTGAAGCGTAAAGTACTGATAGCATCCATTAGAACATGTTAATGAGTCTTAATGAATTGCGGAGATTATACTTAAAAACACGTATACATCCGAATAATTGATTCTATTTTGCTATTTCATTTATTTTGTTTTTTGTTTGTTGATCTAGACAGTAAATCTAGCCGCGATCTGCACACCGGTAGACGAAGACTGTAAATACAAAGCAATCTTAAAATATTTCAAAAACTTACAAAAAAGGATAACAAAAGAATACTCAAAATCTTTAAAGAATTAATAAGATAGCCAATATGGAATAAAAGTCGTCTAACCTACTTACCGAGTTCTGTTCCAACCCGTGCGAAGCACGGGCTCAACCTAGTTAATTAGTAAATGTCTTTAATATATCTGAAGTGAAAGAGGGGCAAAATTGTCTATATATTAATTTTTCTGTGGCTCAAGGAAAAGACTCCGTGGAAGATTCACTTCCCTAAAAAAGTTGCATATTTTGTCTCATAATTGACATCGGTCCAGACTCGAGTATAATGATGTGGTCACAACTTTAAGATAATATTAGCTATAACTAAAATTTTGTCATTAAGTTTCTAATATGGGAATTTAATTAGCAACTATGTGAGATAAACAAGTTGACATTGTTTATTGATGTCCACTGGTGACGAAATGGCTACCCGTATATGTTATTAACCCAAAAGTAAGTTGGATGATTTATTCGTTAATTAAAAATAGAAGTTTAAGAAAATCGTTCAAAGCATTATCTAACCTATTTTGTGGTACATAAATGTTGTTTTGTTTACTAATCATTAGAACTGCTTCTCTAGATTACCATGCTACTTGTTATAATTTACGTAATGTGTATGTATGACATGTATTTTCAGGTACCGACGCAAGCTCAAGTAACAACTAACAAGAATTGTGACAACCAAAAAGTTTTACGCGTTTAAGATATGATTTGTCACTTAAACGTGTTATGGATGGACAAAAAGGTCAAAAGAGGTAAGAATATGGAAATGTGTGGGTTAAAACCTTTTATTAAACTATGACGAGATATTACCTCAATTAGAAATTTGGTTTTAGCGACCTAAAAGGAAAAATGAGAATAAAGGACTAAAAGTGAAAACTTTATTATGCAATCTTTAAAAATTATTATCTCAAAATCTAAAAGGAATTGAGGAAAAGTCATCAATATGACTTTTGTAATATTTGAGATAACAAAAATATAGGAAAATGAATCGTGTTATTTGGAGTTGTAACGAAGGAGTTATAATGAAATAAAAATGGTCCAAAAGTGACAAAAAATGATCAAAGGGTTATTTTTAAGGGGTAATAGCGGAAAATCTATTGAGATTTAGACGAAAGTCGGTAAGTGAAAGTTGTAGAGCTCATTCCCACCTTTTAAAAGGTATAAAGTTAGAAAATTTTGGATGTCGTATGAAGGAATTATGACCCGGCAAAGTTGAGGAAAAAAAATAAGGAAATAAAGGCGAAATTTCTCCAAGTCTGGAAAGCGGGGGTATTTTTGTAATTTGATAATTAAAACCCAGCCATTGGTTTTCTAATATTGTGTACGCGTCTAGGAAAGAGGGGGAAAGAAAAAGTTGGGATCGAGGTCAAGGAGGGAGAACCGAGAAAATAAGCAACTCGCACCCAAGGTGCGATTCACGCAAATTCGAAGGGAGAGACCATGTAGGGCTGGAAATCGGTCCTTGAGGATCGCGTATTTCCCCAAATCGAAGCAAGAAGGAGTTGCATTTGCAGCAGCCGACAACAGCTGCCGGAGAAGAAGAAGTCGACGGTGAAATCTGCCGCAGCCGGCGGCGGTTGTGGTGTACAGCGTTGGCGGTCGACGGCGGGAGGTGAGGAAGGTGTCAAGTGGTCCGATTCCTTCCATACTTCAGCCCTAATCTCCTGATTTCAGGATTTTGGGTCAAGAACCCAAGGTAAATGTTGAATATTTTGAACCCTAGTTGTTAAAATCCGAAAATTAGTTCATGCATGTTGGATTTGAGCATGGTTTTTGATTTCTATCACTGTTATGAGTCAAAATCACACAAGGAATGAAATTCTTGAACACAAGAAGTTGTTCATGATTGGGTTAACTTGAATTTGTTGATTTCATGTTAAAATTGTTTGAAGGTATTAAGAACATTGTGTACCAAGTTGGAAATTTTCAAGAAACAAGAATATATGAATTTGTCCGTTTGATATTTGGAAGGGTTTGATCTTTTGTTAATCAAACCCGAAGATTTTCATGAAATTGGAATAAAATGAGTTTTAGGTATCAAAAGTCAAGCATTATGCGAATATTGAACCAAGTCAAAGCTAATTTTTTGGTGTTTTTGCATCGTACGAAACTCTAACATCTAAGTGATGTTTTATGGATTTGTAATGGTTAAAGAATGTAAATAAATGGTGATTTTTGTTTTAGTCAAACTTGACCGTGAAATGAGATTTTTGCAATACGTTGACATTTGGAATATGGCTTAGAATTTATGAGAAATGAAGTTTCAAACTTGGTACTTGGAAGATCTTTACGTCATGATTTAAAGATTATATATGTGCGAAATTGTAAAGTGCTAGTTTAAATGTAAACCAAATTTTGATTTGAGTTCGTTAGTAAATTGTGAAGATTGGGATTGGAACTGGGAATTCCATTATTTCATGTTAATGGAATAATGAAATCAAATTTGTTAATGTACAATTATATATGAACAAAAGTTGGTTAAGAAAACTTGTAGTAATACTAAAGGCTGCAACAACTAAAATAGTCGCGGTCGAAACTAAAAATTTATATTTTAGGCTAAATGGAAATCCAAGAGCATAGAATCGAACTCTAATGACACTTATGTAATGTCGAAAACATCTTGGTGATAATTTGAAGAAAAGTATCAATGTTTTTTATGGTTTCTATTTTTAGAAACTTTATCTGTTGAAATTTGTCAAAACGGCATAAATGAGTAAAATGAAGGTTATTATGACGTCTAACACTAAAGCGAGTTTAAAGAGAAGTAAATTTCATAGGTTTTCTAGAATAAATTTGTAAAAACCCAAAAAATATCATTTTTGGTCAAAGTGGGATAAAAGGGTAAAATTGTCCAAAATGATTTTTATGTCTTATGGCCTATACTTAGCCACCAGAATGGACTTAGATAATGACTAGAAGTAGTCTAAAAATGATTTGACAAATGTTGCATGTTTAGTTGCGAAATAAGTTCTAATATTTTATTAACTTAATAGAGATTTGAAGGACGTTTGGAAGCAACGAAAGGCTAGAGGAAGTGGATTAGTGTAGCTAGACGTACCTAGCTACTAAGGTGAGTACATGTGGCTTTTCCCACTTTGGGGTACATGGCAAAAAGTTTATAAAGTTTTATATGACTATCAATGTGAAGTGTTTTATTATTTAGTCATGATTACGAAAGTTTACGTAAACGTGTATGAAAGAATGTTTTGGCGTTTAGCCTATTAAAGTTATGAAAGAATGTTTTGGCGTTTAGTCTATAAAAGTTATGAAAGAATGTTTTGGCGTTTATCCTATGAAAGTTATAAAAGAATGTTTTGGCGTTTAGCCTATAAAAGTTATGAAATAATGTTTTAGCGTTTAGCCTATGAAAATTATGAAAGAATGTTTTGGCATCAAGCCTACAACGATTTACGAAAGTATGTTTTAGCCTACTCTGTGATTGAAAGATGGTTTTGTTTTCAAACCTATTATGCTTATGAAAGATTTAAATTGTTAATGTTTATATTATTGTACAAGTGTCTCAAAGCATTATATGACATTTTGTACAAAAAGAAAAAAAACAGTGTTGTGATGCATGCATAGAGTGTAAATGCATATGAGTCGAGTAAGGTCCGGACACGTCCCCGTAACGGGACAAGACTCTACTGGGATGGTACATCCCGTCGCGAAGTAGAAGTCTTTCAGGCGTCAATATAGGATGATTTGTTCTCCTATTTTGGCGAGCTTTGTGTAACACCCGGCTTTTTAATATAAATACACCCCTTTATTTTACACGCTTTAAAACATATTTTATTCAACAAAATATTATACAGGGGAATATATTACAAGCCAAAAGCACACAAGTAGTATCTGGGAGTACGAAATCTCCTCAAAGCCGGGCTGCTACTATCTGCTCTAACCCCGAAGCACCTCTTTCCCTTTAGTAGGGTCTATATCACCTGCACAGTTAGTATCCACAGGGGTGAGCTATACAAGCTCAATGAATAATCGATAAGCGTTGCAAAAAAAAATACACAACACAGAATTTTCAGCTTCCACATCATATCATGGTTCCCAGCAATATCGAGTCCTAAGGACTCAATGTGCATCCCCTGAGTGAGTGATAGAACTGCCGGCCGATTAAGCCATCACAACACTTGTATGTGGTCCCACCACAATTACTGCTTACACGACCGTCACAACGTATATATGTGGTCCCAACCACCAACAATAGTCAGTGGCCCCACAGGAAAGGTGGTCTCAACCACGAGTACCGAGTATGTGACCCCACGGTAAGGTGGTCCCAATCACATGAACCGGTAATGTGGCCCCACAGGAAAAGTAACACTTAGGTATCGATTACTCACCTGGTTGTTGACTAAAGCTTTTGTCTTTTTCTGCCTTGTATCCTCTTCCAACCTTGACTGTTATCACAGTACAAAATCTATCATTTATAAATCTTCCATTCACCCTTTTTAATAGTTCCAAAATAACACTTCATGATTTATCAAGTAAAGAACGGCCAAGTAGAAGATTAGATGGGGTGGTAGGATCCTTTCAGCATTTTAGCCTTTCGGAAAATCCAACAACCAGATCCCATGTAACCGGCCTAGGCACCGTTCTCGTAAGTAAATCAATTAGCATTATTTCGGAACAAAGTCTCCATAGCCTGAGTTATCTCCCGGCTCGAACTTGGTTATTTGATATAAGTCAAAATGACTAGCAATCGTTCCCTACATATTATATGCAAAATACTATTATAATTGTACTAAAGGTTTGGAATTTACTTTCCGTATGTCGAGACGACGATCGCTACCCGAACCTATTGATTTCCCTCTCTTATAGCATCTCTTCCTTACTAACACACTCCTCTATATCGTAAGGTTGTTTGGTATTTGTTGTGGTTTGAAATGAAGAGGTTGAGCCTCTATTTATAGGGCTCAAAAACACTATTCACGACGTCATCACGACATCAACGTCGATGTCATTACGAGGTAAGCGCTTACTTCATCTCTCGGTTACTATTCACGCCGGAGTTACTATTCATGCCAGAGCACTATTCACGCCGGAGTTACTATTCACGCCGAAGTTGCTATTCATTTTTTTTTTTTTTGGAAAACCGTCGTTACAAGTTCTCCCCCCTTTTATAAGATTCCGTCCCCGGAATCAAGCAAACAATTGGGGGTACTTCGTCTTCATTTCCTCTTCGGCTTCCCAAGTTACATCCGAGCCCTTGTGATATCGCCACTGTACTTTTACCATATTAATCTTCTTGTTCCGTAGCTGTCTCACCTTGCGGTCTAAAATCTTTTCTGGCTGCTCCGGGTACCTCAGCTTTTCATCTATTTCAATTTTAGGTAAAGGCACTCGTTGGGACTCGTCAAACAGAGTCTTTCTCAAATGCGACACATGGAAGACGTTGTGAATGCCTCTTAGCTCCTCAGGTAGCTCTAACCGGTAGACTACAGCTCCCACCCTTTGTAATACCCGGAACGGACCAATAAAGCGAGGACTCAGCTTACCTTTCTTTCCAAAACGAATCAGACCCTTCCACGGGGAAACCTTAAGCATCACCATATCGCCAACCTGAAACTCTATAGGTTTCAATCGACGATCAGCATACTGCTTTTGGCGGTTTTGAGCAACCTTCAAATGTTCTCGAATTTCTCGAATTTTCTCCTCGGTTTGAGCTACAATCTCGGGTCCAGCTAACGGCTTTTCCCCTAACTCTGTCCAACATGTCGGAGTACGACATGGTGCTCCATACAATGCCTCGTATGGCGCCATCTGAATGCTGGAATGATAGCTATTATTATATGCGAATTCCACCAAAGGCAAGTGATCCTCCCAGCTTCCACCAAAATCTATAACACAGGCACGAAGCATATCCTCCAATGTCTGAATAGTCCTTTCACTCTGTCCATCAGTCTGAGGATGGTAAACAGTACTCATTAAAACTTTCGATCCAAACTGCTTTTGGAAGCTCTGCCAAAACCCAGACATAAATCGACTATCTCGGTCGGATATAATGGAGGATGGTACCCCGTGTCTACAGACTACTTCATCAATATAGATTCTGGCTAATTTGCTAACTTTATAATCTTCACGTATGGGTATGAACTGAGCGGATTTGGTCAGTCGATCCACGATCACCCATATTGCATCGTGTCCTCGTGGCGTCCGAGGAAGTTTTGTCACAAAGTCCGTAGTGACCTCGTCCCACTTTTTCATTGGAACCGGTAGAGGCTGAATTTCTCCATACGACTTTTGATGATTGGACTTTACTTGTAAGCACGTTTGGCACCGTTCCACATATCTTCCTATATCCCGCTTCATTCCCGGCCACCAATACATCGGTTTCAGCGTCCGGTACATCTTGGTGCTACCCGGGTGTATAGCATAACGAGAACAATGCACATCCTCGAGGAGTAACTTCCGTGCCTCACCCTGCTTTGGCACCCATACTCGACCTTTAAAGGTCTTCAATCGCTGAGAATTTTCCTCGAGTTGGTTAATATAGCTAACCATGCGTTCACTTTTCACATGCTCCGCCTTCCCTGCTTCCTCTTGGGCTGTTCGAATCAGCTCAGGTAGCCGACTAACTATGCTCATACAAGCAGACACAACCCTAATGGGTCTCTCCTTCCGACTAAGCGCGTCTGCAACTACATTCGCCTTCCCTGGATGGTACAAAATCTCGCAGTCATAGTCTTTGAGTAAGTCCATCCATCTCTGCTGCCTCATGTTCAACTCCTTCTGATTGAACAAATATTTGAGACTCTTATGGTCCGTATAGATCTTGAACTTTACCCCATATAGGTAGTGCCTCCACAACTTTAATGCTAATACTACAGCAGCTAGTTCCAGATCATATACCGGGTATTTTTTCTCAGCTTCCTTCAATTGTCTGGATGCGTATGCAATCACCCTGCCCCTCTGCATTAAGACACATCCCAGACCTACCCTAGAGGCGTCACTGTAAACCACAAAGTCTTCTCCACCTTGTGGTAATGCAAGAACTGGGGCTTCACACAAAGCTTGCTTCAGCTTCTGGAATGCAGCTTGCTGTTCTTCCGTCCATTCAAACTTCTCACCCTTCTTAGTTAATTTGGTCAAAGGAGCTGCAATAGAAGAGAAGTTCTCTACAAATCTCCTATAATATCCAGCTAGCCCAAGAAAGCTGCGTATCTCTGACGGATTCCGTGGCGGCTCCCACTTCATTACGGCCTCGATTTTTGCTGGATCCACCTTTACTCCATTGCTGCTGATAACATGTCCTAAAAACTGAACCTCACGAAGCCAAAACTCACACTTTGAGAACTTGGCATACAGCTTCTCTTGACGAAGTAATTCCAAAACTTGACGTAGATGCGTCTCGTGCTCTTCCTGGCTTCGGAAATAGATCAGTATATCATCAATGAACACGATAACAGAGGTATCAAGAAATGGACGACACACTCTGTTCATCAAGTCCATGAAAGCTGCAGGGGCATTGGTTAACCCAAACGGCATCACCAGGAACTCATAATGTCCGTAACGGGTACGGAAGGCAGTCTTCGGGATATCCGACTCCCGAATCTTCAGCTGATGATATCCCGATCTTAGATCAATCTTAGAGAAATAGGATGCTCCCTGAAGTTGATCGAATAAATCATCAATCCTGGGCAATGGATATTTGTTCTTTATGGTGATCTTGTTCAGTTCTCTATAGTCTATACACATTCGCATAGACCCGTCCTTCTTTTTCACAAACAGGATAGGTGCTCCCCAAGGTGAAGTACTCGGTCGAATGAATCCCCGATCGAGTAATTCCTGCAACTGCTTCCTCAACTCTGCCATTTCTGATGGTGCCAATCGATAAGGAGCACGAGCAATAGGGGCTGCTCCTGGAACCAAATCGATGGTAAACTCTAGCTGCCGATCCGGAGGTAATCCTGGAAGCTCATCGGGAAAAACATCAGCAAACTCCTTTACAACGGCGACATCTTCAACGGATCGTTTGGTAGGCTCTGTCGAGACCACACATGCCATGTAAAATATTCATTCTTTGTTGTTATGACGTCGTACTTTGGCAAAAGACATGACAGGCATCCTTGTACGTGGCCGTTCACCTTGAATTATTATTTGCGACCCGTCTGGTGCCAGAACTGCAATTTTTTTTCTTTTACAATCGACTTGAGCATCATTGGATGCTAACCAGTCCATTCCTACAATTACTTCAAATTCTCTGGTGGTGATCAGCTTTAGATCAATAGGGAAAATGGTCCCGTTAATCTCAAGCTGACACCCTGGCATCTGTTCAGAGACATATACATATCTACCACCTGCTACTTCTACCTCCAGTTCTTCATTCAACGGGGTTAAGGGTATCGAAATTTGGGGCATGAATGATGTGGAAATAAAAGAGTCTGTGGCTCCGGGATCAAAGAATACATATGCAGGGATCGAGTTTAGTTTAAAAATACCTGTGATAACATCAGTCTTTTCCCGGGCCTCCTCAACGGTCATCTGGAATGCTCGGGAGACTACTGGTCCACCTCGTGTCTCCTTCCTTTCTCTTCCCTGCTCCTCCCGTGTCCTGTCTCGGGATCCTCCTGTCTTCAGCTGTGGACATTCTGATCGGATATGATCTTTGGCTCCACACTGGAAACATACTCGAGTTGTTTGGTTATAATCTCGAGCATAGTGTCCTGTCTTCCCACACTTAAAACAATACAATGGTGAGGGACTAGTAGGCCAATCTCCCGTATGCTTCCTCCGGCATTTGTCGCACCATTTGCCTTCATCCTTCCGAGTCTGACCCTGCGACCCAGATTCTGATTGTTGGGACTTCTTCTGAGAAATCCACGGACGTTCCTCAGCCTTTCTTTTTGTTTCTGCGGCCCTCCTTTCAGCTTGTTGGCGTTGTAGCTCCGCCTCACGTTCCACCACCCGATCAACTACTTGCCGAAAGGTAGTCAGCTTGAGTGGCTGTACTACCTCTCGAATCCGGGTTTTCAATCCCCATACGTACTTGTCTATCTTTCTTTTCTCAGTATCAACCTCATGTTCACAGAATCTAGCTTTCTCCAAGAAATCCATAGTATATTCTTGCACAGAACAAGTCCCTTGTTCCAAATGTAAGAACTCTTCTGTCAGCTTCTTCACTGCTACTTCGGAACAGTATTCTTCAGTGAATTTTGCTTTAAACTGTTCCCAGGTCAACATTCCAAGCAAATCTGAACCCAAAGCTCTACTGAAAACTTGCCACCAATACTGGGCATTCCTAGCGAAAAGGTTGGTAGCAAACTCCACCTTGTCTGCCTCATCACACTTGCTAATCCGGAAAACTTTCTCCGTATGTATCAACCATTCCATCGCTTGTACGGGACTATCAGTTCCCGTAAATTCCTTAGGCTTGCAACTAAGGAAATTCTTATACGTACATTTGTTTTTCCCTTCTGACGTTCCCTCAACACCTTTGCCTTTATCTGCCACGTGTACTCCACTTTCGGCGTGTCCCTCGTCTCTGGGGGCTCCATCATGCACCTGCTTAGCAGTATCCTCCCTATGTGTCTCTACTATAGTGGGTAATAGCTCCCGTACCACATCAGTAATGATAGCTCGTAAATCCGGCTGGTTCCTTGCTGCCTCTCCCGCCTCCCGGTGCATTGAGCCCTGTGATCGAGATCTGCCTCCCCTGGAAGCTCCCTGCCTAGCACCTCCTCGGCTCTGACCACTCCTGGTGTTTGCCATCTTCAAAGTTCAACAGAAAGATTAGTCTCTTAATCAGATAACATAAATTATCCTTTTCCAATCCCGAATTCCACTATTTCCTAAGGTTCAAGTCTAGGTATCTACCCTATAGAAACCTAATTCACTTAAACCTCGGCTCTGATACCAACTTGTAACACCCGGCTTTTTAATATAAATACACCCCTTTATTTTACACGCTTTAAAACATATTTTATTCAACAAAATATTATACAGGGGAATATATTACAAGCCAAAAGCACACAAGTAGTATCTGGGAGTACGAAATCTCCTCAAAGCCGGGCTGCTACTATCTGCTCTAACCCCGAAGCACCTCTTTCCCTTTAGTAGGGTCTATATCACCTGCACAGTTAGTATCCACAGGGGTGAGCTATACAAGCTCAATGAATAATCGATAAGCGTTACAAAAAAAAAATACACAACACAGAATTTTCAGCTTCCACATCATATCATGGTTCCCAGCAATATCGAGTCCTAAGGACTCAATGTGCATCCCCTGAGTGAGTGATAGAACTGCCGGCCGATTAAGCCATCACAACACTTGTATGTGGTCCCACCACAATTACTGCTTACACGACCGTCACAACGTATATATGTGGTCCCAACCACCAACAATAGTCAGTGGCCCCACAGGAAAGGTGGTCTCAACCACGAGTACCGAGTATATGACCCCACGGTAAGGTGGTCCCAATCACATGAACCGGTAATGTGGCCCCACAGGAAAAGTAACACTTAGGTATCGATTACTCACCTGGTTGTTGACTAAAGCTTTTGTCTTTTTCTGCCTTGTATCCTCTTCCAACCTTGACTGTTATCACAGTACAAAATCTATCATTTATAAATCTTCCATTCACCCTTTTTAATAGTTCCAAAATAACACTTCATGATTTATCAAGTAAAGAACGGCCAGGTAGAAGATTAGATGGGGTGGCAGGATCCTTTCAGCATTTTAGCCTTTCGGAAAATCCAACAAACAGATCCCATGTAACCGGCCTAGGCACCGTTCTCGTAAGTAAATCAATTAGCATTATTTCGGAACAAAGTCTCCATAGCCTGAGTTATCTCCCGGCTCGAACTTGGTTATTTGATATAAGTCAAAATGACTAGCAATCGTTCCCTTCATATTATATGCAAAATACTATTATAATTGTACTAAAGGTTTGGAACTTACTTTCCGTATGTCGAGACGACGATCGCTACCCGAACCTATTGATTTCCCTCTCTTATAGCACCTCTTCCTTACTAACACACTCCTCTATATCGTAAGGTTGTTTGGTGTTTGTTGTGGTTTGAAATAAAGAGGTTGGACCTCTATTTATAGGGCTCAAAAACACTATTCACGACGTCATCACGACATCAGCGACACTATTCACGACGTCATCATGACGTCATCACAACATCATCGTCGATGTCATCACGAGGTAAGCGCTTACTTCATCTCTCGGTTACTATTCACGCCGGAGTTACTATTCACGCCGGAGCACTATTCACGCCGGAATTACTATTCACGCCGGAGTTACTATTCATTTTTTTTTTTTGGAAAACCGTCGTTACACTTTGGTCCTTATATAGACCTCTAGGCGCGGTATATAACCGCGAGCTTTTGTCACGAATGTGACATGGTCTTTTTGACCTAAGGCGCGGGTAGGAAAACTCGCGAGTTTGCATTGGTGTGAGAATCATGCATTGCATGTGCACCTATTATATATGATACATATTGATTTGAATATAAGTTTCATGATTTTACGAGCTGGTTTCGCAAAGAATTTTTGAAAGCAAATGTCATCTATATGAATTAGATCGTAAAGGAATTTTTAGAAAGTAAAGGTCATATTACATGACTTATTTTGCAAAGGATTTTGAAAAGAAATGTCAAATATATGATATTGTTTATACAACATATTTAATAATGTTTTGAGTCTAAAACCCATGTAGCTCACAAGACGTTTTCGTATTACGTATTTTATTTTATGTCATGTATCCCAGGTTTTAGACACGAGAGGTAGAAGCAAGTAGATTGTCACACCCCGATACTTGGCGGAATCGATCAAAGCATGATATATTGTTCAAATCTCATAACAACTATGTTATAATATGATTAGATTCAATTAAGTACTAAGTATGCAAACAAGATCCACAACATACAAATACAAATCAAAATACAATAACATTTATTACATCAAATTAAATAGTCTTGTGGGTTTCTAAGGTAAACCCTACTTTTCATCAACTTCATTCTTCAAATCTGCATCATGGGTAAAAACAGGTCAACTACGAGAGTTGGTGAGTAATCTAGTTTTATTAAAGAAAATTGTGAGTTTGAATAATTTGAAATTTGTTTTCTTTTGAAGTTGGCAAGCAACTGTAATTGAGATAACAGTTTATAAATCAAAAATTGATTAACAAATGATAACAACAACAATAAGTTTTCACCCTATATATACATATATATGTATATATATATGATGGAGCATCTAATCATCATACACACACAACCACGTGCGATCAATCACCTTAGCGTCCCAAGGCGGGGTGGTCAACCCAATAGCGCTATTATTGTCCATAACGTACCTCAAGAATACGGGCATAGTCATGGAGATTAGACTAAAAATGGTAATGCACTACAAGTACATGTAGCGTAAACAAACAATAATTACACAGATAATGATTCATGTATAAATGTCCCAACAATGTCTCAATTGTGTTAAAATAATAAAATGAAGTTGGAACATATTAAAACCACATGATACAACCCAAAAGTATTGAAAATTATAAAATATGGGGTAGATAACTCACATTAGTCCAATAAGGAATGCGCGTGTTGTACGATAGACGCCTCGAGTCAAAATGTCGTAGAACCTAATACAATTAATAGTATTGGCTTAGGAATCGATAAACGGGAATATAGTATTAATAAAAATAATTAGACACATATTCTTATATTAGATGAATTAACAATAATCCAAATTTTGTTTTGAATATTAATGTATTCATATGTTAAATGAATTTTAAATTGAATTAATTACTTTGCTTAATTAATTTATATTTTCACTTTAGGCAAGATTTTAATAATTTCTTATTAAAATAATAACTAGTCAAATTATAAGTATTTACAGATTTTATATATTATAAACAATTATTTATATGAAATAATCATTAAAAATGCATTTTTACATGCTTAGATATTTAGGAAAATGGTTTTAAATACTAAACAGTAATGAAACATTCTGAAATTATCCGAAAATCATTATTTCATAAAATAGTAATTACTTTAAAATTTTCATATTTTTCTTAACTGCTTTAGTATTTATTTAGTATTTTAATAATTAAACCACAACAAATTTCGGGAAAAATAATAAATGATTCCCAAAAATTCTGGAAAATTAACCATAGTTTTCTAACATTATATTGAGCCTATTGTAAATATTTTGGATATTTTGGACTATGGAAAGTATTTCTTATGTTTTTCATTATTAACTAATCAATAAAATCATAAATAATAGGAAAATATTAAGAGAAATTCATTAGACTTTTTATTTATGATTAACATGTTATATATGATATTCTGATAAGGGTTTATAATTTTTGGACATGTGTAGCTATTTATTATCAATTTAAACCATTAAATAATCATTAAATCAGGAAAAATAAGTAAACATTCTTAAAAACATCTGTAAATTTTGTCATGGAGTCTTTAAAATTTTAATAAGGTGCGAAAAATTTAAAATCTAGTTTTTAACATACATAACTATATTTTGCAATTTATTTATCTACAACAAAATAAAATACAAAATAAGCATCAAACAGTAATATAAATACATGAAACTTTATAAATCCACTTTACGCAATATATGGGTTGTTCCAAAATTTTCCCAGAATTTATTGACTGCAAAAAGTATTTTATGTGAATTATTGCCCTATTTTATTGCAATATTTATAGTAATTCAATAAAAATAAGTTATTTTTTGAAAATTTCCAGAACTTCTTATTTTATTGATGGGATCCTGAGAAAAATCAGGTTTATGCATAAAATGAGTTTTAGATAGTTTGGTGGATTTAATTTGTTTCATTCATGAATTTGAGACTTTTAACAACATACCTTGATGAATGTTTCAAGAGGGATGAAGATTTGAGTATATTGGAGTGTTCTTGGCTGAAATATGAAGATTTCTAGGAGGAATTTTGAGATTGAGAGTGATAGAAAGAATAGATATGGTTTGAGTGGTGATGAGAATAATGTGTTGGGAGAAAAATGAAAGGAAAGATGATGAGAGGTGTGAGTGAGAGACAATGGGAATAAACTTTTACTTTTGGTGGTCTTCATAATTTTCCACTAACACAAGCATCTTAAGAGTTTTATAAAATTTAATGTAGTGTTTATAAAAATAGAGTTTTATAAAAAAATAGGTTATTATTTGATTATAACCATCTATTTTGATTTGAAGTTTAATTATAGCATTCAAGTTTGATTTTTTTAATTTAGTTAGAGCTTCATACTTTGATGTTATTTTAATATAGTATCATAATTTAATTTGATTATAGTTATAACGTTAGACTATGCTATATTGCTATTAACGTCAATTTATATCGTATTGTATGGGTTTTGATCCTATTAGCGTCAAGTAAGCTCGAGTAGGGTTTATTAAATTTCCAATTGAGTTGGGTTGACCCGAATCCATTTTAGGCGGATGTCACAGTCTCCCCTACTTTAGGAAATTTCGTCCCGAAATTTAAGAAGAGAGTACCTTAAGAGAAAAGTTGCGGGTATTTGGTACGCATTTGATCCTCACGCTCCCATGTATACTCGGGTCCACGTGCTGACTGCCACCTGACCTTGACCAGGGGAATGCGACTTCTTTTGAGTTGCTTTTCCTTTCGGTCGGCAATTTCCAAGGGTTTCTCGATAAATTGCATTGTCTCGTCGATTTGGATATCCTCGAGAGGAACATGAAGGTTCTCGTCTGCTAAACACTTCTTGAGGTTGGCTATATGAAATACTGGGTGAACTTTGTTAAGCTATATTGGTAGATCCAACTCGTAGGCTACTGGTCCGATCCTTTTCAGGATTTTGAACGGGCCTACATAGCATGGTGCGAATTTACCCTTGCGTCCAAATCGAACCACACCTTTCCATGGGGACACTTTTAACATGACCATGTCACCCACGGTAAATTCAAGCGGTTTGCGTCGCTTGTCGGCGTAACTCTTTTGTCGGCTATGAGCTGCGAGAAGGTTATTGCGAATCTGAGTGATTTTGTCGGTTGTTTCCTGGATAAGCTCAGGACCAACGATTGGAGAATCCACTGTTGCGCGAATTACATGGGACTCTCCAATTTCATGCCAGCAAATAGGAGATCGGCATTTACGGCCATATAATGCCTCAAATGGTGGCATCCCGATGCTAGAATGATAACTGTTATTATAGGAGAATTCCACCAACGGTAAATGAGAGTCCCAGTTTCCTGCGAAATCTAAGACACACGCCCTCAACATATCTTCGAGTGTTTGAATTGTCCTCTCAGATTGACCATCGGTTTGAGGATGATAGGCGGTACTGAGATCGAGGCGGGTTCCCATGGCTGCTTGAAGTGATTGCCAAAACCGAGAGAGAAATCTCCCATCACGATCTGAAATGATGCTGAGAGGGATGCCATGCCGACTAACTATCTCGTCGATGTAAATTCGAGTAAGTTGTTCGACCTTGAAATGTTCACGGATGGGAAGGAAATGAGCGGATTTGGTTAAACGGTCAATGATTACCCAAATGCTGTCGTGTCCCTTGGTGGTACGGGGAAGTTTGGTTACGAAATCCATGGCGATCGCTTCCCATTTCCACTCGGGGATTACCAGTTGGACCAATAGTCCAGAGGGTCGTTGACGTTCTGCTTTGACCCTGGAACATGTAAGACATTTGGCCACGAATAAAGCAATATCCTTTTTCATTCCCGACCACCAATAATTGGTTCTCAGGCCATGATACATCTTGTCAGCACCAGGATGAATGGAATATCGAGTTTTATGGATTTCTTCCATCAGGAAGGTACGAAGATTGTCACGATCTGGGATCCAGATGCGATCTTAATAATAGAAAATACCATCAGATTTACTTTCCAACTCCCCATCAATTCCCGTGGGCATGTCATTTTTGGTAATTGCCGAGTGTTGGGCTCCTCGAATTCGGTCACTGAGATTGGACAAGATAGGAGAACATATTAGATGAAATGCTTTGGCATGTTCTTTTCGACTTAACGTGTCGGCTACCACGTTTGCCTTGCCCGGATGATAGCGTATTTCACACTCGTAATCATTTAGGAGTTCAACCCAACGTGTTTGTCTCATGTTGAGTTCCTTTTGATTAAGAATATGTTGCAAGCTCTTGTGGTTGGTGAAAATTACGCATTTAGTGCCGTAAAGGTAATGCCTCCAAATTTTAAGAGCGAAAACCACGGCACCGAGCTCCAAATCATGAGTCGTATAATTCCTTTCATGGATTTTGAGTTGTCGCGATGCGTAAGCTATAACCTTTCCCCTTTGCATCAAAACACAACCTAGACCAAGATTGGAGGCATCGCAGTATACCACGAAATCTTCGGATCCTTCAGGGAGTGTAAGAATCGGAGCATCACACAATCTTTGTTTAAGGGTTTAGAAAGCGTCTTCCTGCTTGGGTCCCCAATCAAATGGAGTACCCTTTCAAGTGAGAAAAGTAAGCGGTAAAGCGATCTTTGAGAAATTTGAAATGAAACACCGGTAATAGCCGGCTAAACCGAGGAATGACCGAATTTCCTTGGGGGTACGTGGGGCTTTCCAATTCTTGACTGCTTCAACTTTTGCGGGATCGACTAAAATACCCTTGTCACTTACAATATGACCGAGGAATTGTACCTCATTTAACCAAAACTCGCATTTCGAAAATTTGGCATAAAGCTGATTTCCTTGCAATGTTTGGAGAGTTAGACGAAGGTGTCTTTCATGGTCTGCCTTTGTCTTGGAGTAAATGAGGATGTCATCAATAAAGACGATAACAAAACGGTCGAGATAAGGTTTAAATACCCGATTCATCAAGTCCATGAATGCGGCAGGGGCATTCGTTAGGCCAAAAGGCATAACGGTGAACTCGTAAAGACCATAGCGGGTTCGGAAAGCGGTTTTGGGGATGTCTTCTTTCCGTACTCGAAGTTGGTGATAACCCGAGCGGAGGTCGATTTTTGAGAAGAATGAAGCTCCTTGAAGCTGATCAAAAAGGTCGTCGATCCGAGGTAACGGATATCGGTTCTTGATGGTCAATTTATTTAACTCCCGATAATCGATACACATACGAAACGAACCATCTTTCTTTTTAATGAAGAGAACCGGGGCTCCCCACGGTGAAGTACTAGGGCGGATAAATCCCTTATCGGTTAATTCTTGGAGCTGACTTGCCAATTCTTGCATCTCGGTTGGAGCCAACCGATATGGAGACTTGGCTATGGGAGCAGCGTCAGGAACGAGATCGATGCGGAACTCTAGCTCACGAACTGGTGGGAGTCCAGATACGTCATCGGGAAAGATGTCGGGAAAGTCTCGTACAATCGGAATATCTTCGATCTTCTTTTTTTCGACCTTTGTTTCCACCACATGGGCTAAGAAAGCCATGTATTCTTTACGTATATGATTGAGCTTGAGTACATGACATAAGACTAAGCTTTTTTGAACGAGTCTCGCCATAAATACGAAGACTTTGACCGTCGGCAAGAGGAATACGAATAAACTTCTCGTAACATACTATTTCAGCATGGTTTTGGGATAGCCAATCCATTCCCACGATGATGTCGAAGCTACCAAGATCCATATGAACTAAATTGACGGAAAATTTATGACCGCAAAAATCGAAAGTGCAATCTTGGATGACTGCATTGAGTGAAATGTATTTTCCATTGGCGACTTCTACGGTAAAGTTTTCATCAAGAATCGTGCGAGGTGTGTGAAGTATGGGTTCAAATTCCAAAGACACAAAACTTTTATCGGCACCTGAATCAAAAAGTACTGACGCGTAGCAGTCATTTATGAGAAACGTACCATTTACGACCTTGTTATCGGTCTGTGCTTGGGTTGCGGTAATGACAAATGCTCGGCCTTTGGGAGCTGGAACATGCATTGGTGGATTTGCGTGGGCATGAGTGTTAATGATATTGACAAGCCTAGGACACGCGTTTCTGAAATGGGTGGGGTCACCACAGTTGAAGCATGTTCCAGTTGGATACCGGGTTTGTGTTTGCTGATTTGAGGGTAGAGCGAATGGTCGCTGAGTTTTTGGTGCACGACATGTGTCTACCAACTGGCCATAGCGACCACAAGTCGTACAAAGGCGACACGGGCTGGTGGTCATATGGTGATAGTTATAATGGTTATAGAGGGGGTCGTAATTCCATCTATGAGAAACACGCATATGGACTTGTGAGTTATTTGTAAATTAATTATGGAAATTAAGTTTGTAGACATTGTTGGGTAAAATGATTGTAAAACACTTGTTGGGCCATGGTTAGGAGTGTTGGGCACCTTTTGGGCTTTCCATGGGTACTAAATGTGAAGCACGTAGCAATTGCATGGGCCCCCACATTACTAAGTTTTCACATGTTTTTCCCACTTCTAGACCCATTAGGGAACTTAATAGTCTAATGAGTTGGCCATTTTGGAGTGTATCCTTTTGGATACGTTTGATAAGGTCGGGTATTTTGATGGCTCAAAAGTAATGTGAATAACGCGCTTTGACCTATAGGTTTGGGAACTCTCGCCTTTGGTCCCCAGGTAAGCAAACTGGTCCCTCGGTTGATTGGGATGTATACGAATGCTTACCTAGTCAGGACTTTCAGGCTACCGGCACCTCCCCCTTCCAGTTACTACGCGTCCATTACTTTGATCCTACCCAACTAGAGTGGATGACTTTTAATTTCCTATGAGCTCTAAGGAATATATATGTATATAAATTTTTATTTTGAAACCATTTGTGTATTTGTGTGATTTTAAGAGAAAGAGGAGAAAATTCACAAGTGTATGCACACATATAAGTGTCGGGAATAATATGTAAGCACATAAGGGAGCAATTAGCACACAAAGGTATTCCTAGGATTTTCTAAGTGCGAATTGCATGCAGTTGTGTGTGCATTTTATAAACTAGCATACGATAGGACCCTAGAGGCTATAGACTAGGTCAAGGCAATTAACCTAATTCCCTATAGTCAAGGGATCTGATACCAATCTGTCACACCCCGATACTTGGCGGAATCGATCAAGGCGTGATATATTGTTCAAAGTCTCATAACAACTATGTTATAATATGATTAGATTCAATTAAGTACTAAGTATGCAAACAAGATCCACAACATACAAATACAAATCAAAATACAATAACATTTATTACATCAAATTTAAATAGTCTTGTGGGTTTCTAAGGTAAACCCTACTTTTCATCAACTTCATTCTTCAAATCTGAATCATGGGTAAAAACAGGTCAACTACGAGAGTTGGTGAGTAATCTAGTTTTATTAAAGAAAATTGTGAGTTTGAATAATTTGAAATTTGTTTTCTTTTGAAGTTGGCAAGCAACTGTAATTGAGATAACAGTTTATAAATCAAAAATTGATTAACAAATGATAACAACAACAATAAGTCCTCACCCTATATATACATATATATGTATATATATATAGGATGGAGCATCTAATCATCATACACACACAACCACGTGCGATCAATCACCTTAGCGTCCCAAGGCGGGGTGGTCAACCCAATAGCGCTATTATTGTCCATAACGTACCTCAAGAATACGGGCATAGTCATGGAGATTAGACTAAAAATGGTAATGCACTACAAGTACATGTAGCGTAAACAAACAATAATTATACAGATAATGATTAATGTATAAATGTCCCAACAATGTCTCAATTGTGTTAAAATAATAAAATGAAGTTGGAACATATTAAAACCACATGATACATCCCAAAAGTATTGAAAATTATAAAATATGGGGTAGATAACTCACATTAGTCCAATAAGGAATGCGTGTGTTGTACGATAGACGCCTCGAGTCAAAATGTCGTAGAACCTAATATAATTAATAGTATTGGCTTAGAATCGATAAACGGGAATATAGTATTAATAAAAATAATTAGACACATATTCTTATATTAGATGAATTAACAATAATCCAAATTTTGTTTTGAATATTAATGTATTCATATGTTAAATGAATTTTAAATTGAATTAATTACTTTGCTTAATTAATTTATATTTTCACTTTAGGCAAGATTTTAATAATTTCTTATTAAAATAATAACTAGTCAAATTATAAGTATTTACAGATTTTATATATTATAAAAAATTATTTATATGAAATAATCATTAAAAATGCATTTTTACATGCTTAGATATTTAGGAAAATGGTTTTAAATACTAAACAGTAATGAAACATTCTGAAATTATCAGAAAATCGTTATTTCATAAAATAGTAATTACTGTAAAATTTGCATATTTTTCTTAACTGCTTTAGTATTTATTTAGTATTTTAATAATTAAACCACAACAAATTTCGGGAAAAATAATAAATGATTCCCAAAAATTCTGGAAAATTAACCATAGTTTTCTAACATTATATTGAGCCTACTGTAAATATTTTGGATATTTTGGACTATGGAAAGTATTTCTTATGTTTTTCATTATTAACTAATCAATAAAATCATAAATAATAGGAAAATATTAAGAGAAATTCATTAGACTTTTTATTTATGATTAACATGTTATATATGATATTCTGATAAGGGTTTATAATTTTTGGACATGTGTAGCTATTTATTATCAATTTGATCATTAAATCAGGAAAAATAAGTAAACATTCTTAACAAAATCTGTAAATTTTGTCATGGAGTCTTTAAAATGTTAATAAGGTGCGAAAAATATAAAATCTAGTTTTTAACATACATAACTATATTTTGCAATTTATTTATCTACAAAAAAATAAAATACAAAATAAGCATCAAACAGTAATATAAATGCATGAAACTTTATAAATCCACTTTACGCAAAATTTTCCCAGAATTTATTGACTGCAAAAAGTATTTTATGTGAGTTATTGCCCTATTTTATTGCAATATTTATAGTAATTCAATAAAAATAAGTTATTTTCTGAAAATTTCCAGAACTTCTTATTTTATTGATGGGATCCTGAGAAAAATCAGGTTTATGCATAAACTGAGTTTAAGATAGTTTGGTGGATTTAATTTGTTTCATTCATGAATTTGAGACTTTTAACAACATACCTTGATGAATGCTTCAAGAGGGATGAAGATTTGAGTATATTGGAGTGTTCTTGGCTGAAATATGAAGATTTCTAGGAGGAATTTCGAGATTGAGAGTGAGAGAAAGAATATATATGGTTTGAGTGGTGATGAGAATAATGTGTTGGGAGAAAAATGAAAGGAAAGATGATGAGAGGTGTGAGTGGGAGACAATGGAAATAAACTTTTACTTTTGGTGGTCTTCATAATTCCCCACTAACAAAAAGTATTTTATGTGAGTTATTGCCCTATTTTATTGCAATATTTAATGTAGTGTTTATAAAAATAGAGTTTTATAAAAAATAGGTTATTATTTTATTATAACCATCTACTTTGATTTGAAGTTTAATTATAGCATTCAAGTTTGATTTTTTTAATTTAGTTAGAGCATCATACTTTGATGTTATTTTAATATAGTATCATAATTTAATTTGATTATAGTTATAACGTTAGACTATGCTATATTGCTATTAACGTCAATTTATATCGTATTGTATGGGTTTTGATCCTATTAGCGTCAAGTAAGCTCGAGTAGGGTTTATTAAATTTCCAATTGGGTTGGGTTGACCCGAATCCATTTTAGGCGGATGTCACAGTCTCCCCTACTTTAGGAAATTTCGTCCCAAAATTTAAGAAGAGAGTACCTTAAGAGAAAAGTTGCGGGTATTTGGTACGCATTTGATCCTCACGCTCCCATGTATACTCGGGTCCACGTGCTGACTGCCACCTGACCTTGACCAGGGGAATGCGACTTCTTTTGAGTTGCTTTTCCTTTCGGTCGGCAATTTCCAAGGGTTTCTCGATAAATTGCATTGTCTCGTCGATTTGGATATCCTCGAGAGGAACATGAAGGTTCTCGTCTTCTAAACACTTCTTGAGGTTGGCTATATGAAATACTGGGTGAACTTTGTTAAGCTATATTGGTAGATCCAACTCGTAGGCTACTGGTCCGATCCTTTTCAGGATTTTGAACGGGCCTACATAGCGTGGTGCCAATTTACCCTTGCGTCCAAATCGAACCACACCTTTCCATGGGGACACTTTTAACATGACCATGTCACCCACGGTAAATTCAAGCGGTTTGCGTCGCTTGTCGGCATAACTCTTTTGTCGGCTACGAGCTGCGAGAAGGTTATTGCGAATCTGAGTGATTTTGTCGGTTGTTTCCTGGATAAGCTCAGGACCAACGATTGGAGAATCCACTGTTGCGCGAATTACATGGGACTCTCCAATTTCATGCCAGCAAATAGGAGATCGGCATTTACGACCATATAATGCCTCAAATGGTGGCATCCCGATGCTAGAATGATAACTGTTATTATAGGAGAATTCCACCAACGGTAAATGAGAGTCCAAGTTTCCTCCGAAATCTAAGACACACGACCTCAACATATATTGTGTTTGAATTGTCCTCTCAGATTGACCATCGGTTTGAGGATGATAGGCGGTACTGAGATCGAGGCGGGTTCCCATGACTGCTTGAAGTGATTGCCAAAACCGAGAGAGAAATCTCCCATCACGATCTGAAATGATGCTGAGAGGGATGCCATGCCGACTAACTATCTCGTCGATGTAAATTCGAGCAAGTTGTTCGAGCTTGAAATGTTCACGGATGGGAAGGAAATGAGCGGATTTGGTCAAACGGTCAATGATTACCCAAATGCTGTCGTGTCCCTTGGTGGTACGGGGAAGTTTGGTAACGAAATCCATGGCGATCGCTTCCCATTTCCACTCGGGGATTACCGGTTGGACCAATAGTCCAGAGGGTCGTTGACGTTCTGCTTTGACCCTGGAACATGTAAGACATTTGGCCACGAATAAAGCAATATCCTTTTTCATTCCCGACCACCAATAATTGGTTCTCAGGCCATGAAACATCTTGTCAGCACCAGGATGAATGGAATATCGAGTTTTATGGATTTCTTCCATCAGGAAGGTACGAAGATTGTCGCGATCTGGGATCCAGATGCGATCTTGATAATAGAAAATACCATCAGATTTACTTTCCAACTCCCCATCAATTCCCGTGGGCATGTCATTTTTGGTAATTGCCGAGTGTTGGGCTCCTCGAATTCGGTCACTGAGATTGGACAAGATAGGAGAACATATTAGATGAAATGCATTGGCATGTTCTTTTCGACTTAACGTGTAAGAACCCGTGAAAAAGTTGAAAAAGGGTAAAATGGTCTTTCGACCCATTATAAGACCATTATGTAAGATAATATGTATTTGTGAAATAATAATATAAGAAAATAAGAGATTATGTGAAATTTGAAGTTTTACCGCATGAATAGTGATACTTGGCCAAAAAGGGCAAATCGTTCATTTGACATGAAAATGACCATTTTGTTAAGAAATTTCAGTAAGGAGCTAAGTTAGTAATTATTAGAATTATGTTTGCAAGATTTTGGGTCTTAGGACCATTTTTGTAAAGAAAGTGGAAGGCTAAGGGCTAAAGTGTAACTATTTTATAAAAAATTAAATATAGATGTATAAGATATTTAGCTCTCATTCTCCAGAAGCCAGTGGAAGAATCGAGAGAGAGCATGAGAGAACGAGAGGAGAGAAAGAGCTCTGGAAGTTTGTGCAAAAAAAATTGAAGTTGGAATTGAAGTTTCCAAGCATTTGAGGTAAGAACACCTACTATTCATCATCTTCTCGGGTTGAGATCTGAAAATACGGATTATGAACTTCATGAAATGCTTCCAGAAATTCATCCTCATCTAGTTACACTAAAACATTAAGTAAACACGCTTCAACTATGAAGTGTTGTTGAAATTAAGAAAAATATGATTTTTTTGCTCAAGAACCCTAATTCACGGGTTTACAAGATCAAGACCAGTTTTTATGGTTTTGTTGTGTCCAAATGATCACTTAGGATGTATTAAGACACTCCTAAGTGGTTAATTTCAAAAACTTGGATTTTTAGTAAAAAGATCAAAAAACGGGTTTATATGAAATTGGAATTGGAATAAGTGATTCCATGGCTTAAAACCTGATGTAAAGCAAGGGTTTTAGTCATGGAATGATAGTAAAATGATTAAGATAAGTATTAAGCACTTAATAGAAGAAAATAGAGGTCTGCAGCTCAAAAATAGGACTTAAAATCGAGTCTGCAGGTGTGGCACGAGTCGTGCCTTTTTAGTCTATGAAGTGCACGAGTCGTGCTCCACTGTAGAGCCAAGAAATAGCCATGTACAATTAGCACGAGTCGTGCTTCCCTAAGCTCAAAAAGAGCACGAGTCGTGCTCTTGCTGGGCAGCATTTCTGTCTAATTTTGAGATTTGAACTTGCTTCTAAACATGTCCGTTTAACCTATAATTATACCATAAGCTTAAAATGGTATGAAACCACATGGAAAATTATTAAATTCAGAATACGACCCCTCGGGGGTACTGTAGTAGAATACGAGTATATTGAAGAGTATATAATTCATAGAAAGATGATTGCTAGTAGTCATATATTTGTTATGACTTGAAGTTGTATCATATGAGACCCTAGAACTATAGAGTCATTTGTAGCATATATTTATTAAATATATATATGTGATATATGTATAGGAGGTGCTTCAAACACTAGAGAGCACGGAAAGGGAGAAGGCGTATAAGAAGCATTGTGGTTTATAGCTAAGCCAAGGTGAGTTTTATGAGGATTTCTCTAGTACATAGCAAAATGATATTTTCAGAAAAATAAGATTTCCAAATGTTTGCAAATATTAAAGTTTGGAAAATAGTTTTTAAAAGTAGCTCTATACAAGGGCTAAGTGTTTCAAGTAGATTTTTAAGAAGTATAGTTTGCAAAATATTTTGAAAGAAGTTCCTTATGTGAACTAAGATATCAAAATCAGTTTTGAAAGTATTTCCAGTAAAGAGTTATAAAGTGTATGAATATGAGTTATTTATAAATTGTGTCCCATTTTGACCAATTTGAGATGTAATGAGAGAAGAATTAAAAGAAGAAAGAAGTAAGAGCCAGTTGTCCGGACTAGGATCACCCACATAATCGGGAGATCTGAAGACACTACTGGGATGGTACCTCCCGTCACGAAGTAGTTGTCTAGCTTAGCATACCCTTGTGCTTGAATCCGTTCCAAGTCACAAAGGGGAGTCAGAGAGAGCATAACCTAGCGGGTGGATCTGTTCTGTCCTGCGAGGGGTGCTAGTAGAATGAATTAAATTAAACTAATTCATGAGTTTCAGTTGGTCACAAGTAAATGAGAAAGAAAGCAGTTATAAGAAGGAAAGCAGTTTTTAAAGAAAGAAATCAGTTTTGAGAAAGAACACAGTTTTGATAAAAGAAATCAGTTTTTAAAGAAAGAAATCAGTTTTGAGAAAGAATATAGTTTTGATAAAAGAAAGTAGTTTTTGAAAAAGAAAGTATTTTTGAGTTTTGAAGATAGAAAAGAAAAGAGATCTGAGAATTATTATGGAAATTAGTTCTAGCAGTTTACTTGTTTATAATTCAAGTTTTAAAGCAGAAAAGTTTTGGGTCTAAAACCCATATTACTCACGAGACTTTATGTCTCACGTATTATTTTGTTTTAATGCTATGTACTTAGGTGAGATGAACAGGAGCTGGAGTAGGACTGGTATGAAATACAGTAAGTTCAAATTATGGTTTTCTGTATTAAGTCTGTAATACCCCTTGAGAATAAGTTTGTAAAAAAAAAAAAGTTAAGTGACTTTTTCACAGTCACACTTTGTAAGATATTTGTATTATAAACTGTATTCAATTACGGTTTGAGAAAGGGGTGTTAGAGTTTTGGTATCAGAGCCATAGTTTAAGCGAACTAGGTGTCAGTACTTGAACCTAGACTTAAACTATGTAGGAGTTAAGTAGAGTACATACTTGGGTATGATGTAGAAAGTAAGTAGAGATAGAAGTAAATTCATTACAGTGGAACATGAGTCCTGGTGGTAAACTGGAAGCAAATGTGTATAGGTGGTTATAATAATATGGGCCCGTACTATCATAATCACAGGATATACATTTGAGTTTGGTAGAACCACACAGGAATCATGTGAAGCTGTAAGAGATAAGTGTAAGAGGTTTGAGGGGTATAGATTCAGTATACCTATGGAAGAAAATCCAGTATGACTGGAAATACTAAAGTATAAAAGAAAAAGTGTTAAAGATAAAGTAGCAAATATGAGATTTATAGGGAAAAACCCCATACCCTATATGAATCATTATAAAGTATATGTAATAAAATATAAGAAAATATGAGCAAAGAGCACTGAAAATAAGATGACAAGAATAAAAAGGTAATGACGAAGAAAAGTTCAAATTTGTGGTTATGATTACCACCGTATAATATGAGAAATAACGTAAAGTATGGCAGGAATCAGTAAAAGAGACATGGCCAGAAAATATAAATGTATTGAAAATGTTAATAGAAATAATGAAGTATATAGTACAAATATAAAAGAAAAAGTATAACTGAAAATTTCAGTTGTCTAACGGAAATGAATTATGATTATGGAATAAAAATAAGAGAAATGTCACTACAGTGACCAAAGAAAGAAAGATTGGAAAAGAATGTGAATACAGATATATGAATGAAATTCATATAAGAAAGAAGAATGAAAACTTTTAAGCAGGAAGAGTAAAAGAAAGTGTGTTGGGTGTAATTATAGACAAACCCAATGAAAGTATATATAAAAATAATAAAGAGTAAATATTAGGAAGTAGTATGATGTGTTGTTCATGCACAACCAAGAGATTAAAGTATGTATATAAAAGTTGTGAGTAAATAAGATCGTATAAAATAAAAGCAAAGTATTTAACCAAGTATTAGAAAAGGAACCAAGGACAGAAAAGAAAGTGTAAGAAATGGGAAGTTGTGACTTCCAAACTTGAAAGAAGTATGACAAGAAATGATATCCAATGATTGGAATAAATAACTAAGTTATAAGTATAGTGCTATAATGAGTAATATAACAAAGTAAGTTACCAGAATGAGAAAGTAAAAAAAAAAATTAAAGATAAGACAGATAAAGATGACAGTGAGAAGAATATAAAGACAGTTATCAAAGAAATGGTCATTTGAAATCAGATTTAGTGACCATATAAATTACAAATAAGAAGAACTATGAATGAAAAGAGAATAACCAAAAGAATGTGAGAAAATGACTGAGAGTCATAAATAATAGGAGATAAAGAATAAAAACGTGAATATCCAGATAAGTCTTAGACAAAGAGTCAAATGTGAAATAAGAACTAAAATAAAGAGACAGGAAGTTACTACCTCTAAGCGGAAGTAACGGGTAAAAGTAACCAAAGATTAGAGAAATGGTCGGTACATGACTAGTAGTTATGGAACATAAGAAAGTATATAGCATATATCGCTTTAAGATATATATAAATAAAGAGAGTAAAGAAAAGAAGCTTAAAAAAAAAAAAACAATGTAATGTGTTGGGCATATAGCCTTATGACACATAAAGAGAAATGGTGAAAAGTATAATAAAAGAGTTTTGGGTATCAAACCTAAAAAGTTTATGAGTAAAGTATATAAGACATAGAGACTAAATGTTTATGAAAAATGGTGATAATCTATATGATTATTAAAGAAGTGTATGCTTAATAAGCATAATAAGATAAAACAAGAAATTTTTAAGTCAGAAATGTCAATCTTTACTAAAAATATGATTATAGTGCAGTCAGGATAAAAAGAGAAGTAAAAGTTATTTTTGACATTAGCCATAGCAAGTAAAGAGTAAGCAAGAGATAGAGTGCTAAACTAGGCATCAGTGTGAGAAATAAGAACTACAAGAAAATACTAAAACATAAATAATAAGATGAGAATGGTACATGGGGTACCTAAGAAAATAAGAAGTGTACTCATAAGAGTACTGTAAGAGAGCCGAGAAATGAAAAGGACAAGATTATATTAGAAAGTATAATGAGTAAAAGAGATTGAAATCTTCTAAATTATAAAGAAAAATGAAAGAGGTATTTAGATCGTTAATATGTCGAAAGATAAAAATAATATAAGTGAAGAGTGATACAAGACATGTATTTATAAAAGTAATACATGCAAGTAACAAGATGATAAAGGTAATAACCTTATGAGAATGTATGAAAACTAGTAGTAAAGACAAAGAAAAGTTTAGTAGTAATTATAGCAACACCTTGGATACAAAAGGTTTTGCTTGTAAAAAAAAAGATAAAAAGATAGAAAATTTCTTGAGAATTAAAGATGAAAGATAAGACAAAAGAAGCAAGAACAACGATTGACTTTTGAGGAGTCAATTCTTCTAGTATATATAAATATAAGAAGTTGTAAACTTTTTAAAGGAATTGTATAAAGATAATATGAGATTTAAGTCTAATGTCAAGAAAGAAGTAATTCGAAATGTAGATTGACTGTTGGAAAATCAATTTTCTATAATAAAGTATGAAGTGATAGAGCTTCAAAAATAAGAGAAAGAAAGTAAATTTAAAATATGAAATTTACTCAAGTAAGAAGAATAAGTAAAATCTTTTATTACATTAAACGAGAAGTCGAGTAATGCGTCTGTCCTTTGGGACAAAAGATTTTGAAGTATACAGCAATGCCACACATAGAGGGCTCATCTGTATGTAGGTGCAGAGGAGTAAGAGTATAGCATATGTTCCCAGATAGTTGAAAGCCCTAGAAACAAAGTATATTACCCATGACGTAGAGTTAGCAGCGATTGTATTTGCCTTGAAAATTTGGAGGCTTTACCTGTATGGAACAAAGCGCAAGCTATTCACTGATCACAAGAGTTTGCAGTATGTGTTCACTCAAATAGAGTTGAACATAAGACAGAAAGGATAGTTAGAATTGATCAGTGATTATGTTTGCGAGAATGTATACCATTCAGGCAAGCAAGTGTAGCAGCAGATGCTTTGAGTAGAAAAGTTATAGAGAAAAGAATCAAGACAAGATCGATGCGTATAGAACTAGTGTCCAGTATTATAGAACAGAATAAAGCAGCCCAAAATAAAGTTGAGAAAAGCATAGACTTGAAAGATGAAAAATTAGGAAAAGACATGAAGTTTGAGATAAGTAGACAAGAGTTAAAGACTTTAGAACCCGCATTTGGGTGCCGAAAGTAGGAGGTTTGAGAAAGCTGATTTTAGAAGAGTCGCATAAGTCAAAGTATTCCATACATCCAAGGGGGTACCAAGACTTATCTAGATCTGAGAAGACAGTACTGGTGGCCTGGAATGAAGAAGAGGATAGCTAGGTACATCTCCAAGTGTGTCATTTGTGCACAAGTCAAGGCGGAACAACAAGTCCCGCATGGAGATGCTCAGTCATTGCACATTCCAGCCGGAAAGTGGGAAGATGTAACCATGGACTTTATTGTCGGGTTACCGAGAACGAGAAGAGGATGTGATAGTATATGGGTCATAGTGGACCGGTTGACCAAGAGTGCACTATTTCTAGCCATAAAAGAAACTACTCCATTGGAGAAGTTAGCCCAGTTGTACATAGATGAAGTGTTAAGAAGATATGGTGCACCGTTGTCCATCGTGTCATATAGAGACCCCAGATTTACCTCTAACTTTTGGAGAGCTTTACAAGAGAAAATAGAGATGAGAATTTAACTAAGTACAGTGTATCATCCACAAACGGATGGTCAGAGTGAACGAACGATTCAGACATTAGAAGACATGTATTGATCAAGTGTAGTGGTTTTGGGAGGTTGTTGAGGAGAACCTACCTTTAGTAGAGTTTGCATATGACAACAGCTACCATTCTAGTATTAAAAATGCCACCCTTTGAGGCATTGTATGGTAGAAAGTGTAGAACTCCTTTATGCTGGTTGGAGGCAGGTGAGACTAAAAGTACAGGACCAGAGATCGTTGGAGTGAACAATGAGAAGACTAGTGTGATTTAAGCTAACATGAAAGTAGCGCGAAACCGACAGAAGAGTTACTCGAATCTAAAGAAACGCCCTTATGATTTGCAAGAAGGTGACTTAGTGATGACAAAAGTGTCGCCATGGAAGGGTGTAGTCAGATTTGGCAAGAGAGGAAAGTTGAATCCAAGGTACATTGGATCTTTTAGAATCCTGAAGAGAGAGTTGGATTGCAAGCAAACAAGCTGGAATTACCATCAGAACTCAGTGGAATACATGATACCTTTCATGTAAGCTATCTGAAGAAGTATTTTGGAAAAGAAGAGCTAGTTATACCTTATACAGACTTAAGGGTGGAGACTCCTAGTAGATTGATTGAAGAACCTGAAGCAATTTTAGAAATGCAGACTAAGAAGCTAAGGAACAAAGAGATTGACTTAGTACTAGTCAAATGGAAGCACCCATTAGGGTCAAACCTAACCTGGGAGACGTTAGAAGAAATGAAGAGAAGATATCCGAATTTCACAGATTACGAAAAGATTCCGAGGACGGAATCCGCATAAGGAGGGGTGACTGTAAGAACCCGCGAAAAAGTTGAAAAAGGGTAAAATGGTCTTTCGACCCATTATAAGACCATTATGTAAGATAATATGTATTTGTGAAATAATAATATAAGAAATAAGAGATTATGTGAAAATTGAAGTTTTACCGCATGAATAGTGATACTTGGCCAAAAAGGGCAAATCGGTCATTTGACATGAAAATGACCATTTTGTTAAGAAATTTCAGTAAGGAGCTAAGTTAGTAATTATTAGAATTATGTTTGCAAGATTTTGGGTCTTAGGACCATTTTTGTAAAGAAAGTGGAAGGCTAAGGGCTAAAGTGTAACTATTTTATAAAAAATTAAATATAGATATATAAGATATTTAGCTCTCATTCTCCAGAAGCCAGTGGAAGAATCGAGAGAGAGCAGGAGAGAACGAGAGGAGAGAAAGAGCTCTGGAAGTTTATGCAAAAAAAAAATTAAAGTTGGAATTGAAGTTTCCAAGCATTTGAGGTAAGAACACCTACTATTCATCATCTTCTCGGGTTGAGATCTGAAAATACGGATTATGAACTTCATGAAATGCTTCCAGAAATTCATCCTCATATAGTTACACTAAAACATTAAGTAAACACGCTTCAACTATGAAGTGTTGTTGAAATTAAGAAAAAGATGATTTTTTTGCTCAAGAACCCTAATTCACGGGTTTACAAGATCAAGACCAGTTTTTATGGTTTTGTTGAGTCCAAATGATCACTTAGGATGTATTAAGACACTCCTAAGTGGTTAATTTCAAAAACTTGGATTTTTAGTAAAAAGATCAAAAAACGGGTTTATATGAAATTGGAATTGGAATCAGTGATTCCATGGCTTAAAACCTGATGTAAAGCAAGGGTTTTAGTCATGGAATGATAGTAAAATGATTAAGATAAGTATTAAGCACTTAATAGAAGAAAATATAGGTCTGCAGCTCAAAAATCAAACTTAAAATCGAGTCTGCAGGTGTGGCACGAGTCGTGCCTTTTTAGTCTATGAAGTGCACGAGTCGTGCTCCACTGTAGAGCCAAGAAATAGCCATGTACAATTAGCACGAGTCGTGCTTCCCTAAGCACAAAAAGAGCACGAGTCGTGCTCTTGCTGGGCAGCATTTCTGTCTAATTTTGAGATTTGAACTTGCTTCTAAACATGTCCGTTTAACCTATAATTCATACCATAAGCTTAAAATGGTATGAAACCACATGGAAAATTATTAAATTCAGAATACGACCCCTCGGGGGTACTGTAGTAGAATACGAGTATATTGAAGAGTATATAATTCATAGAAAGATGATTGCCAGTAGTCATATATTTGTTATGACTTGAAGTTGTGTCATATGAGACCCTAGAACTATAGAGTCATTTGTAGCATATATTTATTAAATATATATATATATATATATATATATATGTGATATATGTATAGGAGGTGCTTCAAACACTAGAGAGCACGGAAAGGGAGAAGGCGTATAAGAAGCATAGTGGTTTATAGCTAAACCAAGGTGAGTTTTATGAGGATTTCTCTAGTACATAGCAAAATGATATTTTCAGAAAAATAAGATTTCCAAATGTTTGCAAATATTAAAGTTTGGAAAATAGTTTTTAAAAGTAGCTCTATACAAGGGCTAAGTGTTTCAAGCAGATTTTTAAGAAGTATAGTTTGCAAAATATTTTGAAAGAAGTTCGTTATGTGAACTAAGATATCAAAATCAGTTTTGAAAGTATTTTCAGTAAAGAGTTATAAAGTGTATGAATATGAGTTATTTATAAATTGTGTCCCATTTTGACCAATTTGAGATGTAATGAGATAAGAATTAAAAGAAGAAAAAAGTAAGAGCCAGTTGTCCGGACTAGGATCACCCACACAATCGGGAGATCTGAAGACACTACTGGGATGGTACCTCCCGTCGCGAAGTAGTTGTCTAGCTTAGCATAACCTTGTGCTTGAATCCGTTCCAAGTCACAAAGGGGAGTCAGAGAGAGCATAACCTAGCGGGTGGATCTGTTCTGTCCCGCGAGGGGTGCTAGTAGAATGAATTAAATTAAACTAATTCATGAGTTTCAGTTGGTCACAAGTAAATGAGAAAGAAAGCAGTTATAAGAAGGAAAGCAGTTTTTAAAGAAAGAAATCAGTTTTGAGAAAGAACACAGTTTTGATAAAAGAAAGCAGTTTTTAAAGAAAGAAATCAGTTTTGAGAAAGAATATAGTTTTGATAAAAGAAAGTAGTTTTTGAAAAAGAAAGTAGTTTTTGAAAAAGATAGAAAAGAAAATAGATTTGAGAATTATTATGGAAATTAGTTCTAGCAGTTTACTTGTTTATAATTCAAGTTTTAAAGCAGAAAAGTTTTGGGTCTAAAACCCATATTACTCACGAGACTTTATGTCTCACGTATTATTTTGTTTTAATGCTATGTACTTAGGTGAGATGAACAGGAGCTGGAGTAGGACCGGTATGAAATACAATAAGTTTAAATTATGGTTTTCTGTATTAAGTCTGTAATACCCCTTGAGAATAAGTTTGTAAAAAAAAAGTTAAGTGACTTTTTGACAGTCACACTTTGTAAGATATTTGTATTATAAACTGTATTCAATTACGGTTTGAGAAAGGGGTGTTACATTTTTGGTATCAGAGCCATAGTTTAAGCGAACTAGGTGTCAGTACTTGAACCTAGACTTAAACTATGTAGGAGTTAAGTAGAGTACATACTTGGGTATGATGTAGAAAGTAAGTAGAGATAGAAGTAAATTCATAACAGTGGAACATGTGTCCTGGTGGTAAACTGGAAGCAAATGTGTATAGGTGGTTATAATAATATGGGCCCGTACTATCATAATCACAGGATATACATTTGAGTTTGGTAGAACCACACAGGAATCATGTGAAGCTGTAAGAGATAAGTGTAAGAGGTTTGAGGGGTATAGATTTAGTATACCTATGGAATAAAATCCAGTATGACTGGAAATACTAAAGTATAAAAGAAAAAGTGTTAAAGATAAAGTAGAAAATATGAGATTTATAACGAAAAACCCCATACCCTATATGAATCATTATAAAGTATATGTAATAAAATATAAGAAAATATGAGCAAAGAGCACTGAAAATAAGATGACAAGAATAAAAAGGTAATGACGAAGAAAAGTTCAAATTTGTGGTTATGATTACCACCGTATAATATGAGAAATAACGTAAAGTATGGCAGGAATCAGTAAAAGAGACATGGCCAGAAAATATAAATGTATTGAAAATGTTAATAGAAATAATGAAGTATATAGTACAAATATAAAAGAAAAAGTATAACTGAAAATTTCAGTTGTCTAACGGAAATGAATTATGATTATGGAATAAAAATAAGAGAAATGTCACTACAGTGACCAAAGAAAGAAAGATTGGAAAAGAATGTGAATACAGATATATGAATGAAATTCATATAAGAAAGAATAATGAAAACTTATAAGCAGGAAGAGTAAAAGGAAGTGTGTTGGGTGTAATTATAGACAAACCCAATGAAAGTATATATAAAAATAATAAAGAGTAAATATTAGGAAGTAGTATGATGTGTTGTTCATGCACAACCAAGAGATTAAAGTATGTATATAAAAGTTGTGAGTAAATAAGATCGTATAAAATAAAAGCAAAGTATTTAACCAAGTATTAGGAAAGGAACCAAGGACAGAAAAGAAAGTGTAAGAAATGGGAAGTTGTGACTTCCAAACTTGAAAGAAGTATGACAAGAAATGATATCCAATGATTGGAATAAATAACTAAGTCATAAGTATAGTGCTATAATGAGTAATATAACAAAGTAAGTTACCAGAATGAGAAAGTAAAAAAAAAATTAAAGATAAGACAGATAAAGATGACAGTGAGAAGAATATAAAGACAGTTATCAAAGAAATGGTCATTTGAAATCAGATTTAGGGACCATATAAATTACAAATAAGAAGAACTATGAATGAAAAGAGAATAACCAAAAGAATGTGAGAAAATGACTGAGAGTCATAAATAATAGGAGATAAAGAATAAAAACGTGAATATCCAGATAAGTCTTAGACAAAGAGTCAAATGTGAAATAAGAACTAAAATAAAGAGACAGGAAGTTACTACCTCTAAGCGGAAGTAACGGGTAAAAGTAACCAAAGATTAGAGAAATGGTCGGTACATGACTAGTAGTTATGGAACATAAGAAAGTATATAGCATATATCGCTTTAAGATATATATAAATAAAGAGAGTAAAGAAAAGAAGCTTAAAAAAAAAACAATGTAATGTGTTGGGCATATAGCCTTATGACACATAGAGAGAAATGGTGAAAAGTATAATAAAAGAGTTTTGGGTATCAAACCTAAAAAGTTTATGAGTAAAGTATATAAGACATAGAGACTAAATGTTTATGAAAAATGGTGATAATCTATATGATTATTAAAGAAGTGTATGCTTAATAAGCATAATAAGATAAAACAAGAAATTTTTAAGTCAGAAATGTCAATCTTTACTAAAAATATGATTATAGTGCAATCAGGATAAAAAGAGAAGTAAAAGTTATTTTTGGCATTAGCCATAGCAAGTAAAGAGTAAGTAAGAGATAGAGTGCTAAACTAGGCATCAGTGTGAGAAATAAGAACTACAAGAAAATACTAAAACATAAATAATAAGATGAGAATGGTACATGGGGTACCTAAGAAAATAAGAAGTGTACTCATAAGAGTACTGTAAGAGAGCTGAGAAATGAAAAGGACAAGATTATATTAGAAAGTATAATGAGTAAAAGATATTGAAATCTTCTAAATTATAAAGAAAAATGAAAGAGGTATTTAGATCGTTAATATGTCGAAAGATAAAAATAATATAAGTGAAGAGTGATACAAGACATGTATTTATAAAAGTAATACATGCAAGTAACAAGATGATAAAGGTAATAACCTTATGAGAATGTATGAAAACTAGTAGTAAAGACAAAGAAAAGTTTAGTAGTAATTATAGCAACACCTTGGATACAAAAGGTTTTGCTTGTAAAAAAAAAGATAAAAAGATAGAAAATTTCTTGAGAATTAAAGATGAAAGATAAGACAAAAGAAGCAAGAACAACGATTGACTTTTGAGGAGTCAATTCTTCTAGTATATATAAATATAAGAAGTTGTAAACTTTTTAAAGGAATTGTATAAAGATAATATGAGATTTAAGTCTAATGACAAGAAAGAAGTAATTCGAAATGTAGATTGACTGTTGGAAAGTCAATTTTCTATAATAAAGTATGAAGTGATAGAGCTTCTAAAATAAGAGAAAGAAAGTAAATTTAAAATATGAAATTTACTCAAGTAAGAAGAATAAGTAAAATCTTTTATTACATTAAACGAGAAGTCGAGTAATGCGTCTGTCCTTATATTACAGATGGGACAAAAGATTTTGAAGTATACAGCAATGCCACACATAGAGGGCTCAGCTGTATGTAGGTGCAGAGGAGTAAGAGTATAGCATATGTTTCCAGATAGTTGAAAGCCCTAGAAACAAAGTATATTACCCATGACGTAGAGTTAGCAGCGATTGTATTTGCCTTGAAAATTTGGAGGCTTTACCTGTATGGAACAAAGCACAAGCTATTCACTGATCACAAGAGTTTGCAGTATGTGTTCACTCAAATAGAGTTGAACATAAGACAGAAAAGATAGTTAGAATTGATCAGTGATTATGTTTGCGAGAATGTATACCATTCAGGCAAGCAAGTGTAGCAGCAGATGCTTTGAGTAGAAAAGTTCTAGAGAAAAGAATCAAGACAAGATCGATGCGTATAGAACTAGTGTCCAGTATTATAGAACAGAATAAAGCAGCCCAAAATAAAGTTGAGAAAAGCATAGACTTGAAAGATGAAAAATTAGGAAAAGACATGAAGTTTGAGATAAGTAGACAAGAGTTAAAGACTTTAGAACCCGCATTTGGGTGCCGAAAGCAGGAGGTTTGAGAAAGCTGATTTTAGAAGAGTCGCATAAGTCAAAGTATTCCATACATCCAAGGGGGTACCAAGACTTATCTAGATCTGAGAAGACAGTACTGGTGGCCTGGAATGAAGAAGAGGATAGCTAGGTACATCTCCAAGTGTGTCATTTGTGCACAAGTCAAGGCGGAACAGCAAGTCCCGCATGGAGATGCTTAGTCATTGCACATTCCAGCCGGAAAGTGGGAAGATGTAACCATGGACTTTATTGTCGGGTTACCGAGAATGAGAAGAGGATGTGATAGTATATGGGTCATAGTGGACCGGTTAACCAAGAGTGCACTATTTCTAGCCATAAAAGAAACTACTCCATTGGAGAAGTTAGCCCAGTTGTACATAGATGAAGTGTTAAGAAGATATGGTGCACCGTTGTCCATCGTGTCATATAGAGACCCCAGATTTACCTCTAACATTTGGAGAGCTTTACAAGAGAAAATGGAGACGAGAATTTAACTAAGTACAGTGTATCATCCACAAACGGATGGTCAGAGTGAACGAACGATTCAGACAGTAGAAGACATGTATTGATCAAGTGTAATGGTTTTGGGAGGTTGTTGAGGAGAACCTACCTTTAGTAGAGTTTGCATATGACAACAGCTACCATTCTAGTATTAAAAATGCCACCCTTTGAGGCATTGTATGGTAGAAAGTGTAGAACTCCTTTATGCTGGTTGGAGGCAGGTGAGACTAAAAGTACATGACCAGAGATCGTTAGAGTGAACAATGAGAAGACTAGTGTGATTTAAGCTAACATGAAAGTAGCGCGAAACCGACAGAAGAGTTACTCGAATCTAAAGAAACGCCCTTATGATTTGCAAGAAGGTGACTTAGTGATGACAAAAGTGTCGCCATGGAAGGGTGTAGTCATATTTGGCAAGAGAGGAAAGCTGAATCCAAGGTACATTGGATCTTTTAGAATCCTGAAGAGAGAGTTGGATTGCAAGCAAACAAGCTGGAATTACCATCAGAACACAGTGGAATACATGATACCTTTCATGTAAGCTATCTGAAGAAGTATTTTGGAAAAGAACCCGCGAAAAAGTTGAAAAAGGGTAAAATGGTCTTTCGACCCATTATAAGACCATTATGTAAGATAATATGTATTTGTGAAATAATAATATAAGAAATAAGAGATTATGTGAAATTTGAAGTTTTACCGCATGAATAGTGATACTTGGCCAAAAAGGGCAAATCGGTCATTTGACATGAAAATGACCATTTTGTTAAGAAATTTCAGTAAGGAGCTAAGTTAGTAATTATTAGAATTATGTTTGCAAGATTTTGGGTCTTAGGACCATTTTTGTAAAGAAAGTGGAAGGCTAAGGGCTAAAGTGTAACTATTTTATAAAAAATTAAATATAGATATATAAGATATTTAGCTCTCATTCTCCAGAAGCCAGTGGAAGAATCGAGAGAGAGCAGGAGAGAACGAGAGGAGAGAAAGAGCTCTGGAAGTTTGTGCAAAAAAAAATTGAAGTTGGAATTGAAGTTTCCAAGCATTTGAGGTAAGAACACCTACTATTCATCATCTTCTCGGGTTGAGATCTGAAAATACGGATTATGAACTTCATGAAATGCTTCCAGAAATTCATCCTCATCTAGTTACACTAAAACATTAAGTAAACATGCTTCAACTATGAAGTGTTGTTGAAATTAAGAAAAATATGATTTTTTTGCTCAAGAACCCTAATTCACGGGTTTACAAGATCAAGACCAGTTTTTTTGGTTTTGTTGTGTCCAAATGATCACTTAGGATGTATTAAGACACTCCTAAGTGGTTAATTTTAAAAACTTGGATTTTTATTAAAAAGATCAAAAAACGGGTTTATATGAAATTGGAATTGGAATCAGTGATTCCATGGCTTAAAACCTGATGTAAAGCAAGGGTTTTAGTCATGGAATGATTGTAAAATGATTAAGATAAGTATTAAGCACTTAATAGAAGAAAATAGAGGTCTGCAGCTCAAAAATCGGACTTAAAATCGAGTCTGCATGTGTGGCACGAGTCGTGCCTTTTTAGTCTATGAAGTGCACGAGTCGTGCTCCACTGTAGAGCCAAGAAATAGCCATGTACAATTAGCACGAGTCGTGCTTCCCTAAGCACAAAAAGAGCACGAGTCGTGCTCTTGCTGGGCAGCATTTCTGTCTAATTTTGAGATTTGAACTTGCTTCTAAACATGTCCATTTAACCTATAATTCATACCATAAGCTTAAAATGGTATGAAACCACATGGAAAATTATTAAATTCAGAATACGACCCCTTGGGGGTACTGTAGTAGAATACGAGTATATTGAAGAGTATATAATTCATAGAAATATGATTGCTAGTAGTCATATATATTTGTTATGACTTGAAGTTGTGTCATATGAGACCTTAGAACTATAGAGTCATTTGTAGCATATATTTATTAAATATATATATGTGATATATGTATAGGAGGTGCTTCAAACACTAGAGAGCACGGAAAGGGAGAAGGCGTATAAGAAGCATAGTGGTTTATAGCTAAACCAAGGTGAGTTTTATGAAGATTTCTCTAGTACATAGCAAAATGATATTTTCAGAAAAATAAGATTTCCAAATGTTTGCAAATATTAAAGTTTGGAAAATAGTTTTTAAAAGTAGCTCTATACAAGGGCTAAGTGTTTCAAGCAGATTTTTAAGAAGTATAGTTTGCAAAATATTTTGAAAGAAGTTCCTTATGTGAACTAAGATATCAAAATCAGTTTTGAAAGTATTTTCAGTAAAGAGTTATAAAGTGTATGAATATGAGTTATTTATAAATTGTGTCTCATTTTGACCAATTTGAGATGTAATGAGATAAGAATTAAAAGAAGAAAGAAGTAAGAGCCAGTAGTCCGGACTAGGATCACCCATATAATCGGGAGATCTGAAGACACTACTGGGATGGTACCTCCCGTCGCGAAGTAGTTGTCTAGCTTAGCATACCCTTGTGCTTGAATCCGTTCCAAGTCACAAAGGGGATTCAGAGAGAGCATAACCTAGCGGGTGGATCTGTTCTGTCCCGCGAGGGGTGCTAGTAGAATGAATTAAATTAAACTAATTCATGAGTTTCAGTTGGTCACAAGTAAATGAGAAAGAAAGCAGTTATAAGAAGGAAAGCAGTTTTTAAAGAAAGAAATCAGTTTTGAGAAAGAACACGGTTTTGATAAAAGAAAGCAGTTTTTAAAGAAAGAAATCAGTTTTGAGAAAGAATAGTTTTGATAAAAGAAAGTAGTTTTTGAAAAAGAAAGTATTTTTGAGTTTTGAAGATAGAAAAGAAAAGAGATTTGAGAATTATTATGGAAATTAGTTCTAGCAGTTTACTTGTTTATAATTCAAGTTTTAAAGCAGAAAAGTTTTGGGTCTAAACCCATATTACTCACGAGACTTTATGTCTCACGTATTATTTTGTTTTAATGCTATGTACTTAGGTGAGATTAACATGAGCTGGAGTAGGACCGGTATGAAATACAGTAAGTTTAAATTATGGTTTTCTGTATTAAGTCTGTAATACCCCTTGAGAATAAGTTTGTAAAAAAAAAAGTTAAGTGACTTTTTCACAATCACACTTTGTAAGATATTTGTATTATAAACTGTATTCAATTACGGTTTGAGAAAGGGGTGTTACATAACGCGTCGGCTACCACGTTTGCCTTGCCCGGATGATAGCGTATTTCACACTCGTAATCATTTAGGAGTTCAACCCAACGTGTTTGTCTCATGTTGAGTTCCTTTTGATTAAGAATATGTTGCAAGCTCTTGTGGTCGGTGAAAATTACGCATTTAGTGCCGTAAAGGTAATGCCTCCAAATTTTAAGAGCAAAAACCACGGCACCGAGCTCCAAATCATGAGTCGTATAATTCCTTTCATGGATTTTGAGTTGTCGCGATGCGTAAGCTATAACCTTTCCCCTTTGCATCAAAACACAACCTAGACCGAGATTGGAGGCATCGCAGTATACCACGAAATCTTCGGATCCTTCAGGGAGTGTAAGAATCGGAGCGTCACACAATCTTTGTTTAAGGGTTTGGAAAGCGTCTTCCTGCTTGGGTCCCCAATCACATGGCGTACCCTTGCAAGTGAGAAAAGTAAGCGGTAAAGCGATCTTTGAGAAATTTGAAATGAAACGCCGCTAATAGCCGACTAAACCGAGGAATGACCGAATTTCCTTGGGGGTACGTGGGGCTTTCCAATTCTTGACTGCTTCAACTTTTGCGGGATCGACTAAAATACCCTTGTCACTTACAATATTCTACGGTAAAGTTTTCATCAAGAATCGTGCGAGGTGTGTGAAGTATGGGTTCAAATTCCAAAGACACAAAACTTTTATCGGCACCTGAATCAACAAGTACTGACGCGTAGCAGTCATTTATGAGAAACGTACCATTTACGACCTTGTTATCGGTCTGTGCTTGGGTTGCGGTAATGACAAATGCTCGGCCTTTGGGAGCTGGAACATGCATTGTTGGATTTGCCTGGGCATGAGTGTTAATGATATTGACAAGCCTAGGACACGCGTTTCTGAAATGGGTGGGGTCACCACAGTTGAAGCATGTTCCAGTTGGATACCGGGTTTGTGTTTGCTGATTTGAGGGTAGAGCGAATGGTCGCTGAGTTTTTGGTGCACGACATGTGTCTACCAAGTAGCCATAGCGACCATAAGTCGTACAAAGGCGACACGGGCTGGTGGTCATATGGTGATAGTTACAATGGTTATAGAGGGGGTCGTAATGCCATCTATGAGAAACACGCATATGGACTTGTGAGTTATTTGTAAATTAATTATGGAAATTAAGTTTGTAGACATTGTTGGGTAAAATGATTGTAAAACACTTGTTGGGCCATGGTTAGGAGTATTGGGCACCTTTTGGGCTTTCTATGGGTACTAAATGTGAAGCACATAGCAATTGTGTAAGACCCGGTCCGCCGAGTCGCGGCCCGAAGGAATCCGCGGCGCGGCTTTTAGGAAGAATCTAGAATCGCGAAGGATTTGTACGCGCGGCGCGGATCTAAGGATCCCGCGACGCGGTGCGCCTCTAAAGTTAAAAACCCTAATTCGGATTTAAACGCCTATATAAAGGAACCCAGCCCTAGGGTTCGTGTTTTTGGGAGTTCTCTGGAGCAGAGGCGTCTAGTTTCAGCAAAGACTCTTTGGTCTCGAGGCTTTGGAGGTTTTGGGAGATTAGAAGAAGGAGATCCAATGCGGGAGAAGGTTTAGGACTGATCGTGGGCATCACTCCGTCCTTCAGAAGTGAGGTAAGAAGATTTACTCTTCTGACTTTCCTTTTTATCCCGTCATATGGTGTTACCAGTTGGTTTGTAGCTTTAGACGATTTGTAGCACTTAGGGTTTGAACCAAGGACATGTATGGACTTGCATGTCCATAAGGAAGTGACCTTAGGGTAGTTTCTGATCCCAGGAAGGGTGTAGAAAGGAACCCTAGCCGATTGATGTACTGTTAATCGCTGAAAAACATTTTGGAATGTTACGAGCCGCGACGCGGACTGGCTATGTCAGCGGCGCGGACTCGGCTGAAACCCCGTAATTGTGCAATGGTAGCCGCGACGCGTAGGTCTAAAAGCCACGCCGCGGCGAGCGACTGTTTGACCAGGAATTTAGTTTTGACCACGGTTTGATGGCAAATAGTGAGCCTAACCTTTAGACAGGTCTGTAAGAGCCTAGTCAATAATTGATACGTTGTATGTATGTGGGATATAGCTGTGTGGACGAGCTAGTGGAGATATTAAAGTATATCTGTGCGGTTACGAATCAGGTGAGTATCCTCACCTTACTATATGATGTTGCATGTTAGGCATCTTGTGTGTTGTTTACAGTTATATGATTTGCTCTATATCTGTGGTTATTTGTTGTTGGGCTCAGTACTGATGCGTGTCCCCTCGTAGCTGTTGTATGGCGAGTTGGACTATTGCCTTGTCCCATAGCTGTTGTATGATGGGCTGGGCCATAACCGGGAACCCATAGCTGTTGTATGATGGGTAGAACCTTCCCGTGTCCATAGCTGTTGTATGATGGACGCCCGTAGCTGTTGTATGGCGGGTAGGGTCGGGTCGTTCTCGAGGACGGGTTGTTTAATGTGTGGGCATGTATGGTAATTTGTGGACTCACTAAGCTTTAAGCTTACCCGTTGATTTTATAACATTTCAGGTAATTCAAAGGACAAAGGGAAGGGCAAGGTTTGACGGCAGCGCATCGCATTCAAGAGATTGATATCAATGAACGATAATAGTATTCTTAAATGTTTCCGCTGTTAATTTAAGTATCATGTTGAACAGTTTTATGTTTTGGAATAAATGTTTTATTGGAATCTTGGTAATAAATTATTTTTTTTTTAATTTTTGAAATTGGGGCGTTACAAATTGGTATCAGAGCCTTGGTTTGAGGGATTTGGATGAACTGTATTGGGAATCTAAACTCAAACTTAGGACTGAGCGATTTTGTTAAGAAAATGTTTTTGGAAGGTTAAATTAAAGTAAAAGAAGATACGATGCGAACCGTCAGCCGAGCTCAAGTAAGTTTTGTGATTCCCAATTACCCATGCCAAGTTTGTGTTATGTGATAAAATGTATTGTGCTAGGATGTAAAGCTGTCTGGATAATATACTCTGTAGACTGTTTTTGTACCATATGTGCTGCTTTGGAATTTTATGCTACTGTCGTTAGGTTGCTTAGTGAATGCTGGTAGGTTATATACAATTAGGGTAAGATAGCCTAAGAATTCTTGGTCTGGCCTTACTGGCTGTTCCTTGTTTGGTTGTGACTTTAGGGTAGATCAGTTATTCAAACGCCTATCTTATTCCCGATTGTATACGGCTGTGCGTCCGTGAGGCGACTCGATGACATTAGCAGTAGTTCTCCTAGGCACGTGTGAGATGGAGAGTTAGATCAAAAGATTAGGCACCACGGTGCATGACCGCAGGAGTCATAGAAAATGGTTTAGTATGTGTGTGACATTTTAGGAGGATGATTGACGAACTTGGAACAAGGGCGAATAGGTGTGGAAGGTAGTACCAGGCCAGTATTACCGAAAGCACAGGATTCACGCTTGAGTCAAGAGTAGTCAACCGAAGTCCTAGAAAGTCAAGTAGTTGGGTAGATAGGAGTGACCCGAGTATTGATATTAGAACTGTTGCGTATTTTAGAATGGCAGTCACTCGAAGTAACGGTGGGCCAGATGCGGGTGCCTCGAGTGGGGGAGGACCGACTGATGAGAATCTCCGTAACCTGATAGCGGAGGAGGTTTCGCGAGAAGTGTTGGCTGCGATACCTCAGTTCTTTGGTACGATTAAGGCTGAGTTATGGGCAATGCTCGAGGAACGACTGGCTACTCAGGGTACCTCACGTGCTAGGGATGCAAGTTATAAGGACTTTTCGGCTTGTTCGCCTCCGATGTTCGATGGGGGCAGGGATCCGATTGTTAGCATGCGGTGGATTTCCGCAGTGGAGGGTGCTTTCCGCACATGTTCCTGTCATGAGAATTCCAAGGTAACGTTTGCGGCGAATCTTTTAAGAGAGGGTGCGAAGGATTGGTGGGAGATACGAACGAAAGATCTCACTCCTGCTCAGTTGGATGCCATTACATGGCCGCAGTTTAAGGAACAGTTCAAACTAGAGTATGTTCCACAAGTGGAAATGGAACGCTTGGCGCAGGAATACCTAAATCTGACCCAGACTACTGAGACGGTGACGGAGATCACCAAGAAGTTTAATGAACGGGCACTCTTCTGTCCAGAGTTTGCGGCAACCGAGCGCATGAGGATGACACGATACTTGGCGATGCTTCGCACAGACATTCGGGAATTTGTGTCTGCTGCTAGGCACCAAACTCTTACTGATATGATAGCGGCCGCGCGGGCCCGAGAGTTGGAACTGGAAACCCAACAAAAGCAGAAGCGTCCGGCGCCTACTCAGACTCAGCAGGTGTCGAAGAAATTTCGAGGGGCAGATCAGGGAAAGCAAGGGCAAAGGAGCCAGGGTAAGTGTGGTAAATGTGGAAGGAATCATGAGGGGCGTTGCTGGGTGCTAATATGCCATAAGTGTGGAAAGGAGGGCCACTATGCTAAAGATTGTCGGCAAGAGGTCAAGATTTGTTTTAATTGTAATCAGGTAGGCCACTTCAAGGCCCAATGTCCCCGTCTGACTCAAGGAGTGGTTCAGAATCCGGCACCCACTACACTCCGGATTACCGATGGTAGGCAGGGGAAAGGGGAAGCCCCTAAGAACAAGGGTCGAGCATTCGTCATGACCGCCGAGGAGGCACAGGATGCGCCCGACGTCGTCACGGGTACTCTTTCTTTACTTGCCTCGTGTTTGTGGTGTGTGTAATTAATATGTCCATTATGCTTTGATTAGGAACATTCTTAGTCAACTCTACGCCTACCTTTGCACTATTTGATTCGGGTGCTAGTCATTCTTTTGTGTCTGCCGCATTGGGAAAGAGTTTCTGTATTGCTTTAGGAACTCTTCATCAGCCGTTAGAAGTGGAAATTGCGGATGATAAAACCGTGCAAGCGACTAGTGTTTATCGGGGATGCGAAGTAGTGATTCAAGGAATAAAGTTTCCGATCGATCTCATCCCTATACCGTTGAGTGACTCCCGAGTCATCATCGGTATGGATTGGATGGGTCAGCATGAATCATGGATCGATTGTAAGAACAAGCGAGTGTGGATTCAAACCCCAAGTGGGGGAGAGCTGGTTGTGCAGGGCGAGAGAAAGAATCGAGGTGCAGATTTCTGTTCAGCTGCTAGGGCACGCAGACATTTTCAGCATGGAGGTTCGGGATTTGTGGCTTATGTTCTAGACGTACGAGATAGGAAGCCACAGCAGAAAGCAGGTGATATACCAGTAGTTCGGGATTTTCCTGATGTTTTTCCCGAGGACCTTCCTGGCGTGCCGCCAGAGAGACAGGTGGAATTTAAGATCGACTTAACTCCCGGTGCAGCTCCGATAGCTAAAGCACCGTATCGTCTTGCGCCTCCGGAGATGCTGGAGTTGTCTATTCAACTTCGAGAATTATTAGATAAGGGATTTATTCGACCCAGTTGCTCGTCGTGGGGAGCGCCTATTCTGTTTGTTAAGAAGAAGGATGGTTCCAATAGGATGTGCATAGATTATCGTGAGTTGAATAAGCTTACGGTGAAGAATCGATATCCGTTGCCTCGCATCGACGACTTATTCGACCAACTGCAGGGCGCTTCGTGGTTTTCAAAAATTGATTTGCGGTCAGGTTACCATCAAATGCGAGTACGGGAGGAAGACATCCCGAAAACGGCTTTTAGGACGAGGTACGGCCACTTCGAGTTTGTAGTGATGACGTTTGGACTGACCAATGCCCCTGCAGCTTTTATGGATTTAATGAATCGGGTGTGTCGACCGATGTTGGATCGGTCGGTTATAGTTTTCATTGACGACATCTTAGTCTACTCTCGGAGCAGGGAACAACATGAACAACACTTAAAGGAAGTATTAGAGACCTTAAGGAAGGAGAAGCTTTATGCAAAATTATCCAAGTGTGACTTTTGGCTACGAGAGGTCCAGTTTTTGGGTCACATTGTGAATGAGCAAGGAATCATGGTAGACCCGGCTAAGGTGGAGGCCGTGATGCGGTGGGAGGTTTCGAGGACTCCCTCTGAAATTAGAAGTTTCTTGGGTCTGGCTGGTTATTATCGTCGTTTCATCCAAGACTTCTCAAAGGTTGCGGTACCTTTGACTTGGCTAACTAAGAAAAACGCTGCTTTTCGGTGGGGTGAGGAGCAGCAGCAGGCTTTTGAGACTTTGCGGCAGAAATTGTGTGAAGCTCCGGTTTTGACGTTTCCTGAAGGCATGGAGGACATGGTAGTTTATTGCGATGCATCTATCACGGGATTGGGGGCAGTCTTGATGCAACGAGGCAGGGTGATTGCATACGCCTCGCGACAGTTGAAGTCCCATGAGGCTAACTATCCTACTCATGATTTGGAATTGGGAGCGGTCGTTTTCGCTCTCAAGATCTGGAGACACTATTTGTATGGAGTGAAGTGCACCATCTTCACGGACCACAAAAGTTTGAAGTACCTGATGGACCAGGCAAATCTTAATATGAGACAGAGAAGATGGTTGGATGTATTGAAAGACTATGATTGTGAGATACACTATCACCCTGGAAAGGCCAATGTGGTAGCTGATGCGTTAAGTCGTAAGGCTTCGAGTGCACCCCTTCGGGGCATTTGTCTAAGGATGACAATTGTGACACCGCTGCTTGAACTGATTAGGAAAGCCCAGGTGGAAGCAAGCAAGAGTGAGAATCAGAAAAGTGAGAGGATTGTGGGTCAGTTAGCAGCTATGGTCAAAGATAGTAGGGATTTGTTAACTTGCCACGAGAGAATTTGGGTACCGAAGCTGGGCGGGGTTCGTCAAACCCTATTAGAGGAGGCACATAAATCCAGGTTCTCTATCCACCCTGGAGCAACTAAAATGTATAGGGATCTGCGCGAATATTATTGGTGGCCAGGCATGAAAAGGGAAGTAGCTTGGTTTGTCGAAAGATGCATGACCTGTCGTAAGGTCAAGGCCGAGCACCAACGGCCTCATGGTAAGTTGCAGCCTCTTGAGATCCCAGAATGGAAATGGGAGCATATCACAATGGATTTCATCACGAAGTTGCCAAGAACCCCTCGTCATATGGACACTATTTGGGTTATCGTGGATAGGTTGACTAAAAGTGCTCATTTCCTCCCCATCCAAGAGACTTACTCTGCAAAGGAATTGGCTAAGGTCTTCACAGATGAGATTATCTCTCGGCATGGTATACCGGTCTCGGTGATATCCGACCGGGATGTCCGATTTACTTCTAGGTTTTGGAAGAAGTTTCATGAGGAATTAGGCACTCGCCTTCATTTCAGCACAGCATATCATCCTCAGACGGATGGGCAGAGTGAAAGGACGATTCAAACGCTGGAGGATATGCTTAGGGCATGTGTCATCTATTTTGGCGGGAGTTGGGATTCCCATCTCCCTTTAGCTGAGTTTTCTTACAATAACAGTTATCACGCGAGCATTGGCAGAGCTCCCTTTGAAATGTTATATGGAAGAAAATGTCGGACACCTATTTGCTGGGGCGAGGTTGGCCAGCAGGTATTGGGTAGTACAGAGGTGGTGCTCAAGACAACTGAGTTAATTCAGAATGTTCGGGAGAGATTGTTAACCGCTCAAAGTCGACAGAAAAGTTATGCGGATAGGCGACGGTCCGATCTCGAGTTTCAAGTTGGGGATTATGTCTTCTAAAGGTGTCACCTTGGAAGGGAGTGATTCGTTTTAGGAAGCGAGGAAAGCTTGGCCCTAGGTACATTGGACCATATCGAATTGTCGCCCGTGTAGGTAAGGTAGCTTACCGGTTGGAGCTGCCTGAGCAGCTTAGTCAGATCCACGACACGTTTCACGTTTCGCAGCTCAGAAAGTGCGTGACTGAGGAATCCACAATAGTACCTTTGGAGGATATTCAATTAGATGAACGCCTGAATTATGTGGAGCGACCAACTGCCATCATTGAAAGGAAGATAAAGGCTTTACGAAATAAAACAATAGGATTAGTTAAGGTTCAATGGCAGCATCGAAAAGGGTCCGAATGGACTTGGGAAGCGGAAGAGGAAATGCGGAGGCATTATCCAGAATTATTTACCGGCACGGATTTCGGGGACGAAATCCAGTTAAGTGGGGGAGAATTGTAAGACCCGGTCTGCCGAGTCGCGGCCCGAAGGAATCCGCGGCGCGGCTTTTAGGAAGAATCTAGAATCACGAAGGATTTGTACGCGCGGCGCGGATCTAAGGATCCCGCGACGCGGTGCGCCTCTAAAGTGAAAAACCCTAATTCGGATTTAAACGCCTATATAAAGGAACCCAGCCCTAGGGTTCGTGTTTTTGGGAGTTCTCTGGAGCAGAGGCGTCTAGTTTCAGCAAAGACTCTTTGGTCTCGAGGCTTTGGAGGTTTTGGGAGATTAGAAGAAGGAGATCCAACGCGGGAGAAGGTTTAGGACTGATCGTGGGCATCACTCCGTCCTTCAGAAGTGAGGTAAGAAGATTTACTCTTCTGACTTTCCTTTTTATCCCGTCATATGGTGTTACCAGTTGGTTTGTAGCTTTAGACGATTTGTAGCACTTAGGGTTTGAACCAAGGACATGTATGGACTTGCATGTCCATAAGGAAGTGACCTTAGGGTAGTTTCTGATCCCAGGAAGGGTGTAGAAAGGAACCCTAGCCGATTGATGTACTGTTAATCGCTGAAAAACATTTTGGAATGTTACGAGCCGCGACGCGGACTGGCTATGTCAGCGGCGCGGACTCGGCTGAAACCCCGTAATTGTGCAATGGTAGCCGCGGCGCGTAGGTCTAAAAGCCACGCCGCGGCGAGCGACTGTTTGACCAGGAATTTAGTTTTGACCACGGTTTGATGGCAAATAGTGAGCCTAACCTTTAGACAGGTCTGTAAGAGCCTAGTCAGTAATTGATACGTTGTATGTATGTGGGATATAGGTGTGTGGACGAGCTAGTGGAGATATTAAAGTATATCTGTGCGGTTACGAATCAGGTGAGTATCCTCACCTTACTATATGATGTTGCATGTTAGGCATCTTGTGTGTTGTTTACAGTTATATGATTTGCTCTATATCTGTGGTTATTTGTTGTTGGGCTCAGTACTGATGCGTGTCCCCTCGTAGCTGTTGTATGGCGAGTTGGACTATTGCCTTGTCCCATAGCTGTTGTATGATGGGCTGGGCCATAACCGGGAATCCATAGCTGTTGTATGATGGGTAGAACCTTCCCGTGTCCATAGCTGTTGTATGATGGACGCCCGTAGCTGTTGTATGGCGGGTAGGGTCGGGTCGTTCTCGAGGACGGGTTGTTTGTATGGTAATTTGTGGACTCACTAAGCTTTAAGCTTACCCGTTGATTTTATAACATTTCAGGTAATTCAAAGGACAAAGGGAAGGGCAAGGTTTGACGGCAGCGCATCGCATTCAAGAGATTGATATCAATGAACGATAATAGTATTCTTAAATGTTTCCGCTGTTAATTTAAGTATCATGTTGAACAGTTTTATGTTTTGGAATAAATGTTTTATTGGAATCTTGGTAATAAATTTTTTTTTTAATTTTTGAAATTGGGGCGTTACAAATTGCATGGGCCCCCACAATACTAAGTTTGCACATGTTTTTCCCACTTCTAGGCCCATTAGGGAACTTAATAGTCCAATGAGTTGGCCATTTTGGAGTGTATCCTTTCGGATACATTTGATAAGGTCGGGTATTTTGATGGCTCAAAAGTAATGTGAATAACGCGCTTTGGCCTATAGGTTTGGGAACTCTCGCCTTTGGTCCCCAGGTAAGCAAACTGGTCCCTCGGTTGATTGGGATGTATACGAATGCTTACCTAGTCAGGACTTTCAGGCTACCGGCACCTCCCCCTTCCAGTTACTACGCGTCCATTACTTTGATCCTACCCAACTAGAGTGGATGACTTTTAATTTCCTATGAGCTCTAAGGAATATATATGTATATAAATTTTTATTTTGAAACCATTTGTGTATTTGTGTGATTTTAAGAGAAAGAGGAGAAAATTCACAAGTGTATGCACACATATAAGTGTCGGGAATAATATGTAAGCACATAAGGGAGCAATTAGCACACAAAGGTATTCCTAGGATTTTCTAAGTGCGAATTGCATGCAGTTGTGTGTGCATTTTATAAACTAGCATACGATAGGACCCTAGAGGCTATAGACTAGGTCAAGGCAATTAACCTAATTCCCTATAGTCAAGGGATCTGATACCAATCTGTCACACCCCGATACTTGGCGGAATCGATCAAGGCGTGATATATTGTTCAAAGTCTCATAACAACTATGTTATAATATGATTAGATTCAATTAAGTACTAAGTATGCAAACAAGATCCACAACATACAAATACAAATCAAAATACAATAACATTTATTACATCAAATTTAAATAGTCTTGTGGGTTTCTAAGGTAAACCCTACTTTTCATCAACTTCATTTTTCAAATCTGCATCATGGGTAAAAACAGGTCAACTACGAGAGTTGGTGAGTAATCTAGTTTTATTAAAGAAAATTGTAAGTTTGAATAATTTGAAATTTGTTTTCTTTTGAAGTTGGCAAGCAACTGTAATTGAGATAACAGTTTATAAATCAAAAATTGATTAACAAATGATAACAACAACAATAATTCCTCACCCTATATATACATATATATGTATATATATAGGATGGAGCATCTAATCATCATACACACACAACCACGTGCGATCAATCACCTTAGCGTCCCAAGGCGGGGTGGTCAACCCAATAGCGCTATTATTGTCCATAACGTACCTCAAGAATACGGGCATAGTCATGGAGATTAGACTAAAAATGGTAATGCACTACAAGTACATGTAGCGTAAACAAACAATAATTATACAGATAATAATTCATGTATAAATGTCCCAACAATGTCTCAATTGTGTTAAAATAATAAAATGAAGTTGGAACATATTAAAACCACATGATACAACCCAAAAGTATTGAAAATTATAAAATATGGGGTAGATAACTCACATTAGTCCAATAAGGAATGCGCGTGTTGTACGATAGACGGCTCGAGTCAAAATGTCGTAGAACCTAATATAATTAATAGTTTTGGCTTAGTAATCGATAAACGGGAATATAGTATTAATAAAAATAATTAGACACATATTCTTATATTAGATGAATTAACAATAATCCAAATTTTGTTTTGAATATTAATGTATTCATATGTTAAATGAATTTTAAATTGAATTAATTACTTTGCTTAATTAATTTATATTTTCACTTTAGGCAAGATTTTAATAATTTCTTATTAAAATAATAACTAGTCAAATTATAAGTATTTACAGATTTTATATATTATAAACAATTATTTATATGAAATAATCATTAAAAATGCATTTTTACGTGCTTAGATATTTAGGAAAATGGTTTCAAATACTAAACAGTAATGAAACATTCTGAAATTATCAGAAAATCATTATTTCAGAAAATAGTAATTACTGTAAAATTTTCATATTTTTCTTAACTGTGTTAGTATTTATTTAGTATTTTAATAATTAAACCACAACAAATTTCGGGAAAAATAATAAATGATTCCCAAAAATTCTGGAAACTTAATCATAGTTTTCTAACATTATATTGAGCCTACTGTAAATATTTTGGATATTTTGGACTATGGGAAGTATTTCTTATATTTTTCATTATTAACTAATCAATAAAATCATAAATAATAGGAAAATATTAATAGAAATTCATTAGACTTTTTATTTATGATTAACTTGTTATATATGATATTCTGATAAGGGTTTATAATTTTTGGACATGTGTAGCTATTTATTATCTATTTAAACCATTAAATAATCATTAAATCAGGAAAAATAAGTAAACATTCTTAAAAAAATCTGTAAATTTTGTCATGGAGTATCTAAAATGTTAATAAGGTGCGAAAAATATAAAATCTAGTTTTTAACATACATAACTGTATTTTGAAATTTATTTATCTACAAAAAAATAAAATACAAAATAAGCATCAAACAGTAATATAAATGCAAGAAAGTTTATAAATCCACTTTACGCAATATATGGGTTGTTCCAAAACTTTTCCAGAATTTATTGACTGCAAAAAGTATTTTATGTGAATTATTGCTCTATTTTATTGCAATATTTATAGTAATTCAATAAAAATAAGTTATTTTCTGAAAAATTCCAGAACTTCTTATTTTATTGATGGGATCCTGAGAAAAATCAGGTTTATGCATAAAATGAGTTTTAGATAGTTTGGTGGATTTAATTTGTTTCATTCATGAATTTGAGACTTTTAACAACATACCTTGATGAATGCTTCAAGAGGGATGAAGATTTGAGTATATTGGAGTGTTCTTGGCTGAAATATGAAGATTTCTAGGAGGAATTTCGAGATTGAGAGTGAAAGAAAGAATAGATATGGTTTGAGTGGTGATGAGAATAATGTGTTGGGAGAAAAATGAAAGGAAATATGATGGGAGGTGTAAGTGGGAGACAATGGGAATAAACTTTTACTTTTGGTGGTCTTCATAATTCCCCACTAACACAAGCATCTTAAGAGTTTTATAAAATTTAATGTAGTGTTTATAAAAATAGAGTTTTATAAAAAATAGGTTATTATTTGATTATAACCATCTACTTTGATTTGAAGTTTAATTATAGCATTCAAGTTTGATTTTTTTTAATTTAATTAGAGCATCATACTTTGATGTTATTTTAATATAGTATCATAATTTAATTTGATTATAGTTATAACGTTAGACTATGCTATATTGCTATTAACGTCAATTTATATCGTATTGTATGGGTTTTGATCCTATTAGCGTCAAGTAAGCTCGAGTAGGGTTTATTAAATTTCCAATTGGGTTGGGTTGACCCGAATCCATTTTAGGCGGATGTCACATAGATGACCCAAAGAAATTGAGATCTTAGACGGAGTGAACCTTGGCTGATATCCTGGTTTGTAGTCGTAACTTGCTTACTATGATTTATTTTGTTATGAAGTTGTAACCCCCGTAGTTGTTTAAACATTTGAACAACTTAATTGTTTTTTTTGGGACCGAAATTTTAAGACATGACCTTATGTCATGAGAAAAGTTTTTAAAAAGTTGACATTTTGTCACATAATGTTTTTAAAACATGATGGAATAATGTTAATGTGCTTTTAGCACTAATGTGTTTTTAACGTTATTATGCTTTTGAAAAAAAACAATTTATGAAAATCGGGGCGTTACAACTAACAAGGGAAAAAATGAGGTAGATTGCTAGATATTAATTGATATTAGATAGATTGATTGCTTAAAAGAATTTTTGAGAAGGGGGTACTTTTGAAGCGATATTTCCCTAGAAAGGTAGCAACATGTTTTGGTATGTAAGTGACAAAACAACCAGTAATCTACTTAAAGCGAATATAATCTTAGTTAAACGTTAGATGTCGAAATAAGGTCCATGAACTTGAGATACGTGAAACCAAGCACTTGCTTTGGATTTTCAAACAATGTAGTATATTGCTAAATAGTTTCTACAACAATATCAAAAATTTCACTTCGAACTAGTGGTGTTGAATGCGGCCCACCTAATTCTTCGATAGTTGCCATTGTCGAGATAAATCGTTGAATGTCTTGAGACATTTTGATTGATATCATTTGGATATTAAAACAGGCTAATCTTCTATGCTCTTCTGGTATGGAACCGAGTAATTGACAACACGTTATGCATGGGTCATGAGTAACACATACGTATCAATAACTCATCTTACTAATTTCTCAAGGGTTGTCAACTCATTAGCTATTCCAGGAGTGGACCATGTATTATGAGATAAAAAAACATAAACAAACTTTGACGTTTGGAGATAAATGTTGACAATTTCCATATAATAACAATTAGACATGACTTTTAACAACTATAAAACAACATATTCTTGGTAACATACAACTATGCTCGAGGAACCCCTTTCAACAGTCATTAAACACAATAAGTTATACGACAAATATGAATTTGAGTTTATAAGTAAACTAGCATGGTATATCTACATGCAAAACTGCATCTAAAGGTGATGTCACTATTCATGAAAACTCAATATTGAGTAATAGGCTAGCTAATAAAACACATATATTACATTCAAGGGGCTAGAAATTGTAGTCAAATACGCAAGAAATCGTAGATTATTTCGTGCTATATAAGCTGTTGTCAACATATTAGTCTCCGATATAAAAAATGACCTCCTCTGAATATGCTGTTTGACATTGTGAAGAGGATGATTTTTATATTTGTTCAGCTATTAACCCTTTTCTTGACGCGTGCCCATGTCAACTTGAATATTCTATAGACGAACCATTATCGGGTAAGTTGCTTAATTATATATTCAAAGTCATCACCAATGTTGAAGAGAACAACCATATGGGATTTGAAAAAACAAGGAAACTTGATTAATGTTTAGAAGTTCTCTGCGTGGAGTTGAAACAAATTGTCACATTCCTATTTAGTCAACTCTTTTAGAAAAGAAACCAACTCTTTATAAAACATTAAGCCAAAATCAACATCACGGATTGAGTTTTTAACTGGGTTCAAGTACACTAACAGATTTAGTGAGAATACGCCTTTGTAATGAAGGTCCAAAATCGAATACTTACTTTAAGATGAACTTGAGGCCATATTCTTATGTAATTACAGTCGACTTCAACTCCGTTCTTCAGTTCAGAAACCCTCGTCTTCTGTTGTTACATTCGCCTGTCTTTACGGAGTGTTCAGTGTGATGGAACCCTAACTTGAGGAGAAAGGGTGTAATTGTTTATGAACGCCACACAATATTGTTTAAATATTTGTAAATGTCACATAATGTTCCACGTAATCCTTAAAACGGATGGAATAAAAAGGAAACCGGCAAAACGAGTTATTCCCGATTAAAACAGTGTATAAGCTTAAAATCGGACCAAAGCTCTATTCCCTAACCACTAGCAACCATCCGCCACCACTACCCGCAGCTACCGCCGCCGGTAGCGGCGGGTTCGCTGTTCAGAGCGCTGTTTCCGGCCACCATGTCCGACAACAGCAAGGGGCTGTTGTGAACCATCGTTCGCACTGTGTCTCTGCTTCGTTCTCATTTAAACCCACAAACAAGCATACACAATCGATTTTGTGTGTGTGTGTGTTTTCCATTCGTGATTTTTTTCCTTTCTCTTTCCTTCTTCCCGATTTCTCCATTTTACGCAAAGAATAGCCTATCGGTATGGATACGCGAACCAAGTTTTTAAACTTGATTTTGAATTGGTCAAACTCTGATAAATGATTAAAATACCCCTCCATCAATTCCTTAGAACAAATACTCAATATTTACTCATTATTTTTCCTTATTTTCACATAATCATAACTTCTACATATCGTATCCAATTTTTTAAAAAATCTATATCTTTAGAAATGTAAGAATGAGCTTTACAACTTCTCTTCACTGACTTAAGTCTGATTCTTTCTAGGATTTCTTTTACAGTCTCTCAAACATGACCATTTGACCATTTAGCCATTTTTTTGGCAATTTTCAAACCTTCATAACTTCGACGTTATAAATTCGAATGACCTGAATCGTTTTCTTATATTATTGTTATCTCAAATATCACAAAAGTCACTTTGAGGGGTTTTTTCCCAATTCCTTTTAGATCTTGAGATATTAATTTTCAAAGATTGTTTAATAAACACTTCACTTTTTGTCAATTAGTTCCCTTTCTCCCTTTAGGTCTTTAAGACTAAATTCTAATTGAAATAGTATCTTATAATGACTTAATAAAAGGTATTAACAAGTGTATTTCTATAGTTTCAACTTCTTTGACTATTTTGCCCTTCCATAATACGTCTAATTTATTTAAGTATCAAACTCTTATACATCGTATACTTGTATCTAATTCTTATCTTATATATGTCAAATTTTTGGTTGTCACAGTTCAACGACATACCATAAAATAACATGTTTCTATATGTATTTTTATAGTCATCATCCCATTCGTTATCACAGTTAGCTGCTTTTGTGTCGGATACACCTAAACCAACATTTGTCGGTTCCCCGTAAGGTGCTAAATTTGCATCGTTTAAAAGAGGGTTGGTTTCTGGAGTGTTATCCTCGTTGGGAAGAGGGCTGCTTTCTGGAATGCTCCTTAATTCGTATGTACCAACATATTGAACTAATGCTTGCACATTCGTATCTGAATAATGAATCGATTCTTGGATTACGTTTTCAAGAATAATACCATATTCTGCATGGCTATGATATTGAGGTATAACAAGAGAAATGTAATTACATGTAACATTATTGCTTCGTAGCCCGCTAGATCTATTCTCATCGGAGGATTTCCCTTTCTCGGTATCATGTATCTCCACCACCTTCAACAACATACAAATACGCAACATTCGCAACACTCTTAATGACATTAATCATGTGACAAACATCCCCATCAACATCTAGGATAATGACATAAAACATTTATGAAGGTTGGAAAGACAAAGTAATGTCTGATTTATCAATCAAGCCTGTATTTCTTTTCATCAAATTTAATAAATCGAAATAATTTATCCAATTCGAAAATTGTAAATCGTAGTTCTTAACAAACATTCTAACATATTTTAGTTGATCATCAACAATCTCCCACCCCATCGATGCAAACAACGAATAACTTGTTAGATTGAGAACTCATCTCAACTTTTTTTTTCAAATAACAAAAGGTAAAAATTACTAAAGTAGATATTCCTCTCAAATAACTCTAACATTTTATATTTCTCTGTAAAAATTATAAAACTTATTTTATAAACAAAACATTGTACTGTACTATGCAGCCAAACTTCCACTTTTCACAGTCCAACTATCATTTTTCTCGGTCAAACTTCTACTTTTTACAGTCAAATTGATATCTTTTCCGTAGTCAATATGACTTGTGAAAAATAGTACCGTAGAGCCTGAACACGTACCATGCTCCCCTTGGAGATTATAAAAAATAATCAATAAAAAATAAAAAAAATTATATAAAGTCGCAGTTGGCTAAAAAGAGTCTCGCTGCTGGTTGTAGAGAGTCTTGCAGGTGGCTGCGATTTTTTCAAACCCAAAATGGAAAAAATCGTTTTTGTTAATATTACACAAAGATCACAGGCCCACGTCATCAAAATTGTAGCAAGAGAGGACCACATCATCAAAATAGCAATTGGACCCCTAGCCAACTGCGATTTCAATGACTATTTTCGTTGGCTAATTTTTGACAAAAGCCTCAAAATTTAGTTAAATTTGTCATTTTCCATTCCACTATTATATATTGAATAATATCAATCAATCATAAATATTCTATTTTTAATATTTAATATTATGGATAATGATTTGTAACGGTAATGCACTTTATTCCGTGTGTAAATTTAATCATTTATATTTTTAGTCCATATTTGGTCATTGAATTTGTTTTTGTGCATAATTTACCTATGAATTTTTTAAATTTTGTTCACATTTAGTCACTTATGTTTTTTTTTGTACACAAATGACCATTAAATTATTGGTCATATATATATACTAGGCGGTTTTAAGGGCCGTGCTAAGCACGACCCAAGAAGATATTTAAAATAAGAGTACAATGTTATAATTGGACAAATTTTTTAAAGTACAATGCTACAATAAGAAAAAAATTGGAAGCACAAGGCTAGTATAGAAATAAATTAAACACTTGCACTCATTACTATTAATATTTATTAAGATCAATATTATTTTTGATAAATCATTCAAACAAAATCCAGTAAGATTAAAAACCCTAATGGTTGTGGTTGCTTAATTGTCATCTTTCTTCTAATTCCGTGTCAGAAAGCTCTTCAAAATGTGATTTTTGCTTTGTTATCTTCGGTCATGAAGTTCCATCTCAAAAAGACGAATGTACATAGTTATTCTATTTCCAGTTAGTGTTGTAGAACCTGCACTAATGCTTGCCATTACCTGCAAGATAGAAAAATATATGTCAAAAAATAAGTTACTAATTACACAAAAGTTAACATGTCAGTTTCATAAGGGTAGTTCTTACCATTTGAAGATCGAGTTAAGGTACATGTTGCTGAGACATGGAAAGAACAAGCATAACATGATCTTCATTCCTCTAATCTTTATTAAGATCATGAATTCTTGTTTCCGCTTTCCATAAATTTAGCCTACGATAATGCATGTAAATTTTAGGTTAGCATGCGCTCTTGCTTCTGGAGAAAAGCTCAAAGCCTTTTGTAAAGTTGTTTCATTAGCAAGAATAACAACTTTCATATCTAGTGGAATATAAGCATTAGAAAATAGATTGAAATGGAAAAATTAAAACAATAAAAGTAGTATTTTTAAAACTCAAACCTCCAATTGTCATTCTTTAGATAAGCTTGAGAAAGTAAAGCTTTTTGAATATGGTTAACTAAAAGGTAATGCATATATGTAATTTTAAGAAAACACCCAGATTAATAAAGAAAACAATAACTACCTTTTTACCAGACCACTTACATGGGAACGGATTGCTCACATTAACATTCAAAGTAAAATTCGGACATGATTTAAAAACTTGGTTCACTTGATTTCAATTTCAGCTATAACCAAGAACATGAAATTCATGATCATAAACCAAAAAATAACCCGAAAATGATGAATGCCCGTATCAAGAAATCAATCAGATAACAAACCCACATCAATTCAGGATTCAAGTGGAAATGGAAACCCGAAACATAAAACCCAATGAAAGAAATGAAACAAATCCAAAATGACAGACCATATATGCAAATCAAGTGAATCGCAGTTAGACGACGCTTTAAAATGACAAGAAATTTCACGCGTATATAGTATCTATTTAAATAAATTCAATTGGAGCCACTTCCAGCATCTGAATGAAAAGACTTCCATGCTTTCAAACAAAGCCAGATATCTACAAAAACCAATAATAGTAATTCATATTACAAATGATCGAAAAGTCTATACTACAAGCGCATGTGATTAGATCCAAAAACAATCCCTTCAAGGTTTGTCAAAGACAGAAAAAGTAGACAAATTAAAATAAAAAAGAAAGGAAGACGAGCAAGGGTGGTCGAACATACCTTTTGATTATGTTGTAAATCATAGATGAGCCCTAAGTCTATTCCGCGTTCAAACGAAACTGAACTGCAAAGGATAGAGAGAGAAAAAGCTACTTCCTGAACCAGGAGGAAATATTGAGAAGGATCTCTAATGTGTACCGGAACACATCGGAGAGGAAGTGCTGGGTGGTCGCGGGAAGCAGTAGAGACAGAGGATGAAGAAATTGAGAAATCGTGAATGTCATATCAAAAATTTTCAATAATTTTTGTACAACAAAACATAAAATAAAGTTTGATCAAAAGGACAAGCACAAAAGATCAAATTTATAGAAGCATCGAAGAGATATACTTACCGATTTCTATTATTAAAGCCCTAATTTGAAGACATAATTGAACATGTGACAGCAGCGATAATTGAACATATGGTAGCAGCAATTGGTTAACCCTTTCAAAAATAGTCGATGAAAATGTAAGTGTATCAAAGAGCATATAATTTTATATGTACCTGTATTATTGAGTGTCAAATACCCCAATTCATCGACAACTCATTGAAACCAGATGATGCTATCTTAATTTGAAGACCTACTTTCGTAAATAGCAAATCATCAACAATAAACAAGAAGGAAAGCAAATCGTGTTATAGAAATAGAAAAAGGAACAGGAGAAACAACGATGCAAAATATTGGGACGGATAACCCTCCAGCCGCCATAAAAAGGAGGCAGTAAGTGAAGCGTGATCGGTCAAATTGGAAAAGACGGTGAGTGGGTTCTTATTGAAAATCACAACACGAGGTGGCAAGGCAAGGGGCAAAGAGGCAGTGACTAAGCAAACGGAAGCTGCTGGTGGAGTAGGCAAGCAAGAAGGTGAAGCAGGCAGGAAAACACGAAGAAGAGGAACAATGATGCTATTGGAGAGAACTGAGGCAAAAGTAAGCGTAAATTGCTGGGTTCCTAGCCTATCTCATTTACTTATATGTAAATGATATATATATATATATATATATATATATATATATATATATATATATATATATATATATATATATATATATAGGTAGAGGTTCATATGAGACAAGGGGTTTTTTGTGAGACAAGGAGACCAATTTACAGCCTTTGATCAGATCTAATCCTGTGGTTATGAAAAAAGTGTGAGTTAATATTGATTAAGGCTGATTAAGTCGTTTTATTAGTTAATTAGGGTTATATTAGTCATTTTTATAAAATCTTTGTAAAGACGGTAAGTTCCGGTTACGTATTCGATCAAGATCATTCGATTGATTCATAAAATATTTTTGGACCGAATTCTTACCATAATATGCGTTAGGAATAATTGGATTGATAATCATAGCTGTGTTTGGAGATCGAAATTCATATTTTCAACTTCTCAATTGATAATCGGAAGATTTTTTTAGAGATTGCGTTTGATTACAGCTACGTATCGTTCATTATTATTCATCTGATTAATAAGTATCTTCATTGGATCTATTTCATTATATTGATAACTGGATTCTATTTTGTAGAATGCAATTGACGTCTCAATTGATGAATATTCCATTCACGTCACTTGTTCAAGATTCATATTGATCAGGATAAAGATTCACGTCACTTGTTCAACATTTCTATTCGATTCTAATTTCAGTTTTTGTTCATCAAGTTTCTTCAGCAATTATTGATAACGATCATCAATTGACCTCAATTTCAGGAATCGATCATCACTCGTGTCTTGTTCACGAAGTTTCATTAGCTTTTTGATTTTTTTTGCCTATCGTCATTCTCATTCGGTTTGTCAAAATCTTAATTGATGAATATTCCAACAATCAATCATCACTCATATCCCGTTCATCAATTTTCATCAACAATTAATGAGATTGATCATCAAACGACATCAATTTCAGCAGTTTCAAGCTTCAATTTGTACAACTGAGATCGATTTCAACAATTTGAGACTTTGATTTCAGCAAGCAATCATCTATTTCAAGGTTTGTTTTTATTGTTTTATGATTATTTCATTATGAATGTGTATAATTCCGATCAAAGTATTATTGATTTGCTTTTGTTCCATTATGAAAGTGCTTCCATCCTTAGTTATTGAAATTTATCCAAAGCAAAGATATTTGTAACAGTGAATACAGATAACAAAAGTAAAAACCAATTGTTAAACATCATAAAAAGGTATATTTGTAGTTTATATGGTCCCCTGTTAATCAATTGTATTTTGGAATTCAATATGTAAAACAAATTATATCGTAAACAATTTACTTTGTGCTTGTTGTTTGTAGCTAGATTACTTGTTATTCTTAAGCAATTATTGAAATAAACTAAAAATTGCAAGGTTCAATAGGCATCCAAATGGTAAAAAAAGTACCTCAAAATGGTAGAATGTACATGGTATTTGATTGTAGAATGTTCATGTTATATTGCTTCATGAAAATCTACACTTGATGATACTGTATTGCGACTTTTGAAGACTGGTATAATTCCATTTATATTTTTTCTATTAAGGTATTGTACTTTCAATTATTTTCTGATTGGGGCATTGTACGTAGAAAACTTTAAGCTATTTTATGTGTAATAGGAATAATTGAAAGTAGGATGATAGGATAAAACAATTTGATGAGAGGACGTTTCTATTTCTTGCATTTAAATATTAGTTTCAGTGGTTCAAGTCTTTTTACAAAACTTAGTTATGCAGTAAGAATATTCCACTATTATATTATATGTTATTTGATGATTTGTTTTACTAATAATAAGATATTATAGAATTTAGGATTATTAACTTTTGTCTTACAAATGTGTAGAATGGTTAAACTGAACTTAATCTGTGGATTTGCCCTTCTATTATGATTCAGTCATAGTTTGATGAAAAGGTCATGGGTTTTTAAAAATGTCATGAATGTTGTAATCCACAATTGTGTTTTTTTGCATAATCCACTTTTGATTCTAAAAATCTTTTAATTTTTGGTTGCAGATAAAATGTTAAATGAAGAGAATGTTTACTTTGTCAATGGTAATTCAGAAATTTATCTACCTGAAGAGAATGATAAAGATTGTACAGATGATCTGGATATACAAGGTAAGTTCCATTATATGAGTTATAAAAAAGTTATTGAATTCATATAATTTCATTTTTGGTTGCAGATGAAAGGTTTAATGAAGAAAATGACAATTCAGAAGTTCATCAAATTGAAGAGAATGATAAAAGTTGTTTAATTGAATCGGATATACAAGGTAACTGTTCTGATTAGATATACAACTGTACTTATAAACTTATTGAATCATTAACATTATTCTAACAGAATAACATTTTGTAACACGTTGTTTATTAGGTGAAAGTCATAATGTTGGAGGAGAATCTCAACTTTTGAACAATTTTATAGGACTGAATGGTTCATTAGTCTGGATTCCACAAATCGATTCCAAATTGATACCTGTTATGAATACGATTTTTAATGATCTTAATGATTGTATCAATTGGTACAAAGCATATGCTGACATCAGAAGATCTACAGAAAGGAAAACAAAGAGTGGGATTACAAAAGAAAAATATTTTATTTGTTATAGGGCGGGATTGCCAAATACTTCAAAAGTAGACACTATCAGCATTCAACACAAGAAGCAAGTGAGAAACACGAATTGTCAACGCACACAATGCCAAGCATTTGTTGCATTCAAAATCATTCCAGGTTCTTTTTTTTTCCAAAAGTTTTATGATTAGATGTAATATTCTACTAGAATATAATTGACATTATTCTAATATAAATAATGATAATGATATTCTAGTTGAATATTTTCATCTAATATATATTCTATTAGAATAATGGTAATGATTTGAATTCATATCAGGTTCTACAAGATTTTTTTTGTGTAGATTTCAACAACAACACAATCATGCATTGATAAGTAAAGATTGTATGCATCTGTCAAGAACTAAGCGACAACTTGATATTGCTGATCAGTCGTTTATACACAAGATGTCAATTCTGAAGATTGGAGCAACAAAAGCATATCGACTGATGTGTGTGATAAAAGGTGGTTCTGATTGTGTTGGTGGCATAGAGACTGATTGGAAAATTTTCACAAGGGATATCAATTGTCACATTGGTGGCACGGATGCAAACTTACTAATTCAAAAACTTCAAAATCGGAAAGATCATGTTTCAAATTTTTCATATGAGTATAGATGCGATAGTAAGCAACTAAATGCACTTTTTTGGGCTGATGATACTTCGAAGCTAAATTACAAGGAATTTGGAGATATTGTCTCATTTGATGCAACATATCGTACAAACAGGTATTTTATTCTAGAATATTGAAAAAATTTTGTTTATATATTTTTCTAATCAATATTGATATTTTTGGTTTTTAGGTATTGCATGGTTTTTGTACCCTTTACCGGAATAGACAATCACAAAAGGTGTGTAACTGTTGGAGCGGGACTGTTATGCAGAGAAGACACCGATTCATATATTTGGTTACTTCAGTCGTTTCTACGTTGTTTTGGGAAGGAACCTGTGATGGTTATTACCGACCAGGATCCAGCCATGAAGAAGGCTATTGAAACAGTATTTCCCAATTCAAGACACAAACTATGCATGTGGCACATCACCAGCAAATTACCTGTGAAGGTAATAATTTCACCAACTCTTTTAATATGTTTATATTAAAATATTTACATTTATCAACATAATATACATTTCAACAGGTGCAATATCTTTTAGAATATTACATACCAGTACAATAATTGTAATATTCTAAAAGAATAATGAAATTTATACATTATTCTATTAGAATAAAAGCTTTTCATATTATATATGTTGTAACAGAATTATATATGAAATATTTTTTTTGAAGGTAAGTTGGGAAATAATGAATAATTCTCAGTTTAAGAAAGATTTCAATAATATTGTATGGAACGCCAACCTTGATGAGAACGATTTTGAAAAAAGATGGAATGACTTAATGGTAGAGTATAAGTTGGAAGACAACAAATGGTTGAAAGATATGTTTGACCTGAGGAGAAGTTGGATTCCAGCCTATTTTAGGAATGTACCATTGTCAGGTCTAATGAGAACAACTTCACGATCAGAAAGTGCGAATTCAACTTTCAACAGGGTATCACATCATGGGTATACACTAAATAATTTCATGAATGCGTTTGAGTCTGCTATGGAAAGGCAAAGGCATAATCATATCAAACTTGATTTTGATACGTCTATAATAATTCCAATTATTAAAACACCTCTTGAAGATTTGGAGAAACATGCATCTATGGTATACACCAGAAAAATTTTCCTTACAGTGCAGAATGAGATTGTGCAGTCACTTCTTTCTTGTGCACAAAAGAGTGTTACTTTAGGTGATGTTACAGACATATGCATTGTTAAAGAAAAAAACAAAATATATCAAAGAAGACGGTAGTTAAACGTAAAGAGGATGATGATACAGAATTTGAGTGGAATGTTCCTTATTTTTTACTTTTATGTAGTGTTATATTTTTAGTTATTAGATTATATAACTTTTTAGAATATCACTAATAACTTTTTCTTACAGGTTGAGTTTAATAAAGAAGAAATAACGGTAAAATGTTCGTGTATGTTATTCGAACAATTTGGAATTTTGTGTAGGCATGCTTTTTGTGTTATAAAGCTGTACGACATTGAAGAGATTCCATCAAGATACATTCTTAGGAGATGGAGAAGAGATATAATTGTTATTCGAACAATTTGGAATTTTGTGTAGGCATGCTTTTTGTGTTATAAAGCTGTACGACATTGAAGAGATTCCATCAAGATACATTCTTAGGAGATGGAGAAGAGATATAATTCCTACAGAGCTTTTGAAGAGGAGGTTTATATATGGTGATTCTTCCACAAATGTAGACAAGGTTGCTTACAAAGCTTTTTCCATTGTTGATAAATGTTTATCTTCATTACAAAATGATGAGAAGAAGCTGGAAGAATTTATCCAAAAATTGGAGCAATTGAAGATAGGTATTGATGAACAAACTTCTGACAAGTTACCAACCACAAAGCAAGGGAATATTGAAAAATTTGATGGAGTTACAATTCCAGAAGGTGTTGATGTTGAGAATCCACCTACAGTTAGGAACAAAGGTTCTGGAACAGGGAAACGTTTAAAAATTGTTTTGGAGAAGGCTATTGATCAAGGTCAAAAGAAATCAAGAACATGCAAAAGATGTGGCGTCCAAGGGCATAATTCAAGGAGTTGTTCAACATCGAAGAATGTTTCAAAAGAATAGAATGAAACATATGAGTAGAAAATATATTTTTTTCAATTTTTGTGTGGTAGAATAAATGCAACATGATTGTGAATGACGTTTGAAACCATATGTAATGAACCAACTATTAGGGTTTTATTTGTTTGAAATATGTTTCTGAGTGTTTGTGTTTTCATTTTGCTTTTATGATCGGATTTACATGTGACATTAATATATTATAATATTTAGAACATTCTATTAGAATAATGTTTTAATGTTATAATAGTATTAATGAATTTGAATGTAAATGTGACATGTTTTCATTGGTTAAATTAATGTTCTAATATAATAATATTTAGAACATTCTATTAGAATAATGTTATAATGTTATAATAATATTAATGAATTTGAATGTAAATGTGACATGTTTTCATTGGTTAAATTAATGTCCTAATATAATAATATTTAAAACATTCTATTAGAATAATGTTTGATAATTAGGTTTTAATATTATAATAACATTAATGAATTTGAATGTATTGATGTTATTTTAAGTAAACTGAAAAAAAAAAATAAAGACATAGAAGTAACAAAAGTATTAATTTTAATGTTTATGTGTGGGTGGTATTAAAGGACATTTTTTATAAATACAAAGGGTGGAAATCGTAAATATTATAATTACAGAGGAGGGGAGTTTGAAATACAATCTAAATTAATAAGGAGGGGAAGGGGAATTAGAAAAGTTTGTAAATGTAGAGGGGGTAATTAGAAAGTTTTGTAAATGCAAAGGGGGGAATCGGAAAAATAGTAAAGATATCAGTACAGATCGTACTGTTTCGCACGCAAAAACCCTTCACACGCAAAAATTCATATCATAGAAACCCTATGGCGAAGAAGCTACATCATTCTGTTAGTCGAAGATCTGATTGAAAAACCCTAGAAACACTCTCATTTTACACTAAAAGAAGCTCTGTTTAAATCATATCAATGTCTACATCAAAAGACTCGTCAGATTCAGATTTTAAAACTATCAAAAGAGGTAAAATCACATATATGTCTTCATTCTCGTGTTTAATTTTGTTAGTATTGCATCAATTATGGTTGATTTTTCATTTTTTATTTGTGTATTCTTATAAACACGATTGAATCAGTCCTGAATGTGATTTAAGGAACATCGAACATTTATAGTTGCTTTTATGCACATTGATGTTAATCAGAAGTTGTCATTCTTTGTTGTATGTTGATTTGAATCATGTTTTTGTTCTGGAATATGTTTAATGTTGATTTCAATCATGTTTTGGTTCTGGAATATGTTTAATGTTAGTATATTGATGTATTATTGTTGGAATATGCTTAATGTTAGTATTTTGGTATAGATCTAATGTTTAAATTATGCTTTTATGCACATTGATGTTAATCAGAAGTTGTTATTCTTTCTTGTATGTTGATTTGAATAATGTTTTTGATCTGGAATATCTTTTAATGTTAGTATATTGATGTATTATTATTGTCTTGTGCTTAATGTTAGTACTTTGATACTGACCTAATGTTTAAATTCTGTTTTTATGAACATTGATGTTAATTAGAAGTTTTGATTCTTTTTTGTATGTTGATTTGAATCATGTTTTTGTTTTGGAATATGTTTAATGTTGTTTTGAATCATGTTTTGGTTCTAGAATATGCTTAATTTTAGTATATTGATGTATTATTCTTGGAATATGGTTAATCTTAGTATTTTGGTACATATCTAATGTTTAAATTCTGCTTTTATGCACATTGATGATCAGAAGTTGTTATTCTTTCTTGTATGTTGATTTGAATAATGTTTTTGTTCTGGAATATATTTTAATGTTAGTATATTGATGTATTATTCTTTAATATATTTAATGTGAGTATTTTAGCACAGATATAATGTTTAAATTCTGTTTTTATACACATTTATGTTAATTAGAAGTTTTCATTCTTTTTTGTATGTTGATTTAAATAATGTATTTGTTCTGGAATATGTTTAAGTTTATTTTTTTATATAGATACAAATAAAAGAATATCAAAGGCAGAATCAAAATGTGATGTTGATAAGAAGAATACAAACAAAGTCCAAAGAGGAACTTCCAGAAAACAGGTTAATTCAAAAAAAGTTAATGTGCTTGAAACTTCATCTGATAGATTATCATCATCTGATGATGATAATCTGTAAAAGGTATAACATACTACAACATTAATTTTTTTAACGTCAATAAATAATTTTGTTAAAACTTTTTTTAATGTCAATTAATATTTCATGCAGTATTAAAGAAAAGACCCAAACATGTTAAAGCAACAAAAAAGCATGTTGATGACAAGTCTTCATCTGAAGAGGAATCTAGTGAAAATGGTATATTAGTAATATAATTATATTTGAACATTCTAGCAGACTATATTTATGTAGTATTATGTATATTACTGATAATTTTTCAAAATGCAGATTTTACTAATAGGATGACCAAAGCAAAAGCACGAAAACCAAATGCTAACAGAAAGGGAAAATTTATAGTATTTTTTGTGACATGTTTAATTCTGATACGTACTCAAAGGCTATTTATTAATATGTATTTGTTATAGATAAAAAAGAAAGAAAATGGAAGTCAAAATAAAAAAAAATCACAAAAAGGAACTTCCAGAGAAAACAGGTTAAATCAAGAAAAATTACTGTCCTTGACACTTCATCTGATAGTTTCTCAGCATTCGATGATGATAAATCTGTAAAAGGTACAACACACTAGAATATTATATTTTTATGTCAATAAATAATTATCTAAAAATTTAGAATGTAAAAGAATTATAATAATACAACATATTTTTCTTGATGCAGTATTAAAGAAAGGACCCAAACATTTTAAAGAAACAAAAAAGCATGCTGATGACAAGTCTTCATCAGAAGAAGAATCTTACGAAAATGGTATAGTTATAATATTATATTGGAATGTTTGATTTATATACGTGTGTATTTTTTTATAATAGATGTGAAAAGGTACAAACCCTATCAAAAATCAAAGCTTTTTAGAATAATAATAAAAAATTTTATAAGAGTTTTTGATGTATGTTTTTTTTATACAGTGAAACTGAAAAGAGACAAACAAAGGAAAGCAACAAAAAAGCATGTTACCAAGGAGTATTCATCAGAAGAGGAATCCAATGAAAATGGTATATTGATTTATAATATAAATAATATTATTTATTGGAATATTTATAAAGAATAAGTATATATGTAAAATATTCTATTAGAATAAAATAATATTCTAACATAATAAATGTATATATATAATATTTCTGTCTGAATATCCTTTTATCTTTTGTTATATATTTTTTTATTGATTTTTCTTACATTTGTTGGTGATATAAAAACAAACAGGTGATGATAGGAAAAAAAGTGGAAAACGATATACCTCTAAGACATATGGTGAAAGAAAGCTGAAATCAAAGATGGAAACCGTTACTGAAAAGAAGAAAAGGAAACTGAAGACCACAAAAGGTGGTTCTGCTAATAAAAAAGCAAAGACTACAAGAGATATACTTAAAAGGATGCCTTCGATCAACACAAGAATGACACCAGCAGCTATGGCCGAGGTCATAATGTGTTTGAAACCACATCAAAAAGATTATATCAACAAGATGGGGTTTAAAGATTTCTTGAATATGAAGACAACAAAGATTCCACTAAAGCTTGCACATTTTGTTCTAACGAAGTACGATGAAAATGATAACAGTATTGCAATTGGGGACAAAAAAATAAACATAACAAAGGAAAAAATTAATAAAATTTTTGGTCTACCAATTGGAGGGAAAGTCTTATGTGATATAGAGCATGTTAGTGAACAACATCAAGTATTCCAGAAGTGGGAAAATCAGTTCCAGATGGAAAGAAGAATGCAACAAATTTCAAAAACTCTATTCTGGAATCAAGTGAAGCGGATGAGTTGTTGAAGCTAAATTTTCTGGGTTATTTGTCAACACATTTGCTCAATCTATACCAATGGGTACGTGCAACATATATCCGATTAGGCAACTTATACAAGTTCAAGACATAGCATCAATTGATTGGTGTGGTTACCTGTTGACTTGTTTAAAGAATACAAAACCAAAGTGGCGTCCAGATAATATCAACTGCTACTACACAGGACCAATTATGTTGTTATTGGTAAGTTTTTGTTATAAAGTTGTTATTTTTCATATTTTAATTTGTGAGTATTATATATATATATATATATATATATATATATATATATATATATATATATATTAAATTATGCAGTTGATTTAATATGATGGCTTTGAATGCAACCGACAAAAGCTAAAAGTAGGGATTCCAGTTATCAAGATGTGGAAAACAAAAGATTTCAAGGACAGACAAAATTATGAGATAGAAGAAGGAGGTTTTGGTCTTGGCAATATTGTGTCAGAAAATTAGATTTCATATGAGAATAAAAACAATGAGTTGGCAAGTGAACATGAGGGTACAGAATTCCCATTTGATGAGGGTACAGAATTGCCATTTGATGAGTCAGAGAAGAAAGAAAAAACTATTGAGGTATATTCCAACTATAATATATTATTATTCAGCATAAAAAAATATAAGCAAAAAAAAATAAAAATAAAAAGTTTATAAAACATATATAATTATTCTAATAGAATAATTATATATGTACATTTTTCCATTAGAATAATTGTTTAGTTTTTTTTAACTTAATTATTCTAAATATAATTTAAGCATCTTATTATTTTTTCAGGAGTATGAGGAAATTTTTGAAAATGTTTTCAAAATAGTTTTGGATGGAAAAAAGAATATTGAAGAAATTGTTTCTATTTGTATGACAAAGTTTCCAAACGAAAACAGAACAAAAGACTTGGTAAAGAGGATGAAGGATTTGTTTTGGGGTAATTTTTCCCCAAAAGATAATAATTCTGAATTTTGTGGTGATGAACATCTAAATGAACAAGAAAATTATCATGAAGGAGATAATGTGATGAACGAAGCAGATAATGGTGGTAAAGAAGATTCGGGATTAGTCGAATTTGAACCTATTCAACCGTTACAACAGGTGGCTGCAGAAGTTTCTGACACAGATATTGATGTTGAAGAGTATATAGCTTTAGAAAACATCATTGGAGAGAAGGATGGTGAGAGCTCATATGTCACACCAAAAAACATTGTCAAAGGTAAGAGATTAGTGATTCCCCTTGGTCTGAAACCCTTATTAAAAAATTGGATGAGGAGGTGCTCAGACAAATTTCAAGCAGAGATCAAGTTAATATTTCATCAGTTTCAAAAAAACTTAAATTTGAGAATACATAATTTCCATCATTCGATCTTCAAATAAGCCAGTTATTGGACGATGCAGTGTTTGGGGATATTTCTGAAGGCGGAAATGAAGCAAATATTAGGATGATAGAAAATGAAGAATAGATGGTAGATATAAAAGGGAAGAAGACGGAAAAAGAGGTTGTTCAGAATGTTCGTGCAAAGCCCAAAAGGAATGTAGTTGTTACAGAGGTATTTAAATCACCGTTTGTGAATAGAGCGGTTGATTTAAACGAGAAACTGTCTGCTGAGCAAGAAGTTATTTGTCAGATGATGTTCAAATGTGATCCAGACAAAGAATCAATGTAAGTTATATTTTATTACATGAAGAATATTTTATTAAAAATAACATATTTAAACAATAATGGAATATTTTTTTATTGAAGGGAAATACTTTTTGAAACGAGTCCAGAAGATATTCTTACGAGACATCATTTTGAGAGCATGCGCCCGGACCATAGCATCCATCGTTTTGTTATTGATTGCTGGACTGCAGTTTTAAATTTTGAAGAAAATAAGCTGAAATCGAAATCTTCACCATCCCGTTTATTCTTCAATACTCAAATTCTGGTATTTTTTCTTCAAGTTTTGAAATTATATGTATAATACAATGGTTGTAAATAAATTCAATACTAAATAAAGTAACACACTTATAAAGAAAACAAAAAACTAAGAAAATGTTTTATTAGAATAATGTATAGTAAACATTATTCTATTAGAATAATATGTAAAGTATATTCAATAATGACTTATAGATATATTAGAATAATGTCACATGTGCATTTTTATTCTAATATCCTGTGTATATTCTAATTGTAAAATATACTGATTTATTTATAATAGTTTACAACTTTTACATGTTTTACAGACTGAGAACTTATTGGATGATTCTACAACATTTTTGAAACGATTCAGAATTTTCGATGACAATGTTAATTGTTTCATTTCTGAGCTCAACAGAGAAATAGATTTCAATAATCTTAATCTGGTATGTATAAATAATTGTTTAGTTAAAAATTTACACCATAAAAATCATGATTTTTATAATTTTGTTGTAACTGCAGGTGTTTTTTGCAATCCACAACGGGGATCAATTTTATGCTATTGTTTTCAACTTAACCAGTATGGAGATCATAATACTTGACAGCATGAGATTGTCCGGAAAAATAGAAGACATGTATGGAAAGATACCTCAACTTCTGGTAAGATTTACTTCCATAAAACTTAACATTTTTATTCTAATTATGATTATGTGCTTAACACAGATATAGTTCTAAAAGCATAATGTTATTTTTTATTATTATACATTGCAGAAAAGTTATTTTGTCAAGTTTCTGGAGAAAATAAAATTCAAGAAAGCATCTTTGTTAACATCAATGAAGATAAAACATTTAAAAATGGAATGGCAAACGACCAATATCACAAAAGACAATGGTATATTTCTTATGAGACATATGGAAAAGTATTTTGGTGAAAAAGAAGGCAAATGGGATATTGAATTGGGGAAGGAAAACAACAAGACAAGAATGAGGATTGCAAAGCTACGTGGTTTCTATGCTGCAAAGTTTGCAACTCATACAATTAATAGGAAAAGGAAAAGAAATATGGAGGAAGCCAATGAATTTGCGAATATAGATAGGAAAACACGGGCAAAAATGGCGAAGGATGGCATTGATGCAAGGAATCAGTTGGAGATGGGTAATAAATAGAATTGTTTTAAAAGTTATTGGAAATGAACCATTCAGTAGGATGTTTTGAAACTTTTTGAAAGTGTGTCTAAACTTTTGTTTGAGAATGATGTTTGAAACCTTAAACTTTGTTTAAGAATGATGTTTGAAACCATATGGAATGAATCAGTTATTAGGATTTATTTGTTTGAAATATGTTTTTGACTGTTTGTGTTTTCATTTTGCTTTTATGATTGAATGTACATATGACATTAATATATTATAATATTCTACTAGAATATAATTGACATTATTCTACTAGAATATAATTGACATTATTTTCATGATTAGATGGGTAATAAATAGAATTGTTTTAAAAGTTTTTGGAAATGAACCATTCAGTAGGATATTTTGAAACTATATGGTTTATTCAAATGAAAACATTATAATAAGGTTTATTCAAATGTAAACATCATATGAGTATAAAACCATATGGTTTATTCAAATAGAACATTCTATTAGAATAATAAGGTTCTAATGTTATAATAATATTAATGAATTCAAATGTAAATGTGACATGTTTAATATATACTATTCTAAAAGAATATATGCTTTATTCAAATGTAAACATCATAATACTTTTGAGTGTTTGTTTTTTCATTTTGCTTTTATTATCACAATAATATATTATAATACTTAGAACATTCTATTAGAATAATGTTCTAATATCCATGCTTGAAAGTTTACAGGGTAATGGCATTATTCATGTGATTTCAAGCATGATAATCTCTTAATGCGCAATGCTAGGTAAAACAACTTGTACAATAATTATTTTCATATTTTTTCGGGAAGAAATTGGAATATGTTAGAATCTTGGAATTCAATTCCATTCCTTTGTATTTTGCGGTTTGGTTTTGTAAATCTGTCAAAGGATATAGAATGAAAAAATTGCCCTCTAATGATTTTTCCATGACTAATAGGATTTTGTGAATTCCATAGTCATTTGAAACCAAAATCCAGAATGGAATGGAATCGAATAAGGAATTTGTTGAGTCATTAATTAAGATTGAGTCAAATATGCTAATCGGATCTGTTGCCTGATTTGTAGCCTATATTTTAGCTATCGGTTATGGAATGGGTCTGTCATTCCATACTTAGTTTTTGTTTATATAGCTTATTCGTGACCCTGTTAGGGTTAACTTTTTGTAATCTCTTTACGGCGCTCATACAGAATAGTTCTCATTGAATTGTTCTTGAGTTGCATTGTTAATCATTCAACATCAGTTTTCATATCGTCTGTTTTTGATCTAGTTTATTTACATTATTCCGCATTTTTGAATCACGATCCAACTCTTGCAATTCAACAATTGGTATCAGAGCGGGAGTTAGTGTTATTCTCAGATCTGTTTTTGATTATCTTCATCGCTACAATCGATCTTAGATATCAAAATTTGATCTTTTACGTTCAACTCTTCCTTTTGATTTCTACCTACACTTCTGATTCATTCAAAATAAACGTATCAATGGCTTTTGACGACTCACATACTCAGTCTTTTAATCTTTCAAGCAGTATTGGATCCACTACCAGGACTCCAATTCTATTCACTCAAGAGTATGAAGTCTGGGCGTTACACTTTGAAGATTATGTTCTTGGCATTGAAGAACATGGTGCAACGATCTGGCAAGCTATTACTGAAGAAACCCACGTCCACACAGACACAAGAAGGGTTATTAAAACCCTAAAAGAGTACAACAACTTGCTTGTCTCTCACACAAACATTCCTCAAGACGAAAAAGATAAACTGATGTGCAACATTAAAGCATTTAGAATTATCAGGTTTGCTCTTCAAGCAGATACTCTTCGTCTAGTTAGTTCATGCCAAACAGCTAAAGAGATCTGGGATAGACTTAAAGAATTATATTCTGGAGATGCTGACCTTGAGCACTCTATTCAGACCACTCTTCTTTCCGATTTCGGATCTTTTGTACAAGGTTCGGAAGAAACTCTGACCCAGACCTTTAATCGATATAATCATCTTCTAAGTCGATTATTAAAATACAATCTGGCTCGAACTGTCATTGAGCAAAAGGTCACCTTTCTTGATGGTCTTCGTTCTGAATGGAAGGCTATTGTTTCAACAATAAAAGCCCATGAACAGTTCAAAACTTACACTTTGGCTAAGGTTGTGGGAATTCTGAAATCCCATGAAAAGGAAATCATTTCGGAAGCCAAAGCAACTACCAGTCTTGGCTCCCTTGCACTGGTCGCTGCTGGAAAGAAAACGGCCGAAATTGATTCCGAATCTGACTTTTCCGATGACGATTTGACCAGAGAAGACAAAGCTTTGATGGTATCAAATCCCAAGAAGTTCTTCAAGAAAAACTTCTCCAAATTCAAAAACCGGAATCGACAAGGAGGTTTCCATGCTGAAAAGACTGTGGAAGAAAGTCAGAAAAAGAAGAATGATGAAGAGAAGAAACTAGCAGGCGACTCAGGATATGATTGCCATTACTGTAACGGCAAGAATCACTTTGTGAAAGACTGTTTGCTCCGAAAACAAGCTGAGAAGAAGGAGCAGGTGAAAGATGAAGCTTATTATGCAAAGAAGATTGCAGAGCTGAAAAAGAACGATGCTTCATCTACCAAGGCAGCTTTCGTGGTGAAAGAAGACAGCGAGTTTGGCGCCATTGAAGTCTGGTCAACGGATTCGGAAGATGAGGAGGTGAGGAATCCAACACACGGTCGATGTCTGATGGTGAAAGCTGATCTCTCCGAAAGCAGAGGTTATTCTACCGATGGATGTCCAGCCTCAGCAAGTTGCTTTGCTGCGAAGCCTGTCTATGAACAAGTTGAAGAATGTGAGGCTGTGGTCAAAAAGGTACGCTCTATCCTTAAATCTTTAAATATTTGCTCTTCTAGTTATGATGCAGAATTAGATGATCTTAGATTTACCGTTTCCAGTTTGAGTGATAGCTTAAAAAGAACACGTCTAAGTAATTCTAACCTAAATGATCAATTGAGCAGGATATCGAATAAGAATGAAGAGAGACGAATGAGAATCGAGGCGTTGGATAGTGAGTTAGTTAAAGCACGAGATGATATTATTTATGTCAAACGAGATAATTTAGTTCTTGTCAAACAGAGAAACATTTTTTGTTTAATTGCTAAACGTCTTTACAATAATATTACTCAACTACATCTTGATTGTGACATAGGCAGGGGTTTACACAAAATGATTTTGCCCTTTCTTGAGTTGAAAGAGGATGAAATCGATGCAGAATGTCATAGGTGTGAAACCATTGTTTCATCTGATGAGGTTTCGGAAGCTTATCGAATTGGACTTGATAAAATTGAAAGCTATATACAGTCCAAAGAACATAAAAGTATGGTCAAAGAATATTTTTCAGAAAATGATCACGAGGAAATTAAAACAGCAACTCTAAAGAATTTTCATTCACTATGCTCTAAACTAAATTCCGATAATATTCTTATTAATGAGAATATTTCTGACTTTGATGAAAGCGATATGAGTGAAATATCTGTTGAGGATGAAATTGATTGTTCGGAATTCGTATCAAACTCTACTGAAATTAAGAAAAATCTCATTTCTGAAAATTCAGTTACTTTTGCGAGAATTGTTGAAAGTGAAAAATCACACACTTTAACCGAACAAGCTACTGTTTTTCCAAAAATTCAAACTGTACCAAATCAAGTTTTTGTTAAACCAGGCTTAAATACAAAAGATGTAACTGAACTCAAAGTCCTAGTCGATAACGATAATTCCGATGTTTGTGATTCTTTCTTTTGGTCGGAACCAATTGACAACTCAGATGAGACTAAAGGTCTTTCCGAAATGACCTCGTGGAAGTCTCGTGGAAATTATATTTCTGGTTCATTGAACTGTAAAAATCCTGTTTCTCAAAATGGCTCATGGGGTGCAAAGAACTTGAAACCGATTTCTCCGAACTCTAAAACGAATACTTTCAAATCCGACTCCAATCACGGCTCAACATCTTGTGTTCATAAGTCTCCTGAAGAGCTGATTGCCAAAAGGAAACAAATGAATGCCAGGTATAAAAAGAATCTGAAAGAGAGAAAACAGTTCTGGAGAAACAAAAATAACTCAAACCCAACCCAGAAAGCCAACCCAATTCCTAGTCGGAAAGTTGAGCCCACTCCAAAACCAAAACCAGTACCTAAACCATCTGTCTCAACAACAACAACAAAGACTCCTACACGTGTTCCCAGTTCAATGGATTCAAAAGGGAAGGGAAAACTCTATCCAGAAACCACTCAGGATCTTAAAATCCACAAGATTCATCCAACTGTTGCTTCCAAAACAAAACCCTCTCTTCAATCGGTTAAAAATCAAAATTCTTTTTCTAGCTCTCACACTCAGAAAACTCATTATTATCAAGTTTCGAACACAGTTACTCCTAAGACATCTCGTTTTGCTAAACAACAATGGCAACCCACAAAAATAAAAGTGTTCCGAATTGAAAATAAGAAAAATGTACCATCTGTGAGAAAATCTTTTTGGGTTGAAAAATTGTGCACTTTTCCTATCGCAAGAAAATTCTCACATGGGCCCACACTAGTTTGGGTTCCTAAATCTCTCTAACTTGTGCAGGTTCTACGTGACGAACAGTATGATCCGGAATGGTACATTGACAGCGGCTGTTCACGTCACATGACTGGAAGGAAGGAGGAATTACGAGAATATCGTTCACTGTCGAATGGAGGAAAAGTCAGTTATGGAAACAATGCAACAGGCAACATCAAAGGCTATGGCATGATCACAAATGGTGAAATTTCGATACGCAAAGTGGCATATGTGGAAGGACTTCAGCACAACTTAATCAGTGTCTCACAACTGGTTGTCGGAACTGGACTTAAAGTCTCATTTGATGAAGAAGGTTCCGAACTGATTGAGAAAGAATCCAAAAAGATTATCTTGAAGTCAAAGAGAAAAGGAGAGATGTTTCCCTTGGATATGAGACCCATTCAAGGAAAACCTGCTATTTGCCTACTCACTAAAGCTACGAACGATGATAGTTGGCTCTGGCACAGGCGGTTGTCTCACATGAACTTTCGTGATATTAATAAACTGGTACTTGGTGATCTCGTGCGTGGATTACCGCTACTCAAGTACGACAAAGACCGCCTCTGTGACGCATGCGAGCTAGGAAAACAAAGTCGGAAGAGCCACTCTACAATCATCAACACAAAGATCATCGAACCTCTGGAACTCTTGCATATTGATCTTTGTGGTCCATCTGCCATCGAAAGCGTCGCTCATAACAAATACATTCTGGTTGTGGTGGATGACTTCTCTCGTTTCACATGGGTGTTCTTCCTCAAGCAAAAGTCTGAAGCGGCAATCAACATGATTAACTTTATCAAGCAGATAGAAATCCTTCTCCGAAAACAAGTTCGAATGATACGAAGTGATAATGGGACAGAATTCAAAAATAAAGTTCTAGATGATTTTCTCGTCAATAAAGGAATCACGCATAACTTCTCTGCCCCTTACACTCCTCAACAAAATGGAGTTGTAGAAAGACGGAATCGTTCTTTGTGTGAAGCTGCTCGAACCATGCTCTCTTTCGCAAAACTTCCTTTATATTTCTGGGCCGACGCCATCGCAACTGCTTGTTACACTCAGAACCGATCAAACATTACGAAACGATTCAATCTCACTCCCTATGAGATCCTCAACAAGAGAAAACCGAATGTGAAGTTCTTTCATGTTTTTGGATCCAAGTGCTTCATTTTTAACTCGAAAGAAAAACGAGTTAAATGGGACGAAAAAGCTGATGAAGGCATTTTTCTGGGCTACTCTCTTACCTCAAAAGCCTATCGTGTTCTGAACAAACGATCTCGAAAGATTGAAGAAACATACTACATCACCTTTGATGATCGATACAATTCCAGAGCAAAGCACGTTAGTATCAAGTCTGAAGAAATCTTTCCTGAATCCAATACGTCTACAATTCCTCTTCTGGATCTATATGAGGAATTTCTGAATTTGTTTGATGACCAAGAAATCGCAAAAACATCAGAAGCAAATGCAAGAGATAACCACGGCGATGAATTGTTGAAGCTTATAGAAAATACAGTTAGTGAAAACGAATCTCCACAAGAACACTCCTCTGATGTTCCGATTCCGAACAATGCTCCAACTCCCATTACTGATGCACCAATCCAGGGGGAGAGTTCATCAACTATTCAAGGGGAGCGTATGACTCTTGAGTCCGAATCAACCACTCTACCAGTTGAACAAGATCACCCTGATGATAGGAACGATGCAACCTTCCAGGGGGAGAATGACCTTGAAAATAATGACCTTGACACACAGTCAGAGGTACATTCGGAAGCAGAAGAAATCATTTCAGAAATTAATCCTGAATATGATCCAAATTATCCTCCAATGATAAAATGGACAAGAGATCATCCAAAATCTCAAATCATCGGAACGACTTCTGCTGGTGTTCTTACTCGAGCTCAAGCTAAAGAAAAGCAAGCCGCATTATTTTCTAAAGTGGAATTTTGCATGTTTCATTCGTTTATCTCCAAGGTTGAACCTAAAACAGTTAAAATAGCACTTGATCATGCTGACTGGGTTCAAGCAATGCAAGATGAGTTAAACGAATTTGAACGCAACAGGGTGTGGCGATTGGTTCCGACACCGAAAAACGCATCCGTTCTCGGAATGAAATGGGTCTTTCGAAACAAGTTAGACAAAGAAGGGAATGTCATACGAAACAAAGCAAGACTGGTTGTCAAAGGTTACTGTCAGGAAGAAGGAATTGATTATGAAGAAACTTTTGCACCAGTAGCCAGACTTGAATCCGTTCGGATTTTTCTTGCTTATGCAGCACATAAAGGGTTCGAGGTCTATCAGATGGATGTCAAGTGCGCTTTTCTGAATGGAGAATTAGAAGAGACAGTCTATGTTGAACAACCACCAGGCTTTGTGAGCAGTAAACGTCCTGATCATTGCTATGTATTAGACAAAGCTGTTTACGGCCTGAAACAAGCTCCAAGAGCTTGGTATGAAACTTTAACTAGGTTTCTTAAGCAATCCAAGTTCAAGCAAGGATCTGTCGACCCAACTTTCTTTCGCAAAAAGGAAGGAGGTCACCTGATGATTGTTCAAATTTTTGTTGATGACATCATATTCGGATCTACTCATCCAAGCCTAACAGCTGAATTCCGAAAACTGATGGAGACAAAATTTGAAATGAGCTCTATGGGCAAAATCAATTTCTTTCTAGGCCTCAACATCAAACAAAGCTCAGAAGGCATATTCATCAATCAGGAAGCTTATACCAAGTCTCTCTTAGAGAAATTCGGAATGAAGGGAGATTCTAAAGTCAAAGTACCGATGGCTTTCGGAACAAAACTCACTCCTTCACTAGACAAACCTGCAGCAGATATCACTCTTTATCGTCAAATGATAGGTTCACTTCTCTATCTCACTTCAAGCAGACCTGACATTATGTTTGCTGTTTGCTACTGCGCAAGATTTCAGGCAAATCCTAGAGAGCCACACCACAATGCTGTGAAGAATATATTCCGATATCTCAAAAGAACAACCTCTCTTGGACTATGGTATCCATCAGGATCTGGTTTCTTTGTTCAAGCATTTTCCGATGCTGATCTTGGTGGTTGTGGATTGGATCGCAAAAGCACTTCAGGAGGATGTCAACTTCTTGATGGCAAACTCGTAAGCTGGCAATCAAGGAAACAAACTTGCGTGTCACTCTCAACAGCTGAAGCTGAATACATCGCTGCCGCTTCATGTACCTCTCAGATAATCTGGATTCAAAATCAACTGAGAGATTATGGAGTCAATATGACACGTATTCCTCTTTACTGTGATTCCGAAAGTGCAATTCGGATCTGTCACAATCCAGTGCAACACTCAAAGACTAAACACATTGCACTCAGATATCACTTTATCAAAGATCATGTTGAAGACGGCAACATCGAGGTTCATTTCGTACGCTCAAATGATCAACTAGCTGATATCTTCACAAAGGCCCTTCCTGAACTAGCATTCAACAGAATTCTTCATGGTCTCGGAATGATGGAAGCCGAATCCGTTCCGATATCTAACTGAGATTCCGATTGATTCCGACATTCGGAATGCCTCGGAATCGGCATTTAGACAAGAATGATTCGGAATGCATGTATCCTTTCTGATACTCTGTATATGTTTATTATTTTAGTTTTAAGTTTTTTTTCTTTCTCTAAATTTTTTTTTTTTTTTCTCTTCTTCAAAATTTTATTTTTTTTGTTTTGTTCTTCGTGCTGATATTCATGCAAATGCAGAAACAGAATTCAAACAGATATCATCAATCAAAAGAAAACAACATTTTATTCAAGCTACGGGAACAAAAGTCATTACATCAAAAGGCAAAACCAATAACAACTTCAACCTATAGCTTGTAATAATGCCACATGGGGGGATCACCGGGATGGAAAGCTTGGTAGAGGCGCAGTTCACTCTCGTCAACAAAAAGACGACTTCCATCAGCCAGTCCCACATGGAACTGGTTGTGGGGAGTGGTCCGAATGATCACCGCCGGCCACCATCCTCTTCTGTGCCAGACCTCAACAAGGTCGAATTGCTTGAACTCCACCAAAATTCTTGGTGGGACAGGCTGCAGAAAAGGGTAGCTTGTAGGGACGATCAGTGGCCCGCCACCCTCGTTGTTGTTAAGGGTGGTCATTCTGACCTCATATTGGTGATGCCACGCTCTCGTGACAACCCCGCCGTAGATTCCTCCGGCGTAGTCACCCTCTTGCATTTTAACCTCCACCTTGTCATTACGGTTGTAGGGACGAAGCGCCATGTGTTTTCTCTTTTGGTGGTAAATTTATGGATATGGATGTTTTCTACTAACCACGTTTCCTTTTTATAGGCTAGTATGACACCGGTTAAGCTTCCAATTGTGCATATTTAATTACTTTCTGAAGTAATGATGCAGCCTGCTGTCATCATTATGTGTCATAAAGGCGAAGACGGCTGATTAGCAACTGATTGGACGTTTTCCTTCCTTTTCGCCTGAGCATTAAATGTTTTCTCATGATAGCCACGTCCTCGTCAGCATTCCTCAGCACAAATACAATTTTTTTTGTAACTATTTTGAATTAACGGACTTCTTCTCATCCTTTCTTTGTACCAAACACGAATATCCATGATTATTGAAATCTCAACCAATTTCAATATATGATTTCGGCAATTCTAGTCAAAGATCGCAACTCATTTTTACCATGGGGCGCTGTGAGACTCATCAACCTTTCTTGCCCTTTCTATTATTTCTCCATATTAATTACACTCCCATATACCTGTAACCCTTATGAAGGTATTCAGCATTACCACTGAATACTGATGGTTACACAAATTCTGTGTTTATGATTTCGGAATTGTTTTTACCATCATTCCGAATGAAACCCAAAAATCCGATCCCACTAAGGAATTGACGAAAACTTTAAAACGGGAATCTCTATCTTTCACTGTTGCGTGGTCTTTATGAAATCTACTCAAACCAAGTAATTTCTATCCAAAAAGATCCAGTTTTTTTTTTTTTGAGATTTCCTAGCCTTTCCCAAGTCAGACAAAATCATCCTAACCCTTACTTGTTTTCATGACTACTCTGGTCAGACAAGTACTGTCTTCCGATTTCGAGCATTTCTCACGTTTTCGGAATCCGAGAGGCAGTTTAACCCAACCCAATGAGCCATCATTTTAAAAGAAACCTTTCAATGATTCTTCACAATTACTTGATCGTAATTCAACGGGAAACCACTCAACCACTTTTGAATCTCTCTTGATTCCAAAGGAAGCGATCATTGCCCGGGATCACTCAGTTTTATGTCATTCCGACATCACAGACTACCAAATAAATCTTGATTTTTTTTCTTTGACACACTCTTGCACGAAAATCATTATTTGATTTTTTTATTTTTTCTAACTCTGGTTGATTTACTTTTCCTAAGGATTCTATCGATGAACTGGCAATTTTTTTATCAGTTTTTCAAAAAAAAAAAAAAAAAAAAAAAAAAAAAAAAAAAAAAAAAAAAAAAAAAAAAAAAAAAAAAAAAAACGGTTACAACGTCATCTGTGCAGGAGCTACTTTATCGCTATCCACGCGCCTGCGATGCGACTTTTGGGGGTTACTCATAATGATACGGCGTGATTCTTGGGAAACGTAATCGGCTGAAGCGGGATTTCCTTTTCCAAATCTCCTCAAAGGATATTTAAAAGGTATTTAGCTCATTCTTTACGTTTCTCCGCTCTTCATCTCTCACGCATAGAACTCTTCATCTTCAAAACCCTCTTTCTCTCCCGTACATTCAAGAACTCTCAAATGGCTGGCTCATCCTCAGCAAATGACAATACTTCCTCTTCTCTAATGTTGAAGATCAAACAAAATCAGAACATGATTATTGATCTTCACTCATCGAAGTATAATGAAGCTCTTCAGCCGATGATTGAATGTCTCAAATTCTCGAGGATTAGCAAAGCCCTAACTGCTTCAGAGGAGGTTCCAATCGTGTATCTCTCATCTGCATACTCCTTTGCATTCTACAACAAGGCTGACGATGTTGTTACGTTTAAGGTTGGTTCAGTCAAGACACGCATTTCCAAGTCTCGATTTGGGAAATTGCTAGGGTTTGCTGATCAAACCGACCTTATTGATCCTGAATCTCTTTCGCCTTCTACTCTTCCACGGTTGTTCTATCAACTAGGCTACAAAGGTGATATCACACAACTATCGAAGTTCACAAAGAAGAGCCTACCGCCTCTGTGGAATTTTCTTTTCACTATACTGTTCAAGAGCTTCTCTGAACGCACGACAGGCACAGACAGTGCAAGTAAGCTCTTCTACTCTTTATTCTATGGCCTCTATCATGATATCAACCTGGATTACGGGTCCATTCTTTGGAGCCAATTTGTAGAGAGCGTGAACTACAAAAATCGACACTCTGAAATCTCTTGTGCTCGATTTTGGACCATTGTGGTAAAAAGGGCCATTGAGCAACATCATCTCCATATCATGACCGATTCTGTCTTGGCGGTCATTCCGACTCTCTCAACCACACAGTTTGCAACCACAAAATCGGAGGATTTTGATTTCATCGGATCCATTCCGATCACAATGTTGGACCGCGTTCCGAATGGTGTACACTGCATTGCTGCATATCGACAAATACCTCCATCCGGAATTCGTGCTGTTGATCAAACTCATCAAGTCGCCTTTGACAGACTTGAAAATCCGAAGAAAAATGTCAAACGAAAGGGCAAAACTGCTGTATCTGACACGGAGAAACAACCCAAACGACCAAGAAGACTCCGAAAGTTTGTTCAGTCCTATGATTCGGAAAACGAACTCTCCGATTCTCATCCAATTCCGACCCCTCCGCGAGATGTTCCGATTGCTGACAACTTCGACGATGTTCCACCTCCCAAACCTTCTCCTCCCCAATCACCGCCTCATGACCCCACACCAAAAACAACTCCTCATTCAAGTCCACAATCTACACCTGAACATTCACCCCTCCGACCTACAAACACTCAAAAGTCTCCATCTTTATCTCCAGAACAAACTTCCATTCGTAATTCACCTCTTCACAACCTCCCTACCGACGTTGATGAAGACGAAGATATTTTGATTAATGATGATCAGGATGATCTTTCTGATTTCCTTGAATCTCCATCTAATGTCAAACTGAAGCCACCCAGCTCTTCTGTTCCGATGACATCTGAACAGCTCTCGGAAATTTCTGCCAAACTGGATTTACTTCTCCGATCCCAGTCTCATCTTTCCGTCTCCGATTGGCAATCCCAATTGGATGCTCACAAGGACTCGGTGGATACCTTGATCACCGAAAATGTCAGTCTCATGCGTCAATTTACCTCCCACATAGAGAAATCTGAAGCACAAATGCGAGACTCAACCAACTCGATTGGCAGACTAGAAAGAGATGTCCTTAAATTCACTCAAGATTTCCGTGACTCTCATGCTCGGAACATTGAAGGTATGAATCAGGTTATCTCCAACTTCAGCACCTCTCTGAAGACCGAAAAAGAGGCACTCTCTACCTTACGTTCGGAATTGAAGCAACAATATTCCGACTGGGCATCTTATATGGATGCAAAGGTTGATCAACTGAGGACCGATTTGGCCTCAGAAAATTATTTGATGGATAAAATGGCCGCCAAAGAAACTAAAATTCAGCTCCTAAAGACCGATCTCCGTCACCAGTCTGCCATTCTCACATCGGCCTTGTCACAGAACAAAGCTATTCGAAGTGGTGTATCGGAAATTGACTCCTTTCTTCATAGGATTGTTGAAGACTCTGATCCGATTCTCAACCCTCAGGTGCGCCGACATCTGACCCTCAAGCTTCATCCTGTCTTCAATCTTCTTGCCGCATTGAAGGGTGTTTCGGAAGGTGTTGCCTCTCCGAAACAAGGGGGAGACGACATACATGAAGAAAGTACATTTAATCAGGAGTCTCCAAAGAAAGACACTCCGATTGAATCAAACAAAAATGCTGAAGGAGTCGCTGGTCCATCTAAAGACAAAGGCAAGAAAATTGTGGAAGAAGATGAATCGAATCAGAACGCCACCAAATCGGTCAGGGAAACGGAAGTTGATGAAATTCTCAACCTAACTCGGAAGCTTGATGCTGAGGAAGCTGCCAAAAGAGAGGCTGAGTTACTTCTTCAAACTCAAATGTCTTTGTTTCCTCCATGGCACTACAAAAGAATGACAATGGAAGCAATTACTGAGCCTGTGGAGAACTGGCTTCAACCAATAGCCTCGTACAACACAAGCAATGATGTAAACTCGCAGTTTGATTTTCCGATGACTGCAAAAGCTCTCCTGTTCCGAGGATTTGAGGAACTTAAAGACACCCGCCTTTCTAGTTCGGAAGTGAATGATTTGTTATTCACTTTCTATCTGAAGAATGCTCGTCCTCAACATTTGACATGGAGTTTGAAGAAGATTGTGCAGCTGACTCCACGTCTTCCTGAAGTTATTGTTCCATTCAAGAACGCAAGGTTCTTGGCTTTGAGAGGAGATGATAAAGAAAAGATGGAATTCTCTCTTGCTGATCTTCCATTTCTGAATCCATTCGACTGGATATCTTTGTTCAATATCCTGTCAAGAGAACATAAGTATCAACCTCTCTTTGACCATGTCAAAAAGATGCTTGGATACTACATCCTTGAAGTGGCAAAGCTCGATGTTGAAGTTGCTGGTATTCTGGATAAAGCTCCTTTAACTGTGAGACGTCCTCCTCCCAAGAATCTGAGCAAGCGTAAAATCGGAAAAATTGCCAACTCAAACTGGAGTGTGGCATATAATTCAAAGGAAGGCCTCGAGAATGTTAAAAGAATATTCTTTCTTTTGGACAAACATCTTTACAGGACTCCAGTGTTGGAACATATTCTTCACATCATCAACAAATTGCCTTCCAACACCACTGAAGATAAAACCTGCGTCAATGACATGTTGAGGTGGTACATTGAATTCCGAAAAAGGATCCTGTTAATCATTCCGAAGGTGTTTGACAGACAAACAAGCGAAGTAAAACCTGAAGAATGATGAGAAATCGCATTTTTGACTCAAAGGGGGAGATTGTTGAGTCATTAATTAAGATTGAGTCAAATATGCTAATCGGATCTGTTGCCTGATTTGTAGCCTATATTTTAGCTATCGGTTATGGAATGGGTCTGTCATTCCATACTTAGTTTTTGTTTATATAGCTTATTCGTGACCCTGTTAGGGTTAACTTTTTGTAATCTCTTTACGGCGCTCATACAGAATAGTTCTCATTGAATTGTTCTTGAGTTGCATTGTTAATCATTCAACATCAGTTTTCATATCGTCTGTTTTTGATCTAGTTTATTTACATTATTCCGCATTTTTGAATCACGATCCAACTCTTGCAATTCAACAGAATTCATCTTAAAGGTTGTAGATTTGTGCAAGGAGAATCTAACAGAAGATGGTTTTCGTAGCAGAAGTGGTTCTTGGCATGAACATGTTACAGTTAGATTTTGGATGATCTTTTATAAAGTATTAAGCAGTATTTTTCCCATAATTTTATAATTTAATTTGACATGGACTTTGCCTTGTTGACTGGGGTAGAGGAATCGACCTGCAACTATTTCCCAACAACACAAAATTCAATGGAGATTGTAGGACTTCTGGTTTCCGGTGTATTGAAATGTTGTTATATACAGTTTCCAAAAGTTTCAAAAATATCATAATACATGAATCATTATACCAACAAAAAACATACAAACATTTTGTTCATCCAATCATCAAGACAGTCCTTCCTTTGTATTTCTCGCATGCATTCCCTTATTCATTAGGCTGTCTCGAGTTGCAAAGTCAATTTTCCCAAATTCCAATACATGTTCTTGAAGTTTGCTTCTATTAATGTTGATTTCATGCATGGCAAGTCTGACAATGTATAAGATGCGTAAGTTGGTAAGCCTTTTATCTCTTTTTGATTCTTGTTTCCCCAAACCAACAGTCCAATTGTTATCTTCCTGTCCAATGTAGGTCTCCATGTGTCTCATCAGAAAAACGTCATTATCTTGTGTAGCATGAGTTTCTTGCCAAGACACTAGAACCCTTCTTGGTGTCACTTTTTTAATCAAAATCATTTTTTGTAGCCAACAGTCTTCAAATAATTTATGAAGTATTTTTCTGCAATGTTAAATAAAAGAATAACATATTTGAAGTTAATATTAATAGAATTATTACAATTAAAAGTATATATTTTCAAAAAAAAATTGTATAAAACTCACCAACAATAGAGGTATGTTTCCATATATTCTCATTCCTGGTGCACCATAGTTCGTGCTGTAAAGCAGAATATAATCTACTTTTTCCAGATTGAAAACCAGACAATATAAATTTTTTTCATCTTTGATCGGGAAAAACACCTGCAGTTAAAATAATTTTAAAATATCAAGTGAAAGTAATTTATCAGATATTTAATAATTCAAGTATTATTAAGAAATGAATAGATATACATACCAGCTGTAATTCATTGAATTCAAGTGATCTTTGAACATGAGATATAAAACGTTCCATACGATTGTTAAAAATTTCATAAGATCTTTTGGAAGGCGTTGAAACGTTCAATGTATCTTCACTCTGTAAACAAACAAATAAACGTTATAAATAATAGAGAATTCACTTTTTGGAATATATTAATTAAATTTAAAAAATTACCATAATACTAGAATTCAAATACAAAAAACGTCGGGAGGATTTGCTTGTTAGACTTTCTTGGTGATTCAATATGCAAGACCAACAATCAATGACGTTTCTGTTAATCGGACTAAGAGGCCTCATGCTTTCAAAATCCTGTCTAAACAACACATCACCCGAGCTTGTTTCAAAAAGAACTTCCCTTTATTTTTTATACAAAAAAAGTGTTAGAATAATAGTTCAACAAAATAGAATATAATTATAATAATGGAATATTTAATAAATAAGACTTACCTTCTGTCATCATCCTCACTGCATCTTAGAAGAAATTGTACTAACAGCTTCTTTTCATCGCTGAGTTTTGAACCCCCATCAAAACTATCATATTTCTTTTGTACACCTCTTTCTTCATCTAATTCTGATAGAATTTTTTTACCTTTAACATCATGAACATCAATCATATCATCATCTCCTCCTTCATTAAGATTACCTTGATTACCAACATCACCACTGCCTCCTTCTTCAAGAACATTAACATCTCTATCTAATTCTGCATCAAAATCGTCTTCATTATCATCTTCTGTAAACAAGTCTTTCATTCTCTTTATAAATTCTGTTGTTCTGTTTTCGTTTGGAAATTTTGCCATACAATCAGAAACAATTTCTTCCATACTATTCTTTGCATCCAAAACAATTTCGAACAATCTTTCAAACTTTTCTCCATACTCCTGAAAAAATGAGAAGACAGAAACATCAAGAAATACAACATTATTAGAATAAATTTATAATATTATACTAGAATATGAATCAACATGGATTGCTTCCTTTACTAGAATAGCAATATACTTTCTTTCTTTCTTACAACATTCTACTTTCATCTGTTTCTTTTTACATAAAATTTTCTTTTCATACTAATTTAAATTAACAGCTTGGTTTTATGAGTTGTACTTCATGCAATGAAGGTTTGTACGGTTCACTTCCTGTGGTTTTTAGAAGAACAAATTTTGTAACTTCTTAAAAGGGGGATTTGGTTCAAAATGCGGGTTTACTTCATGCAATGAAGGTTTGTACTTTATGCAATGAAGGTTTGTAGGGTTCATGCAATGAAAGTTTTGTACGGTTCACTTCCTGTGGTTTTTAGAAGAACCAAATTTTTAACCTGTAATGATATTCTAGCAGAATAATTTTTTGATGAAAAACAAATGAATGTTAAAAATATACCTCAATACTTGTTGTCTGTTCTTCTATTGTGTTAAAACGTGTTGACGGTTCTTCTTCATCTTCTACAACTTTCCCCAATCCAAAACCACCATATATGATTTCTTCCATCTCTCTATTCTCCAAATCATCAGTGGTCCACATGCTGATAACTGGAATTTTTCGAGTCAATTTGACAGCTTCACATTTAACAGCATCACAGTAAAGTAGCTACATCATTTTAGAATTGTACATTAGAACAAGATAACATATTCAATAAAAAAAATTTAATAAATGAATATTGTAATAGCATACCAGCAACAATAGAATTGGCCCGTTGTAGTACACGATTGGATAGTTTGGTCTCCATTTTTTTCTTGTTCTCTTTAATGAAGAATCAAGATATTCACACCAATCAATGGAAGAAATATCATCAACTGCTGCCAATTTTTTAATTGGTTTAATGTTGCATGTACCCATCATGTAAGATTCAATAAAAGTGTTTATAAATAAACAAAGAAAATTCAATTTGAAAACATCATCAGCTTCTTTTGATTTTTTTATAAGCTTTTTAAAAGTTGTTGAATTTTTGGAATATCGTTCAAACTGTGCCAACCATCTACTATATCTAGGATTTTGTTCTTGGTTGTCTAATTCATTCAACATTTTTCCTCCCATTGGCAGACCAAACATTCTATGAATCTTTTCTTTTGTTATCCGTATTCTTGAATCTTTAACTATTATAGAATGATCTTCACAGTCATATTGGGAAAGGACATATTGAGACAACTTAAGTGGAATTTTATCAACTTTTAATTCCAAGAATGACTTAAAACCCATTTGAACAACAGTTGCCTTCTGTAGTGGACTTAGAATGCTGATAACTTCATAAAGTTTCAAAGGTTTCATTCTGGTATGAATTGATGGTAAGCTATGGTATATAGCTTTCCAAGTCTTTTGCTTTTTTTGTTTTAGCTACTTTGGAATTTTTTTTTGATTTTCCCTTTCTCTTTCCTTTTTTTACCGACATTCTTCTTTTTAGGTACGACATCCTGTTTTGCTTTCTTCTTCTTCTTTTCCCTTTCATGAACTTCATCTGTAGAAAATGAATATATTAGTAAATATTCTATTAGATTAAAGATCATAAAAAACGAATTAAAGAGTTTTAGATTACCTTCAAGATTAATCTCATGTGAGATTTCAATCTGTTTTCTTTTTTTCATTCTTGTTAATCTAATATTTTCCCCTGTAATTGAAAAATATTACAATAGAAGCTATTATTTGTAAAAGAATGACAGAAAAGGTCGTTTAAATCTAGCAACCTACTTTCTATTATTTGTAAAAGAATGACAGGAAAGAATGATAGAAAAGGTCGTTTAAATCTAGCAACCTACTTTCTATTATTTGTAAAAGAATCACAGGAAAGAATGATAGCAACTTATTATTCTGCTAGAATATTTCTAGAATTTTAAGGAACTTAAGGACAACATTTAAAAAAGTAGAATATTCTAACTAGAATATAAATTACCATCATCATTTTTTTGTATATTAATTTCTTCAATTTGAACAATCTCTGTATCTTGATTGATAATATCTGCACATTGAAACAAACATTTTGTTTATTATTAATGATTAAAAATTGCAATAATAATAATCATACAATTCCATTTATATTTGTATCAATAGGTCTTCTTGCCTTTGATTTAGTCATTCTATTTAATACACCTGCACCAAAATTGATTTAGTCTTTTTTTTCAGTCTTGTTAATAATAATATTTTTTTCAGTCTTGTTAATCTAATATTTTTCCCTGTAATTGAAAAATATTACAATAGAATATCAAAAAATAGATAGCATGGCAGAGTTTCTATGAATTAGAAGCTAGTATTTGTAAAAAAACAAAACAATAGAATTTATATTTAAGTTTAACTTACCATCATCATTCTTATTGGTCTTATCATCATTGATGTGTTGACTTACACTTGGACCAAGCTCTTTATTTTCATTGTTGATTTCTGCACATTCAAGCAATCATTTTGGTTTTCATTAACAATACAATATTCCTTTTAATGATATACCTTTGACATTTGTTTCAATATATCTTCTAGCTTTTGATTTAGTCATTCTGTTTGACACCCCTGCATCAAATTTTCAAGTACATCAACAACTTTTAAATTCTATAAGTGTAATATCCAAAGTATATAGACCCATTTTTAGCATACAAATAATTTTTTATGTATTTTAAACTAAACAAACATTCATATGCATGTACTTAAAGAAATTTTACTTCAGAGTTTCATAACAAAACAATTTCACAAACTAAACATTTTCCTATATCTAATTAAAGAAAATAACCAAGATGGATATATAAATTGAAAATTGTCATCTGGTTTGTGCGTTTCTCAAAGTATAAGAAAATGAAAATTGGCACATTTTTCCAGTTCAGAAATAGTTAATGAACAACAGAATGTCATCTGGTTTGTGCATTTTTCAATGTATATTGTCCTGATAGAGAAAAAGTTAGAAGTATAATGCTATAGTACTAAAAGATGGAACTACAGTATCATTAGGTTGAGAAAAATGTAATCTTGAATGAGAATTTAGGGTTTTAGCGGAAAAAATTGACACAGCAGCAAAAGAAAACGATTTATGGAACTAGAATCAAATTAACATTACATTAGGTTTTGATTAGTACATAAGGTCGAGAAAAATGCAATCTTGAATGAGATTTCAGGTTTTTAGCAAAAAAAATTAGAACATTGGTGAAAGAAAGTAATTTTTCTGGAACAAGAATGTGAATGCGTAGCTTACCGATCGCTGATGAAATGTCCATTCCTTCGATAATAGAATTTGAATCCACAGCTTCGATCTTTTTCGTTTCAAGAATCTATAGCTTCGATTGATTTCTCAAACAAGGGTTTTACCGTCAAAGATGGTAGGAAGAGAAGGAAAATACGATTCCAGTGATCAAGGAAATAAGAAAGGGGAAATTACCAATTGGCCCTTCCGCCTTTTTCATTACTCCAGAAGTTCCTTATAATTTCAAAATTGTCACCGTTTTTTTAATGGAAATTGGTCAATTAATCTGAGCTGTAGGATAATCCAAATGAATGGTGCTAATTTTGTCCCCATGTCTCAAAATATTTGATGGTCCTACATGAACTCAACCCTATATATATATATATATATATATATATATATATATATATATATATATATATATATATATATATATATATAAAGAAATTTTGTTAATGATCATATCTATACAAAAATAACATAAATAATTAAATATAAACAATGTTAAAAATTTTATAGATAAATCAGATACAAAAATAAATCGACTAACCATCTTTAAAGTTTTATCTCTTAATATTACGTTTGGACTTTGGAGAAACCGATTAGGGCTTCGGTCTTCCGGTTACCAAAGTCATTATCTCTTAATATCACGTTTGGAGAGACCGATTTAGGCTTCAGTATTCCGGTGCACCAGACCATTGATCACTAATGAAGAACATCGTGAAATCCCGCAAAGAAGACGCAAATGCTTCTTCTTCATTTACTCGTTTGCCTGACGAAATCATCCTCCAAGTTTTAAACAAATTAATCGATTCGAAAACCCTAGGGTGCGTTTAGTTGCGGAAAACTGATCTGTTTTCCGGAAAAATTTTCCAAGAAAAATGAGAAATCGGAAAACGCATTTAGTTCGTCAATTTTTCCAAAGTTTTCCAAGAAAATGAAATTTTTCATTTTCCAAAAATTACAAAGAATTTGGAAAATTTTGGAAAACCCAAATTTATTGTTTTCAAAATTTTTCTATTTCCAAAATTTTTCTAAAATATACAAAAACACACACACACACACTCATTCTCACCTACACCCCTAAAATTACATCTACACCCACCCCCACACCACCATCTACCCCACCCTACCCACCCACCCTACCCACCCTACCCTACCCCCACACACCCCCACCCCACCTACCACCACCCACCTCCACCCACCTCCCACCCCCACCCCACCCAACCCATCTCCACCTACCCCCCACCACCCCACCCCACCCAACCCTCACCCACCACCACCTCACTTTACCTCCACCCCACCCACCCACCCACCACACCCACCACCCACCCTACCCAACCCTCTCCCACCACCACCTCACTCCACCTCCACCTCCTACCCCCACCCCACCCCACCCCACCCACCTCCACCTACCCCAACCCCACCCACCACCCACCCTACCCAACCCTCACCCACCACCACCCACCCCACCCCCACCTCACTCCACCTCCACCTCCACCTACCCCCACCCCACCCACCTCCACGCCACCCCACCTCCAACTAAACCTCACCCACCCCCACCTCACTCCACCTCCACCTCCACCTACCCCCACCCTACCCTACCCCACCCCACCCCCATACACCCACCCTACCCACTTACCCGCACAACCCCAAATCAAAAATTGAAAAATGAAAATTGATAGAAAATAGATATCTAAACACGTTTTCTGTTTTTCTAAAATAGAAAATGAAAACGGAATCGGTTTTATCTAAACGTGTTTTCTAAATTTTCAATAGAAAACTGAAAATGAAAACTCATTTCGTTTTTCTGAAAATGAAAAATGGAAAACGGAAAACAGTTTTCCGCAACTAAACGCACCCCTAATCTCTTGCTATCTCGTTTCCAAACGTTTCTCCTCGGTTGTACTTCAAGTCGATGCCATTTCCTTCACTGCTCCTTTCTTACACCGGCGAATTCCCGATGAGAACACCGTCAGTAATTACACCCCAAGTAGGCATCTTCCGCGTGAACTTTTGTCGTTTTACCTTGAGTTTCTTGGATCTGCCTATAGGTTTTTGAGCAAGTTTAAAAGAGTGAAGTCCTTATGTGTCACACTTCCGTCTACCAGTGAGATAGGTATTGATAATACTTCTTTGTTCAAGTGGAGGGTTAAGTTTGGTAACAGAATCGAATCGTTTATATTTCTGTCGCCAAAATCAGTTCGTGATAAAGATGGATTCTATCTTAATCAAATTGGGGATGAAGAAGAAAACATCGAGTTAATCAATGATTTGTTTAACCAGCAAATTAACATCTCGTTTCAGTGTCAGTATGAAGTGATGGCATCGCATGCGATGTTGTTGTTCATCCATAAGGATCTACCAATGTTAGAAGAGGTATCCATTACTGGTTCAGGGAGAAGAGGGAGGCTTTTTCTGAGTGGGAAAAAACTCAGAGAGGTGAAGGAATGGGTACATTCAGCTTCAGAAACAATGATGGGTCATGTAGAGATTCCTGATATCGTGAGTAACTGTTACATTCCAGTTTTGAAGTTGCCTGTTTCAGGGTACGTGATGAAGGGGATACATGTTATTCTAATGGAGATGAAAGATCTCCAGGGTCGAAATGATGGTCTTATGAACAGTAATGATGGTTTTGAAGAAAAAGAAGAGGCTGCATATACTGAAGCTGTTATGGAGATTTTGAATAAGCATAAGGGCATGATGCATACGATTTGGCCTAGGGTGATTTAGTATGAATCAGGTGCGTACTCTGAACCTCAAAACTCTTAAGCATTATTCTTAAAAGTTTTATATGTTAATCTTTTCTTTTCTACCACACATTTTTACTTTGACTGACATTCATCACCACTTCTTGAAGTGAGTAATCATGTAGGTTACAGGTTACCTATTAAGACTATTCTCCTTTGCAATTGTATATCTATCAAGCTAGAACTTTTTCTTTACGTCTAATTAATTAAACATACACACTCATGTCATCTGTTCCAAGCCTTAAAAATAGACGTTTAAGAAAATCGTTCAACAATTATCTAACCTATTTGTGGTGCATAAATGTTGTTTTCTTTACTAATTATTAGAGATGCTTCGCTAGATTACCATGCTACTAGTTATAATTCACGTAATGTGTATGTATGACATGTATTTTCAGGTACTGACGCAAGCTCAAGTAACAACTAACAAGGGAAAAAATGAGGTAGATTGCTAGATATTAATTGATAGTAGATAGAATGATTGCTTAAAAGAATTTTTGAGAAGGGGGTACTTTTGAAGCGATATTTCCCTAGAAAGGTAGCAACATGTTTTGGTATGTAAGTGACAAAACAAACGACAATCTACTTAAAGCGAATATAATCTTAGTTAAATGTTAGATGTCGAAATAAGGTCCACGAACTTGAGATACGTGAAACCGAGCACTTGCTTTGTGATTTTCAAACAATGCAGTATATTGCTAAATTGTTTCTACAACAATATCAAAAATTTCACTTCGATCCAATGGTGCTCAATGCGGCCCACCTAATTCTTCGATAGTTGCCATTGATGAGATAAATTGTTGAATGTCTTGAGACATTTTGATTGATATCATTTGCATATTAAAACGGGCAAACCTTCTATGCTCTTCTGGTATGGTACCGGGTAATTGAGAATGAAATTCAGGCAATTGTTGAACAAGGCGTTAAGCGTGGGTCATGAGTAACACATTCGTATCAATAACTCATCTTACTAATTTGTCAAGGGTTGTCAACTCATTAGCTATTCCAAGGTCACATTGTATTCTGAGATAAAAAAAACATAAACAAACTTTGACATTTGGAGATAAATGTTGACAATTTCCGTATAATAACAATTAGACATGACTTTTAACAAATATAAAACAACATATTCTTGGTAACATTTAGCTATGCTCGAGGAACCCCTTTAAGCGTATATCTACATGCAAAGCTGCATTTAAAGGTGATTTGTCATTTCAATATTGTAAGGATAATGTGATGTCACTATTCATGAAAATTCAATATTGAGTAATCGGCTAGCTGATAAAAACAGTGAAGGTGCTCAGAAATCGTAGTCAAATATGCAAGAAATCACATATTATTTTGTGCTATATAGGCTATTGTCAACATATTAGTCCCCGATATAAAAAACTGTCCTCTTCTGAAAATGTTGTTTGACATTGTGAAGAGGAGGATTTTTATATTTGTTCGGCTATTAAACATTTTCTTGATGTGTGCTCAGGTCACCTTGAATATTCTATAGACGAACCACTATCTGATAAGTTGCCTAATTATATATTCAAAGTCATGACCAATGCTGAAGAGAACAACCATAGGGGATTTGAAAAAAACAAGGAAACTTGATTAATGTGTAAAAGTTCTCTACGTGGAGTTGAAACAGATTGTCACATTCCCATTTAGTCAACTTTTTTAGAAAAGAAACCAACTCTTTATAAAGCATTCCGCCAAAATCAACATCACGGATTGAGTTTTTAACTGGGTTCAAGTACACTAATGAATTTAGTGAGAATACGCCTTTGTAATGAAGGTCCACAATCGAATACTTACTTTAAGATGAACTTGAGGGCATATTCTTCTGTAATTACAGTCGACTTCAACTCCGTTCTTCAGTTCAGAAACCCTCGTCTTCTGTTGTTACAATCGACTGTCTTTACGGGGTGTTTCAGTGTAATTGAACCCTAATTTGAGGAGAAAGGGTGTAAATGTTTCTGAACGCCACACAATATTGTTTAAATATTTGTAAATGTCACATAATGTTCCACGTAATCCTTAAAACCGATAGAATAAGAAGGAAACCGGCAGAACGAGTGATTCTCGGTTAAAACGATGTAATGTGATCATTTTAAGGAGTTTAAAGGTTAGCTGTGTACAAAAATAAGGACTAAATGTGAACAAAAGCAATAGATAACTACCCTTGGAAGTCATTTTCCCTTATATAAAACTAAAAACTACAGGGACTAAATTAGTCTATTTATCTTTATGTGTTCTTGGTAAAAGACTAAAATTGTAATTATCTTTAACTAAAGACTATATGGACTAAACTTGTAATTAGTTCATTTATCTTTAGGCATTCTTGTGGTTTTGGTAAAAATCATATCAAGATACTGTAATTATCTTAAATTAAAAACTATAATGAGTAAACTTGTAATTAGTCCAAGGTATGCTTATAATCTTCATAAAAATCATGTCTTTTTCTCAAAAATCATATCAATGGACTAAACCTATAATTATGTTAAACTAAAAACTATAAGAACTAAACTTGCAACTAGTCCAAGATATTCTTGCAATTTCCTTAAAAATATTGTCTATATTCTTTCATATTTTCTCAAAAGTTATGTCAATGGACTTAAACTGTAATTATTTTAAATTAAAAATTATATGGACTAAGCTATAATTGATCTTTTTTGCGAGTTTGGTCAAATTTTAAAAAAATACTTAGAATGACTGTGTTGCCCTTGCTTATTTCTTTTTCATTTTCTTTTAATTTATTTTATGACTTTTTAATTTAGAAAAAAATAAAAAAGAAATAAAATAAACCACCCACCCGTCCCCCTCCCCTCTATCTCTCTTCCTTAATCTCTCTCTCTCTCTCTCTCTTGCTTCAAATCGGTGTTGTTAAACCCGATTCATCCCTTTTTCTTTTAATTTATTTTATGGCTTTTATTTTCTTATTTTTTAAATCAGAAAAAGATAAAATTAATTTTAAAAAATAGAAAACAAAATGAAAAGGGTAAATTTGACAGTTTAAGTATTTTTCAAAGAATTTGGACAAAAATCGCAATAAAATTCCTATTTTGAACCGGTGATGCAAATCTAAAACCTTTTGGACCAAACTAGCGATTTTTAACAAACCACGTGGATCAAAAATGCAATTAACTCAAACTATAATTATCTCAAATTAAAAATTTTAGGAACTAGCTTGTAATTAGTCGAAGGTTTTCTATAATCTTCTTAAAAACAATGTGTTTTTCAAAAAACAAATCAATAAAACAGTAATTATATTAAGCGAAAAATTATCGGGACAAAACTTATACTCCCTCCGTCCCAAAATGATAGTCCACAGACAAAAAACACACAGATTAAGAAAACATTAAATGCATCTTACTTTTTCTCACAAAATGACTGTTTTACCCTTAATTTGCATTTAATGCCAGCACTAGATGTGTTGGCTATTACAATTACAGTTAGGGGTATTTTGGTAAAGATGTCATTTATATTTAGAAGTGGACTAACATTTTGGGACAAACTAAAAAGGAAACATGGACTATCATTTTGGGACGGAGGGAGTAGTTAATCTAAAATATTTTTGTAATTTTTTTAAAAATCAAACCTTATTTCATAATTTTCCTGGAAATTAAAAGGATAGAAGTAATATTATATTTGGAGAGACTGATTAAGGCTTGAGTATTGATCACTAGTTCAACAATGAAGAACATCGTGAAATCCCGCAAAGAAGACGCAAATGCTTCTTCTTCATTTACTCGTTTGCCAGATGAAATCATCCTCCAAGTTTTAAACAAATTAATCGATTCGAAAACCCTAATCTGTTGTTATCTCGTTTCCAAACGTTTCTCCTCGATTGTAGTTCAAGTCGATGCCATTTCCTTCACTGCTCCTTTCTTACACCGGCGAATTCCCGATGAGAACACCGTCAGTAATTACACCCCAAGTAGGCATCTTCCGCCTGAACTTTCGTCGTTTCACCGTGAGTTTTTTGGATCTGCCAATATGTTTTTGAGCAAGTTTAAAGGAGTGAGGTCCTTATGTGTCACACTTCCGTCTTCAAGTGAGATAGGCATTGATAATCGTTGTTTGTTCAAGTGGAGGGTTAAGTTTGGGAACAGAATCGGATCGTTTATATTTCTGTCGCCAAAATCAGTTCGTGATGAAGATGGATTCTATCTTAATCAAATTGGGGATGAAGAAGAAAACATCGAGTTAATCAATGATTTGTTTAACCAGAAAATTGACATCTCGTTTCAGTGTCTGTATGATGCGATGGCATCGCATAAGATAATGTTGTACTTGCTTAAGGATCTACCAATGTTAGAAGAGGTATCCATTACTGGTTCAGGTAGAAGAGGGAAGCTTTTTCTGAGTGGGGAAAAACTCAGAGAGGTGAAGGAATGGGTACATTCATCTTCAGAAACAATGATGGATCATGTAGAGATTATTGATATCGTGAGAAACTGTTACATTCCAGTTTTGAAGTTGCCTGTTTCAGGGTACGTGATAAAGGGGATAGATGTTATTGTAATTAAGATGAAAGGTTTCCAGGGTGGAAATGATGGTCTTATGAACAGTAATGATGGTTTTGAAGATAAAGAAGAGGCTGCATATACTGAAGCTGTGATGGAGATTTTGAATAAGCATAAGGGCATGATGCATACGATTTGGCCTAGGGTGATTTAGTATGAATCAGGTGCGTACTCTGAACCTCAAAACACTTGAACATTATTCTTAAAAGTTAAAAGTTTTACATCTTAATCTTTTCTTTTCTACCATACATGCTTACTTTAAGATTGCTTTTGAATCCCTCACCCACAAACATTTCCATTAACATAGTTCTTCTTTGACTGACATTCATCACCGCTTCTTGAAGTGACAAATCGATTAGAATACATATTAAGCTCTTCTCATTTGCAATTGAATATCTATCAGCTTAGAACTTTTACTTTATGTCAACTTACACACTCGCGTGATCTGTTCCAAGCCTCAAAGTTTAGATTTGAATATAATCAGGAAACATAAAGCTTTGGGGCTTTTAGAAATTTCAGGTGGGTGTGGATCTTTCATCTGTGTCCTGATCTTCCATCATTCTAGGAGATTTTCTCACACATTTGTCCGTACAAACTTTCTAAAAGATGAAAAGGGCAATTATGTCTTTAGCATATACAAGGAAATGAGACCGAGCCATTGTCCTACATATTTCCACCTTTTTAGGTTTGATGAAAAAAATATGCATATTTTTTCTCATAATTGACATTGGTCCAGACTCGATTATAATGATGTTGCCACAACTTTCAGATAACATTAGATATCACAAAAATTGTCATAAAGTTTCTAATATGGGAGTTTAATTAGCAACTATGGGAGATAATCAAGTTGACATTGTTTATTGATGTCCACTGGTGACGAAATGGCTACCCGTATATGTTATTAACCCAAAAGTAAGTTGGATGACTTATTCGTTAAGTAAAAATAGAAGTTAAGAAAACCGTTCAAGCATTATCTAACCTATTTGTGGTACATATTAAGAAAACCGTTCAACTATGGGAGATAATCAAGTTGACAATGTTGTTTTGTTTACTAATTATTAGAGATGCTTCGCTAGATTACCATGCTACTCGTTATAATTTACATAATGTGTATGTATGACATGTATTTTCAGGTACCGATGCAAGCTCAAGTAACAACTAAGAAGGGATAAAATGAGGTAGATTGCTAGATATTAATTGATAGAAGATAGAATGATTGCTTAAAAGAGTTTTTGAGAAGGGGGTACTTTTGAAGCGATATTTCCCTAGAAAGATAGCAACATGTTTTGGTATGTAAGTGACAAACAAACAATAATCTACTTAAAGCGAATACAATCTTAGTTAAACGTTAGATACGTGAAACCGAGCACTTGCTTTGTGATTTTCAAACAATGCAGTATATTGCTAAATTGTTTCTACAACAATATCAAAAATTTCACTTCGATCCAGTGGTGCTGAATGCGGCCCACCTAATTCTTCGATAGTTGCCATTGACGAGATAAATTGTTGAATGTCTTGAGACATTTTGATTGATATCATTTGCATATTAAAACGGGCTTACCTTCTATGCTCTTCTGGTATGGTACCGAGTAATTGAGAATGAACTTCGTGCAATTGTTGTTGAACAAGGCGTTAAGCCTGGTTCATGAGTAACACATTCGTATCAGTAACTCATCTTACTAATTTCTCAAGGGCTGTCAACTCATTAGCTATTCCAGGAGTGGACCATGTATTTTGAGATAAAAAAACATAAACAAACTTTGACATTTGGAGATAAATGCAGATAATTTCCATATAATAACAATTAGACATGACTTTTAACAACTATAAACCAACATATTCTTAGTAACATACATCTATGCTCGAGGAACCCCCTTTCAGCAGTCATTAAACACAATAAGTTATACAACAAATATGAATTTGAGTTTATAAGTAAATATGAATTTGAGTTTAAAAGTAAACTAGCATGGTATATCTACACGCAAAACTGCATCTAAGGGTGATTTGTCATTTCAATATTGTAATGATAATGTGATGTCACTATTCATGAAAACTCAATATTTAGTAATAGGCTAGCTGATAAAACACAAATATTGCAGTCAAGGTGCCAAGAAATCGTAGTCAAATACGCAAGAAATCACAGATTATTTCGTGCCATATTAAGCTGTTGTTAACATATTAGTCTTCGATATAAAAAATGACCTCCTCTGAAAATGCTGTTTGCCATTGTGAAGAGGAGGATTTTTATATTTGTATAGCTATTAAACCTTTTCTTGATGTGTGTCCAAGTCAGCTTGAATATTCTATAGACAAACAACTATCGGGTAAGTTGCCTAATTATATATTCAAAGTCATGACGAATGTTGAAGAGAACAACTATATGGGCTTTGAAAAAACAAGGAAACTTGATTAATGTGTAGAAGTTTTCTGCGCGGAGTGGAAACACATTGTCACATTCCCCCTTAATCAACTTTTTTAGAAAATAAACAAACTCTTTATAAAACATTCCACCAAAATCAACATCACGGATTGAAATTTTAACTGGGTTCAAGTGCACTAACAGATTTAGTGAGAATACACATTTGTAATGAAGGTCTACAATCAAATACTTACTTGAAGATGAACTTGAGGCCATATTCTTTTGTAATAACAGTCGACTTCAACTTCGTTCTTCAATTCAGAAACCCTCGTCTTTTGTTGTTACATTCGACTGTCTTTACGGGGTGTTTCAGTGTAATGGAACCCTAATTTGAAGAGAAAGGGTTTAAATGTTTCTAAATGCCACACAATATTGTTTAAATATATGTAAATGTCACATAATGTTCCACGTAATCCTTAAAACGGATGGAATAAGAAGGAAACTAACAAAAAGTGATTCCCGGTTAAAACGATGTAATGTGATCATTTTAAGGAGTTTAGTGGTCAGTAGTGTACACAAAAAAGGACTAAATATGAACACAAGCAATAGATAATTGCCCTTATACTTACTTGAAGATGAACTTGAGGCCATATTCTTTTGTTATTACAGTCGACTTCAACTTCGTTCTTCAATTCAGAAACCCTCGTCTTTTGTTGTTACATTCGACTGTCTTTACGGGGTGTTTCAGTGTAATGGAACCCTAATTTGAGGAGAAAGGGTTTAAATGTTTCTAAATGCCACACAATATTGTTTATGTAAATGTCACATAATGTTCCACGTAATCCTTAAAACAGATGGAATAAGAAGGAAACTGACAAAACAATTGATTCCTCCTGGTTAAAACGGTGTAATGTGATCATTTTAAGGAGTTTAGTGGTCAGTTGTGTACACAAAAAGGACTAAATGTGAACAAAAGCAATAGATAATTGCCCTTATAAGTCATTTTCCCTTTTATAAAACTAAAAACTATAGGGACTAAATTAGTCTATTTATCTTTAGGTATTCTTGGTAAAAGACTAAAATTGTAATTATCTTTAACTAAAGACTATATGAACTAAACTTGTAATTAGTTAATTTATCTTTAGCCATTCTTGTGGTTTTGGCAAAAATCATATCAAGAGACTCTGTAATTATCTTAAATTAAAAACTGTAAGGACTAAACTTGTAATTAGTCCAAGGTATTCTTATAATAACCATAAAAATAATGTCTTTTCTCAAAAATCATATCAAGGGACTAAACATATAATTATGTTAAACTAAAAACTATAAGAACTAAACTGGCAATTAGTCCAAGATATTCTTGCAATTTCCTTAAAAATCATATATTCTTTCATATTTTCTCAAAAATCATGTCAATGGATGAAAAATGTAACTATCTTAAATTAAAAAGTATACGGACTAAGCTATAATTAGTCCAAAGAATTCTTGTAATTTTCTTAAAATTCATGTATTTTCTAGAAAATCATGACTAAAATCCTAAGGTTAAGTTGACCGCACAAAATGCGTTTGAGCCATGTTAATATAATTACTCGTGTCAATATTTTATTTAACCTGATTAATTATCATTAATCAAGTGTTTTATGTAGTTTGAAAAATGTTGAAGCTTTATTTTTGTTTAGTATTTATAATATAATATAAAAAAGTGTTAATGTTGAATTTTGTCACTTAACTTTCTGATTTGTGTTCATTTGGTCACTTAACTTTGTTTTAGTTATAAAAGGTCACCTAACTTTTTATTTATTTCTGAAATGGTCACCATGACCGGTTATAACAGGTCATAGTGAACATTTCAGAAACAAATAAAAAGTTAGATGACCTTTTACGACTTAAATAAAGTTAAGTGACCAAATGAGCACAAATCAAAAAGTTACATAACCAAATTCGACCTTAACCCTTAAAAATAATATGTTCTTTCATATTTTTCCTCAAAAATTATATATTCTTTCAGATTTTCTAAAAATTATGTAAAGAGAATAAAATTGTAAAAGTTAAATGCATTTTTGGTCCCCGTGGTTTGCCAAAAATTGCTACTTTGGTCCAAGAAGTTTGGACTAGCAACACAGGTCCAAAATTTTGATTTTTTTGCTAGTTTGATTCAATTAAAAAAATAATAATTAGAATGACTGTTTTGCCCTTGCTTATTTCTTTTTCCTTTTGTTTTAATTTATTTTATGGCATTTTAATTTAGAAAAAAATAAAAAAAGAAATAAAATACCCACCCACACCCACAACCCCACCCCTACCCCCACCCGTCCCCCTCCCCCCTCTCTCCCCCTTTATCTCTCTCATCTTTCTCTCTTTCTCTTCCTTTAAATCGATGTTGTTTGACCCGATTCATCCCCTCTCTCATCTATCCCTCTCTCGATTTCCAAACACATTCAAGATCTGAACTCAAGAATCCTCATGAACACACACATTGCTGATTCAATTTCTAAAAACCTTCATCGTCTTCTCCATTCAGCCCCCTCTCCTCCCTCTCTTGATATTTGAAAACTCATAAGAATGAGAGACGAGGATGGCGGGTTTCTCAAAGGGTTAAACCTGAAAATGAAATTCAGGCAATTGTTGTTGAACAAGGCGTTAAACCTGGTTCATGAGTAACACATTCGTATCAATAACTCATCTTACTAATTTCTCAAGGGTTGTCAACTTATTAGCTATTCCAATAACTCATCTTACTAATTTCTCAAAGGGTTGCCAACTCATTAGCTATTCCAGGAGTGGACCATGTATTATGAGATAAAAAAACATAAACAAACTTTGACATTTAGAGATAAATGTTGACAATTTTCATATAATAACAATTAGACATGACTTTTAACAACTATAAAACAACATATTCTTGGTAATATACATCTATGCTAGAGGAACCCCTTTCAGCAATCATTAAACACAATAAGTGAAGGGTTTTATGCAAATCTATGAACTAAAAACCCTAAGTTCACATGCAACCTATAAGGATCTATGTTTTCTTCTAATTGAACATATAATAAAATCCTAAAGGCATAAGAAAAATAACTAGAAGAATAAATCAGAAAAAACTAACCTTTAGGTTTTCTTGGAAGCTGAGCAGCATAAGTGTCCTGCCTCAAATGATATCACACCCAAGCTAGGGGAGGGAGGAACGAAATTTCTAGAGAGAATAGGTATGTAAATCGCAGGTTATGAGGTTATGGGGCTCCCTATTTATAGCCTCCATCAGATGACCAGATAAACCTTAAGAGATAAGCCTTTTTGAATTCAAATTAAGATAAGTCTTTATCTTAATAATTCAAACTATAATTATCTATTTTATATATATATATATATATATATATATATATATATATATATATATATATATATATATATATATATATATATATATATATCGAAATTTATATATTTCCATATATATAATTCGCTGGCCACTTCACTCACTCAAACTGTCACTTACTCAACTATTGAATAATTATAGTTTTAGTCCCTGCACCTTTAATTAATTAATTTAATCACCAAATTAATTCCAATTAATTCCAGATTAATTTCTAATTAATTAATATAGTTTCTAATTAATATATTATCACTTTAATATATTAATAAACTATATATTTAATTTCTATTGATTTATTAATCGTATAATAAATCAATCTTTCTCTCTACTAAACTTTCTACCAAACCTCCAGCTATGAGGGCAACCCAAATGGACTATGCTACTATTAATTAGGTAAATACTAATTATTAGTCATGGCTTATGATGCAAACTCTAGTCTCGGAATGATCTCCTGAACGATGGGATCCTGGACCTGTGTTCACTACAACAGAGAAATGAGGTCAGACGCACTCCAGGAGGCGGTCCCGGGAGGGCGCTCCGACGGTTAAGTTAGCACGGTGGTCGGAAAGTATGGATTGAGTATGAAAGAGTGAGAGTACAATAACGATATGTGATGATGATCTCACCGAGGGCACGATCATCATATACCGTTATACCTGCATGGGGACCATTTGTCAGTTGGTAGCGGATCTTTATCTTATTGGTTGATCTTCTGCTGCTAACTGTGATTGGTTCATTCATCTGGCCAGGTGGTAGCACGGGGACCACCTGGTTCGTTCGTGTCTCAACAGATCGCACGATGATCGTTACAGGGTGATATGCTATTCTGGTATTGGTACATGTGGCAATCAGCCATTGATGACTGTCGAGTCGGGTACGATCCAGCCAGGTCTATGGCGGCTGGCTGTTTGTCTGGATGTTGGCGAGTCATGCCGCTAGCATGCTGGCGGGAGGCTATGCGTATCCGTATGATACACTATCAAGTCCCCCCAGTCTTGGTAGTCAAGGCGATGACGTGGTCTAGTTTTGACTAGCAAGATTGGAAAAGTGGCGGTTCGTTTTCCTAGAAAATCGGCATCATTATGGTTGACGTGAGTGATGTGACTCGTCCGTTTCCATCATTAGGAACGTTTTTCAATTTCCCGCTTCCTTTCTCTTCATTGATATCCTTTTAGGGTTTTTTGGTTTCTTCTTCCTCATTTTACTCTCCCTTATTTGTCCTTATTTTTCCTTCTGCCTTTTTCTCTCCTTTCCTCTTCTCCCCCCTCTTTCAAAAGAGAAATGGCGGAACACGACCGACAAGAGATTCCTGACGACGTTTATGGTCCTCTGGTAGAACGGTATGGTTTTCAACCGGACGATGGGGTTCTCCTTCCTCATGCCGACATAGGGTTTTCCTTGCCTCCTGAGGGGAAAACCGGCGTTTATCTGAAGACTTTTGATGCCGGGTACCGTCTGCCGATGTCGGACTTTATGAGTGAAGTTTTGCGTCGTAACAGTGTCGGTCTGCACCAGTTGGCACCGAACTCCGTAAATAAAATAGTGGCTTTCGAACTTTTGTGTCGCAGTCTAGGGATTGTGCCTGACTTCTATGTGTTCAAGCATTTCTTCCGTTTTGCTGCGTCTGGGGAGAATTATGCTTTTTATCGAAGGACTTCTGTCTATACACTGATTCCGGAGCCTAAGTATTCTCCTAAAAATTGGCAGGACAAGTGGTTGTGGGTTAATATTTCTCGTATCGGTACGGTGCATCATCGGACTGGTGCTGCTTCTGACCAGATTCCGAAGTTGTTTCCACATCAAGAGCAAATAGTGAAGACTATGAACGGTTTCCGCGTCGTTCCGGAGGAGTTTCCTGAATTTATTCTAGCCGGTGGGGGTTTGAGTACGGCATGGCGCATGCGAGGGAAAATGCCAGAGTTTTACGTTTTACGGAAGAGTACGGATCGTCCTTTCTCATTTTTCATTTTTGTTGACTGGTTTTTGATTCTTTCTTATCTTGCCTTTGTTTTGTAGATACCCCATGTAAAGTACCTTTTGAGGACGTTCTTGCTAAGGAATGGGGGAAAGGGGAATTGAAATATCGAGAGGTCGATCTTGTCGACAAGGTGGCTCCGTCGTTTGCCTTTTGCAATCCGGACATTGTTACGCGGGTTAAAGAGATACATGATTTGAGTGATAAGAAGATCGATGAGGGTGCATCCGGGAGTATGCCTTTGATAGATACGAAAGTTGGAGGGTTATCAAAGGGTGATCGTGAAGAGTCTTCTGAATCGATGCAGGATAGCAAAGAAGGTATCTTGAGAGGATCTGCCAGATTAGCGAATAAAAGGAAATTGGCATGGGAATCGATGGGAGGGGCAGAGAATCCTCCGGACACTAGGTTGATTAGGAGGGTAAATCGTCGTCACTTGTTGAACAAACTGAAGCAGGATGACCTTGGTATAATAGATATCCCTGATGATGAGGGGACGAATGTTGGGGGGAAGAAAGCTTCCGTGGAGTCTGAGGGTACTGGTGGTGGAGGACATGATGAGGAATTATCTTTTGACCCAAAAATCTTGTCTGATTCCGGTGGGATGGAGGGTTTTGGAGGCGATGGGGGTGGTGGCTTTGATGCTGGTGCTGGAGGTGAGGGCGGTTCTGGGGCTGGTGGGAGCGGAGGTGCGGCTTTGGATACTCGTGTATTTACTGATTTCTCTTCTTTACCGTTTGTTCCTGAGTGGAAACTTGATAACGGGTCTCGTTTGTTTCCTCAAGAGAATGTTGTCGATTTCGCTCTTCACGCGTTCCCTCCGGCTGCGGAGGCCGAGATGGAAAACTTTTCTCATGATAATCTGGTAAGTACACTGAGGTTTGCTTCTGCACAGTCTGCTTACTATTTGGCAGCTGCGGCGAAGAGGATAGAGCGTTTGTCATCCTCTTCTTCTCTCCAAGAATCTTTGAAGCTTGAAGCTCGTAATGCTCTGGCCGAAAGTGCCCGTTTACGTGAGGCGAACAAGGAATTAGAGGGTCATATTGCCCAGTTGGAGGCTGCTGCTCGCCAATTTGACCACAAATGCGAGATACTGGTTGCGGAGAAAATGTCTGTGGAGGAGCAAGTGGAGAAGCTTAACCGGGACAATGAGGCCTTGATGATTCGGTTGGAGAATGTGGATGCTGAGCTATGCGAGAAAGATCATCTCTTGGAGGAGAAGGGGGTTGCTTTGAAGGTAGTAGAAAAAGATCTCAAGTGGGTTGTAGAGGAGGGTGCTGCCAGAATTGTGGAAAAGGTTTTTCAGAATCGTGGACAAGTTATGTGGCTGGTGAAGAAGCAGGTAGGTGCGGTCTTCGCCAGGAATTGAAGATTGGGGGTCCGGATGCTGGGGAGGGAGGTTCAGCCTCCGAGTGTGCCAGGGAGGTTGATGATGCGATGGAAGAGTTCGCAACTCTTGATTATGCAGGTTTGCTGAATTTGGGGGAGCTTGGGGTGGATGGCTTGAAGGAGTTGCTCAAGGTGGAGGCTGATGGGTGAGTCGTTTGTTTATATCTTTCAATATGGTTGTAATGATATTCCTGGATAATTTCATCTGTTTTTTAGTTGCTTAAAAGTAGTTGTGGACAAATGTTTTATTTGTGTGTATGACGGACAAGGTTGTGGTTGTATTTTGGTTTTGTTTGGTTGGTTGTGTCTGTAAACTGCTCTCTTTTCGGAATGGTATTTAGTTGTTTGTGTTGCATCTGCTTTAGTTTGAAAATGATGGGTATTAATGTAAATGGTGTTTGGCCAATTATATTGGGATATGACTTGATGTGGGTGGTTCTCGACCAATTTAAGTTGTAACTTAATGCGAGTGGTGCTCGACCAATAGTATTAAGTTGTGACTTAATACGAGTGGTGCTCGGCCAATTGTGTTAAGTTGTGACTTAACATAGATGGTGCTCGGCCATTTGTATTAAGTTGTGACTTAATACGAGTGGTGCTCGGCCAATTGTGTTAAGTTGTGACTTAACATAGATGGTGCTCGGCCATTTGTATTAAGTTGTGACTTAATACGAGTGGTGCTCGGCCAATTGTGTTAAGTTGGTTGGGTGATCAGGCCAACCAATTGTTATTAATACGCCTTAAACATAAACGTCATGCTATATAATCGTCAAAATCCGATTTTTTGCAACATCAAATCCATTACATGTGTTCGAAGATAGCAAAGAAAGAAAAAGAAAAGAGGGATGTTGCAATTGGTATTCGGGCCTCCTTGTATTAATCTTTAGAAATGAAAGTTCTTCAGATGCTGGATATTCCATGTCCTCGGTATCGGGTTGCCATCCATGGTTTCCAGCACATATGCCCCGTTCTGGTGTGCCTCTACCACCTTTTATGGACCCTCCCAAGTTGGGCCTAACTTCCCCCTCGGCTGGGCATGGCTAACTTCATTTTTTCGCAATACCAAGTCACCTACTTTGAATGCCCTTCCTTTCACCCGTCTGTTATAGTACCTTTCCGTGTTAGACTTATACCTTGCCTGTCTAATGCTGGCAAGTTCACGTCTTTCTTCCAGCAAATCCAAATTGTGTCTTAGGTCCTCCTCCGTCTTTTCAGTGCTGAAGGCAGAGACCCGTAGAGAGGTTATGGAAAGTTCTGGCGGGAGAATTGCTTCTGATCCGTACACCAGGCTGAATGGTGTTTCTTGTGTGCTGGTTCTTGGTGTTACTCGGTAGGACCAAAGAACGCTTGGTAGCTCCTCCACCCAGTTGCCTTTGACCTTTCCCAGTCTTTTCTTGATTCCATTCACCATGGTGCGGTTAGTAACTTCTGTTTGGCCATTGGCTTGTGGATGAGCAACCGACGTGAACTGCTGTCGGATTCGTCTTTCCTCGCACCATCCTCGAAAGGGATTTTCGGCAAACTGTAGCCCGTTGTCACTGATTAATACTCGTGGGGTGCCAAACCTGGTGAGTATGTGTTTCCACATGAATTTGATGATGCTACATCCAGTTATGGAGGCTACTGGCTCTACCTCTACCCATTTGGTGAAGTAATCAACTGCCACGATTAGGAATTTCACTCTTCCTGGAGCTTCCGGAAAAGGCCCGACAATATCAATGCCCCATTGGAAGAATGGCCATGGGCTTGTTATGCTTGTCAGGGTGGCTGCGGGTAGATTCTGTGTTGGGGAAAAAGTCTGGCATTCTACACATTTGCGTGTTATCTCCATTGCATCGGCATGAATGTCGGGCCAGTAAAATCCCATTCGCAGGATTTTGCCCGTTAACGCCCTTGCTCCCTCATGGGCCCCTGCTAGCCCAGAGTGTATTTCGTCTAGTGCCTGACATCCTTCTTTATTTGTTATACATTTTAGCCAGGGGGTCAGGTATCCTTTTTTGTAAAGATTCCCTTCGATTATGGCAAAGTTGGGAGCTTTGACCCGGATCTTGCGGGCTTCCGTGTCATCTTCTGGCAAGGTCCCATGCTGGAGGTATTCCATGAATGGAGTACTCCAAGTTGTTGAGTCCTCTGATGTTTCGTTAACTTGTTTTTCTTTGATACTGCTCTCAGGTAACACCTCGACTAACACTTTTTTGGTTAAATGGTCGAATGATGTTGAAGCTAGCTTACTCAAGGCGTCGGCACGCCTGTTTTCTGACCGGGGGATCTGTTTAATTGAGAAACTATCAAAAGATTTTGTTAACTTTTGTACTGCTTCCATGTATTTTTGCATTCGTTTGTCTCTGGCTTCGTATTGGCCATTTATCTGGTTCGTCACCAATAACGAGTCACTTAAGGCTGTCACTTGCTTTGCCCCATTTTCAATTGCTAGTCGAAGTCCCGCCAACAAGGCTTCATATTCCGCCTCGTTATTTGATATTCGAAAGTCAAAGCGCAATGCGTACGTGATCTCTTCGCCCTGAGGACTTTTTAGAATCAGGCCAGCCCCTGATCCTTCTTTTCCGGCTGCTCCATCAGTGAATAAAGTCCATTCGCATAGTTGTTCCTTGGCGGGAGGACGTGTGACAGTCGGTGTTTCTGTGAACGGTTGGTCGGGGACTTCAATTAAGAACTCTGCCAGTGCTTGTGCCTTGATGCCTGTGCGAGGCCGGTAAGTGAGGGCGTGTTCTCCCAGCTCTATGGCCCATTTGGCTAGTCTTCCGGAATTTTCTGGTTTTAGGAGGATCTGCTTAAGCGGCTGACTGGTGAGTACTTCAATGTGGTGCGCTTGGAAATATCGGCGGAGACGCCTGGCAGCATGTACGAGTGCTAAAACCAGTTTCTCGAGCATTGGGTAATTGATTTCTGGGCCTTGGAGTGCGCGACTGATGAAATACACTGGGAATTGCGTGTTGCTCCTTTCCACTACTAATACCGCTGAGATGGCTTCATGTGACGCTGATAAATACATGGATAATATTTCACCTGTGTTGAAAATAAAATAACTGATCACCACAAATAAAGGTTCGGAGCGGATCTGGGTCGGTGGGTCGCGTTTCCTTTGTGAGGGAGCCGGAGCGGATGGAGCGGTTCGTGGGTCGCGTTACCGGGTCGACTCGCGGGTTGCGCTGTGAGTGCAAGTGGAGCGGACACCGGTGCGGGGCGGGTTCCGGATATGGATGCGGGGCGCTGGAGCAGGCCGGAGAGGAAGCTGGGCCGGGAAGCTGGACTGGGCTTGCGGGATCTTGGGCTTCGGCCTGATTTCCTTTTAATTAATTTAAATGATTTTAAAATTGTTTTAAAATTCAAAATAAATTCAAATAAATTAGGAAAAATCATTTTTAATTTATAAAATTAATTAAGTCTAATAAAATAAATTATTTAGAAAATATATTTCCAAAAATTCATTTTAAATAGATTTAATTTAATTTTCTTTTGAATTTTTCTGAATTTTAAAACAATTTTAAAATCATTTAAATTAATTAAAAGGAAATCAGGCCGAAGCCCAAGATCCCGCAAGCCCAGTCCAGCTTCCCGGCCCAGCTTCCTCTCCGGCCTGCTCCAGCGCCCCGCATCCATATCCGGAACCCGCCCCGCACCGGTGTCCGCTCCACTTGCACTCACAGCGCAACCCGCGAGTCGACCCGGTAACGCGACCCACGAACCGCTCCATCCGCTCCGGCTCCCTCACAAAGGAAACGCGACCCACCGACCCAGATCCGCTCCGAACCTTTATTTGTGGTGATCAGTTATTTTATTTTCAACAATTGGTATCAGAGCTTGTGTGATTTACTTTGAAATTTTCAAAAAAAACTTTTGGTTAGCGTTTATATAAACCTTCCATAAGCTTTTCTTTGAATATTTCATTTTAATATCACTTGTTAAAAAATCCTTCTTTTTAAATTAAAATTAAAAATCTTAAAAACATGTCTTCTGTTAATTACTCCAACATGAATTCAGTTTCTATTGCTAACAGTTTAGGATCTGGTTCACGGGCACCCATACTTATTCCCGAAGAGTATAATTCGTGGGTTGGCCGTATGAATCTTCATCTTAACTCCATAAGTGAAGATGTGTTTGAAAAGTGTTTTTCATGTGTTTGAAAAGTGTTTTTCATAAGTTAAATTTAACATTTTTCAACATTTTTCAACAATTTCCCCCATCGTCTGATAATATGTGTTTGAAAAGTGTTTTTCATGTTCGTCTTATTTCATCTTATTTCAATGATGGTCACATACAAAAACATTTTTCAACAAATACAATGGGACTAAAACTCTCTAAAACAATCTGTACAAAGTATACTTTAAAATACAATGATATTTTTATAAAGTATAAGTACAAGTACATACATACTAGAACAGTGTCATAACCAGAACAATACAAGAGTAATAAGATGAGTTGAACACTACGAATAGGCCTAGGTAGTTATGTAATCATACCTAGGACAAATAGAGCCTGATCAACTATATTTGTCCAAGGTATGACTAACATGTACTTAAAAATAGTCGTAGTGAACAACAAGTCTAAAAACTTACGAAGAACCATATACAAAGAAACTCTAAAACAAAATATAAAGCTAAAATACTACACTAGTATTTTATAATACTATAGAACCATACATCTAGACACTTTATGTACCTCTTATACCCCTATCCTTACATAGTAGACTTTACAATTCGATAATACCTGACCAATAACTACTATCGAAAACCTACCATCATCCCTACCAACAGCTCCATTAAACTAATATTGGCATAAATTCAATCTGAAAGCCGAAGGCGGGCTATGTCACCTGCCAAGTCTTCTGGGTTCTCTTCACTTGCGATCTTGAGAAAATCATGGTTAAAACCACTCATAGCAGAAACAGAAGGCAGAGATTGTTGTTGTGTATGGGTCCCTGATGAATCTTCCTCCGTCTTTTGAACTTTTCTTTTCTTGTAAACAGCCTTAAAGGCAGCTTGCCTCAATCTCTTTGTGGTATCAGTTATCTCCGAACTGGAACCCTCGATTATTGCTCTTTTCTCGTTCTCTAGACCAAGTATTACGTCTGCTTTACTAGGATTATTATTCAATTCCTGTTGCATAAATACTTTCAGTCATTGCAACCTCATGGTATTGAAATTGGGGAAAAGAAATACAATTCTTAACCTGAGTATGGTTAATAAGAGTTTGTAGACTCTTAATCTTTCGTCGAGGCCAACTTTTGATGCCTAACTTTCTACAGCGTTGCTTCAACTGTGTTGATCCAATGTTGAGTTCCCTTGCAGCTTGCATAAGTGGCTTGTTAAAGTGCTGAGCTATCGCTTCCTTACTTAATGGCTGTCTAGAACCACTTCCACTGCCAATTACTGTGGTTCTTGGATTCAAAGAATCAAACCCGGTTGTACTATTGTCATTCTGGATCATTTGAGCATGATCCTGATTTGTTAAACCAAAGATAACATTTGGTGCAATAACATTAGAATTTGCCGTCGGCAGTAACTGTTGATTTTCAGCTATGGACACAGGGTTTTTAAATCCTTCCAGATTCCTTTGAATCATTTGAAGGTGATCCTGGTATTGAAAACTTCCCTCAAACTCGGGATTCATTCCAACACTGTCATTATGAATCACCTGTAGTTGATCATCGTTCTGCATGCCAGCCATGAATCCTTGATTCATGGGGATAATCTCACTGTTCGTTATGTACTCGTCCATAAATGGATCTTTAAAAAAAATGTTAGAAGATAAAAACCAAACTGACATAAAAGTACTAAAATTCAACCTAGAAGTAAGTTTTGAGATTGCTCATAAGCAAAGCCCAAAGATGAAGGTCCTGGATCTTCTGAGATAATACTCATCGGAGGAAGAACTTCAGGATCATTTTGAAGCTGATCCAACGGTAATATATCTGGAAAATCTATACCTCACATAGTTTAAAATAAAATCAAAAAGCTAGAGAAATGAATAAGAAATAAAAGGAGTTAAGGATATTATAATTACCAGACTCCAGTAGAGGTATCTGATTAAACGATAGAGAGGTACCCTCTTCCCTTAGGAAATTCCGCTCAGCGTCTGACAAGTTTTCCATATGAGATCTGTTTTCCATGCCTCGATTGGAAACCTGAGATTATATAAGAATAAACTAGTAGTAGGAAAGAATGAGACTGAAAAGATCTTAGATACAAATGATGATACATACCCGTTTATATAGCATCTTACAGCAGGAACTGAAATGACAACTCACGTTCTTAATACCGAAATTTAAAATATCTACAGTAGATGCAATCTTTTCACTACCCTAAGTGACATCTTTTCCAAATTCGCGGCTTGACTCCGATGAGGACAGGATAACGAAAAGATATTTTTTTAATATATATATATATATATATATATATATATATATATATATATATATATATATATATATATATATATATATATATATATATATATATCTTCTGATAACGGAAATAGTTCAATGAACAGTTAATTCAATAATAGTTTATTCATAAATAATGAACTAGAACCTACTCATATGGCATCTGTATAGCTCATGGGTCACCTGTATCTTACATGTTTCCTTCCATTCTACTAGTATCAACTGTAAAATGACATCACATATCATATCTTAAACATGCTTAGGTATTTCCATAATACTTAACTCAAATGATTAAGAAATCCATAGCTAATACAAAGCACAATTAGAGAATATCATATTTTAAACTGAAACTCCTAATTTCACGATTTTACTAAATCAACCGTTAAAACATCACAATATTTGGACTTAATACAACAAATATTAGCAACCTACGTATGAGGTGAACCAATGCATACTTTCAGATTTGGACAACTAGGGTTTGAAACCCTAACACTCAAAATTTCTAACCTTGTGAATTAAGGACTCGAGAACGTATTTTGGTTGTTAAATCCAACCTCCTCAAACTTTTCCTATACAAAACCCTTGATCAAAATAACCAAATTTGGCACATTTTACTTTGAAAATAACCTAGGAGGATTTTTGATTCGTAAATGGGGTAAATAAGAAAAGCTGCCCAAATAACCCCGCTAACACAGGTTAGCAACACTAACCATTAAAGTTAGTATTGTTAACTTTTAAAAATCAAACCCATACTCCAAAACCGACCCGTGTAAGTCTACTGGATACTACTGGAAGTTATGGAAACTGGAACACAAACCGTTTTCATAAACACGACCCGTGTAACTCCTCTTTGATATCTTTAAGGTTTAAACTCCTTCTAAATGATTTTCTAATCCTCCTAAGGCATATAACAACCTAGTAACTCTTGTTAAACTCAAGTTTACTTACCAAAAATTTTATGACGTTAAACTCCAAAAATCAAAGCAATAGAAAACTGAAAAGTACCAAGCGTGGACTTGAATTTATCTAGGAATGTGAGGACCAAATGAAACAGAAATACTCACAACTCTTCCCAAACCCTTGAGGATCTATTCAAAGTGCTAAATTTCGGGACGAAATTCCTTCTAACGGGTAGATAATGTGACAACTGTGAAATTAGTCAACGAAAGTGAACTTAAGTCAACCAAAGCGTACGTTAAAGTCAATATGTGAAATGTAAATTTCATAATCTCCACGTTGTATTATTTGATATTATAATATTACGTATGCTAATTTAAGTCAGTTATATGAACAAACCATGCTGAGCTAGATGTTTTAATATATATAAAAAAAAAATTTACGTCGTGAATGATATCCGACGTGAATAGTAAACGGTAAAAGTCAAAACTCTTTGGAATGTTATAAATTTTATATCGAAACGTAGATAAAAATATGACGGATCCGAATATGTATTCATATTTTTACCAAACGTTTTATATAAAAAGTTATGATAGAAAAACGGTAAAAATGTAAAACTATTCGGAATATTACAAATTTTATATCGAAACGTAGATAAAATTACGACGATTCCAAATATATATTTATATTTTTACCAAACGTTATATATAAAAAGTTATTATAAATAAACGTTTAATTTAACTTGAAAGCGACGTTTGATTATATATATATATATATATATATATATATATATATATATATATATATATATATATATATATATATATATATATATATATATATATATATATATTCTTTGGTCAAATGATGAAACACACACGGCTTTGCCGTTGTGTTTTCAATATGTTTAAAAAAAATATACATTATTATTATATAAAGTGGGTCCCACTTCATTATTTATTCAATTTACAAATTTTACCCTTAAGAAATCATATATTCATTTTGAACCCTACAATACGTATTGTTAAGTTTATCAAAAATAT